>JAOQMR010000005.1:17921220-17938877 GCA_027563865.1 Erythroxylum pelleterianum
GTTGTATTTGAAGTGTTGATTTTGGGAAGTTAAGAAGTGAATTTGGTGTTTGGTTGGAAGATGGAAGCATTGGAAAGGCTTGAAGAAGGTCTGGACTTGTTGTCCAGTGTGTGTCCGTTTAACGGACACTCTCGGGTGGATTTGGTATGTCTCTCCAGCGTGTGTCCGTTTAACGGACATCCTTGGGCCAACTATAGTATTTTTTCGATTTTGACCTTTTTAAAGGCAGATTTTCGTGTTGGGGTCTTCTTAAGAGTTGTAGATCTCGATGTCTTCTTTCTAATAGTTCAAAACAAAAGAAATTGGATATTTGTAGGAAGCCCGCTTGCGCTTTTCGTCTTTCGATTTCGGATAGTTGGGTTCTGGGAACGGAGTCCGACACCCCGGTTGGGCTTCGGGAACGGGGTCCAACAATCTAAGTCGAGTGTTTCATTACAAAATCAAGTAGTAACTTGACGAGTCTCTCCAAGCTTATAAGTCAATATTTTTCAAGGTTCTTAAACCTTACACACTAGTAGTATTTCACTATCCTCTACAAGCTCTTAAATAAAAATGAGGTTTACTCAATATGACCTTCAGTAATATCTCTTAACAGAATTTCACTTTCTAACGCACAAAAGAATTTTTACAAAGATATCAATTTCAATAATATATATGCTTTTGATGAGTTTTGACAATATAGTTTCGCAAGCTTATGTATTGTTCAGTTGTTATTCACAGTAGCATTGGCTCTTCCTTAAATAGTCAATTTCTTCAACTAACTGTTGCTTCACTTGCATCTTTAGTCAACTTGATGAGTTTAAATCTGAATAACTTTGATATCATCTTTGCCAAAAATCTTCTAATAATCATAGGGCTAATATACGTCCTTTACAATTAGTATAATCCTTTCGGATAAACCATTTCTAATAAGGAAAGTTCATTATGAAGATTCCTGCAAGAAAGAAAACATGTTTCTTAAGATTTTATTTCTTTTTTAGAATAAGATCATTAATTATACAATGAAATAAATCCAATTTGAATTTTGAAATATTACACAGTTATCATCAAAATTGTTAATCATAAACCTTAAGCTAACACTTAGTTTTATATATGTAAAATAGTTAAACAATTTAGTTTTATATATGTAAAATAGTTAAACAATTTTTTCTTATCTTAATTATGATTATTATTTATATGTGAAATATGTAAAAAGTGATATTAATATAAATAAAGAAATAGTTGTGATTTCAAATTTAACCTATTATTATTTTTTGAGACATAGTTGGTGTAAAATTAAAAATTATACATCATAATATATTTAAAAACTATTTTTGTAATTTTAAAAAATTTAAGAACTTTATTATAATTTCCCGAAATGATGCTGAGTATTAATGGGTACCAGTTTCAGTATAGTATTTATAATATTGTTTTTGAATCTTTTAAAAAATCTATCAGTTAACAATTATTCATGTAGAAATAATTAAAGCATTAGAAAGAGAGGCTAACCTTGATATTTGAGGTTTTTAAGACGAAGATGTTATTCATTTGAGAAAGGCTAGTTGTTGAAAAATTGAGTTGTGAAAGGGGGAGTTCCCCTTGTCCTATAGTTAAAAGTTAAACAGGGGGTGTCTTTCAAATCAATTCTGCCTTTCACTAACTTGACTTTTCAATCAGACGGGCTTTGCCTTGGCTCCTCCTCCCAATTCAATAGAGCTATTTGTCTTTTTGCCCTTTTAGTTTAAATTATGCATGTCATTGTAAGTCTCAATTGAAGATTATAATTGACAAATTCAACTCACTTTAACATCTTAAATTATTGGATTTTTAATACGAGCAAAATGTAGAGTCTATTAATAAGAATTAGGTTTGAGTTATTCGTTGCCAAATGACTAATTGACTCTTACCAATTATAAATCTTTTAAAATTTCCATGTTTAGTCAATACAAGACACTCTAACACTCCCCCTCAAGTGCAACTAGGATTGGACATCCAGTTGTCATTTGAAATAAACACAGTGGTTACCGGATCAGGCCTTTGGGACTAAATATTCAGACGAATAATTGAAAAATTAATAATCCGGACCAAATATGTCCGAATACCATATTGAATTTTTAATATGACAGAGTGTAGAGTCCATTAACAAGAATTGAGCTTGGGTGAACTATTGCCAAGTAACTAAAACTAGTTATTTTTATAGTTGACCCTTACCACTTATAAATCCTTTAACATTTTCATGTTTGGTCAATACGAGACACTCTAACATAAATCTCTCGTAAAACGTATGTATTATAATATCTTTTTTTAATATAAATATAAATTTAAAACAATAAAGCTTAAGTTGAAAAATAAAAAACAAAGTATTTATTCGTAATATTTACCATTTTCTACAATTGTAAAAAACATTAGTGGTGAAACTATTTATGTGGGGAATGTTGAGTGTGTGATGCTGAGTAGATTTGGATGTTTACGTGTGAAATAGTTCAATTTTCTTACCCCTCCACCAAGTTTTCCATTCCAAACAAACAAAGTCAGAATTGGCATATGAAGTCATGCCTTCTGCTTAGGGCTTACTTCCGTGGTGTCCTACTTTTGTTGTCTTTCAACTTCAACAGGTGGCAAATTACTGCACATTCGATGTAACTGTATATATATTTTAGTAGTTTTTAGTTTTAGTTTCTATTTTCTAATTAAAATTAAAATTTATTTTATTTTTAAAGACAATTTAGTTAAATTTTTATTATTGATGATATCTATATATTTAATAAAACTTAAAGATACATTATTTTTAATTAATTAAATTTATTTTAATCTCTTATATAATATTATCAATAAATTTATTTTATTTTAGTTTAAAATCAAAATTTAGTTATAATTTAATATTTATTTTCAATATATTTTAAAAATTTTATTTCAAATTTATACATTTTAAAGATGTTTTAAACTTAGTTTAATTTATCAATAACTAGTAATTTAAATTAGTTACAAAATAAATAAATTATTAAATAAAATAAATTTTTTTATAATTTTAATTTATTAAATATTCATAGTAGTTATTAATAATTAATATATTAAATATTGTATATTTAATCAATAATAAATCAAATTATTAGAAAACAAAGACAGAAAATAAAACTATTTTTAATGGTTTTATAAATTTGGAAAACAAAAAATTCAACACCAAAAATAAAAAATAAAAAATCAAATAAATAGATTTTTTTACAAAATTTATATGATCAATCATCTCCGATTTTTTAAGTATCTATCTCATTTATTTAAAATAAAATTTATATTTTAAAAGTAAAATAAATAGCTCTTATATATAAAGAAATTCATAATTAGTGAAGAAAATTTAGGTCTAAATCAATTTGAGATTTAATTATTTTAAATAAAATAACATAGAGAGTTAAGTTTTTGAATAGGTCTATATTGTTTTGACTCAATTAAAAAAAATTATGTTGTTTTATATTTTTAATTTTAAAATAATTATTCTAAAAAATTTGAGATAAAAGAAACAAAAGATTGCATCAAATCAAATGACTGAGAAAATAAAAGCACCTCGCAGGTCGGCAGTGCCTGGTAGTTTTTAATTGTCTCTTGCGCCGTTCTCTGATTCCTATAATTTTCTCCTGGCTTGCTTGAAAAGAAAAGAAACTAATACGCGTATTCAACACTAAAAAGAGAAAAAAAAAAGAGGAGAGCAAATTCAGGCTGCCCAATTTCGTATGCTCTGTCTATGTGTACACCCATAGTCCACAGATAGTTGTTATATTTGAGAAAGAAAGAGAGAGTGGAATTCATTTGTTTTTTTTTTTCCCAATTGGTTTCTGTGTTTTGAAATTAGGAGAAGGCAACTGAATTTGATTGCAAGGAACAAAAAATGCACCTCTATAATGCATGGCTACCACCCGCAGTAGCGGAGGAGACGAAGAGAGAAAAGGAGTCATTCGCTTCAGTTATCAGCTCTCTCCAGTCCTCTTTCGATCCCGGTGATCCTGATTCTGTCTTCTCCACCCTCAAATGGATTTCCGTTCTTGACCTGTCGGTTACTCTCGCTCTGCCTTTGTTCTGTTATCCTTAACACACTCATTTGTTTTCTCTTATTTATTCGTTTGGACTGTGACTTAGAAATCGTTTGATTTGCTATTGCAGCTTCATCAAAGCTAAAAGTGAAGTGGCTTTGGAAGATGTGGCTTCACTTGTTCAATTTGGTCTTCATTTGTTCAACTTATCACAGAACAAACTCTACGCCCAGGTTTTGTTTTGTTCCTCTCTGTAATATCCTAATATTCTTGTTTTTCTTTTTTTGTTATCAGTATAACTGCTTTGTTTGTGTGTCTGTGTTTGGATTAGGTTCGATGGGGACATATCTTGGTCAAATTGCTTAATAAGTACAGAAAGAAGTTGAGCCTGAAAATCCAATGGCGCCCTTTGTATGATGCTCTCGTCCACACCCATTTCACTAGGTATGGTCACCTCGTTTCTCTTTCCACTCATTTCTTTCTTATTTCTTGTGTGTTGTCCTACCTTCCATTACAACTACCTTAATGTTGATTTTCACTTCCAGCTGATTCTACTTGGAAAACATTTTCAATTCTTCTGTTTATCATATATCAATTATTATTCTTGGCCCCTTACCTCCTCATCTTCCTATTTATAAGCCACAACTGGCTTCCACGTTTCCAATTTCCCTTAGAATCTCCGGGGCTTCTACTTTGTTTACTTTTTCATCTCTTATGATTTGATGGATTTGTCTGTGTTGTTCTCTCATTGAACTTTCTAGTATTTTGACAACTGTAAGTGTGCATGACAGGAACACTGGTCCTGAGGGATGGAGGCTGAGACAACGACATTTTGAGACTGTTACTTCCCTTGTTAGATCTTCCAGGAGATTCTTCCCACCAGGTTCTGCCTTGGAGATATGGTCTGAGTTTAGGTAATGTTCTGTTTCTTCCTCCCCAGTGGTAAGATATCTTGAGTTTTGCCTGAAACCAATCCTGACAAATAGATCCCCTGGTTCACATTTATTTTAAATTAAATTTCACAGTTAGGTCAAGTTTACATTATAATCATTGCTCTTTTCGCAAATTTAGGTTATAAAACTGCAACCTTACATCTTTTTTATCTTTTTCTCCAAAAATAAACTGTCAGTTATTTTCTGGAAAATCCATGGCATAACTCATCCTTTGAGGGATCGGGGTTTGTGAGACTGTTTCTACCTACAAATGCAGACAACCAAGCATTCTACACTGAGTAAGTAATGTATAATTTGGAGAGTACTGTCTTTCATGGCTTGTGCAAAACTAAAGAAGAAAGCTTAGATTCCTGGTATTGTTACTGCAGTGATTGGGTTAAAAGGAGTTTGGACCTATGGGACTCAATACCAAATTGCCAATTCTGGAATGGCCAGTGGACAGCTATTACAGCCCGTGTTATAAAGAACTATGAATTTATCAACTGGGAGTGTTTCTTACCCACACTTTTTGATAGATTCTTAAATATGTTTGAGGTGAGCTTATGAATAGTTTGGTGTACACAATCTGCTTCCTTGAAATTTCTATCACTATATTGGGTCATGTAGTTGAAAATGATTTTTTTGAGTAGTTGCATGGTGGAGTGTGCACTATCTGTGGTATTACCTGCTTCTTATAAAAGTGATCTTTAGTTACTTATGCTAGCAGACTAGTAAGCTGGGCCTTAGAAGTAACTGCCATAGAAAACATAGACATTTGAGATGATCTCGATAGAAAATCTGCATTTTCCCCTTTGCCTTTCTGGAGATGAATACCTGCTTAACTTTGTCCTATGGAAACCACAGGTTCCTGTGGCAAATGGAAGTGGATCATATCCTTTCAGTGTTGATGTTCCCAGATACACAAGATTCTTGTTCTCCAACAAATCTGTAACCCCAGCAAAAGCAATTGCGAAATCGATTGTAAGATTATTACGCTTGTTCTGTATTTTGCATCTTTCCTTATTTTTCACCTTAGAAGTGATTCTTAGTTTATCTGTTCTCTATTCTGAAATTGCAAATGCAGGTCTATCTACTAAAACCTGGTAGTTCAGCACAGGAGCACTTAGAGAAATTGGTCAACCTTTTGGAACAGTTTGTTTAACGACATTCTAATGCTTTAGATTATTGTCTGTACATAATCTGACATTTCCTGAATTCTGATTGTTGTGGTCCCTCCCTATTTCATTGGTGTAGGTATTACCATCCTTCAAATGGCGGTCGCTGGACTTATTCATTGGAGCGGTTTTTGCTATACTTGGTGATTGCATTCCAGAAGCGCCTTCAGCATGAACAACAATTGTAAGAATATACTGCCATTGTTCTGATCACTGTCATTCAGTTGCTTTATCAGTGTTTAAAACTTTTCCTATAAAATTTTGGTCTTATAGGAGCACAGAGGATGATAGGCATGCGAAACTGTTTCTTGGTAGATCTGAGAGGACTTCTTTTGTCAATATATTGCTGAAATTAATTGATCGTGGACAATATAGCAAGGATGAGCACCTATCGGAAACAGTTGCCACGGCAACTTCTATATTGTCATATGTTGAACCTACTTTGGTTCTTCCATTTTTAGCATCTCGATTCCACTTAGCGCTGGAGACGGTTAGTGTGTTCCAAGTGTATATAATGGATCAGATTATTTAAATACTATGTGGAATGTAAATTGTGTAATTGTTTTGTTCATTTATTTCCTGATTTGATTTAGATTCTATTAACTACTTTATATTTCAATGATATCGAGGATTTGACTTCTGTTTTCCAACTTTTTCCATTAGTCAGATGACTGCCACCCACCAATTAAAAACTGCTGTCATGTCAGTGGCATATGCTGGACGTTCTCTATTTCTCACGTCCCTATCAACTTCAGCTAAGGAGGTTGATGTTGATGGTGTCGGGGTTGCTTTTATTGATCTTTTGACAATTTCATTATCCAATGCATTACTTGGTATGGATGCCAATGATCCTCCCAAAACTTTGGCTACAATGCAGTTAATTGGTTCCATATTTTCCAATGTAAGTTGAGGGTGTCATTGCTTTTACTGTAACTTCTGCTTGGTTAGTTTAGTGCTTTGATAATCTGTTTATGATTGCAGATTGCTACTTTGGATGATAACATGGATGAGTCATCTTTGTCAATGATTCGCTTTTCTGAGTGGTTGGATGAGTTCTTGTGCCGACTATTTTCATTACTCCAACATCTAGAACCAAGTAGTGTTCTGTAAGTTAATAGCTATTGTTTCCCAATATGCGTTTTGTTTCCCGTATAAATACATAGGATGGACCTGAAGAGTATGTATCTCAATTCTGTTTACTTCCTAAGTCACAACTACTGGTTGGCTTACATCATGTCGTAGGAATGAAGGCTTGCATTCATCAGCAACATCAGGAACTTTTCTTGTTGAGGATGGTCCTTATTATTACTGTATGCTTGAGATCTTACTTGGGAGGCTTTCAAA
Source organism: Erythroxylum pelleterianum (assembly GCA_027563865.1). Taxonomy (NCBI): domain Eukaryota; kingdom Viridiplantae; phylum Streptophyta; class Magnoliopsida; order Malpighiales; family Erythroxylaceae; genus Erythroxylum; species Erythroxylum pelleterianum. Next base: position 17,928,673 of record JAOQMR010000005.1, read on the forward strand.
ATCACTCTACAATCAGGTTATAGCTGTTGTCTCGATTTACATTACTTCATATTGAGATTGTGCAATCAGTTGTGTAAACTATGTAATCTATTGTAACAGGCATTGAAGAAAATTTCAAAGTTTGTCAGGACAAATATTCTCCCGGGAGCAATAGCTGAGGTTGGACTGCTCTGTTGTGCATGTGTTCACACAAACCCAGAAGAGGCAGTTGGTTCACTTGTTGAGCCAATTTTATCATTTGTCATATCCTCTTTGAAGGGTACACCAGGAACTGGCTTTGGGGGAAGGGGGGGTCCTGATATCTCAATGTCAACTAAGGTTTTTCATTTGTTCAGAGGTGTTTTGTGTATTTTTGTTTTCCGAGATTCCCAATACTAAACCTGATTTTTTTTTCTAGGTGAAAGCAACTCTTTCTCCAGCTCTTGAAACGGCAATTGATTATCAATTGAAGATATTATCAGTTGCTATCAGCTATGGAGGACCTGCACTTCTTCCCTACAAGGATCAATTTAAAGAAGCCATTATGTCTGCTTTTGATTCTCCTTCTTGGAAGGTTTCACTTGGCCTTTATTTTACTTATTACCTGCAGAATTTGGTATTTAAGTGGGGTAGTTATTTGAAAAGAAAGATTATTATTTAGGGTGTGCTTGATTCACTTGGGGAAATGGTAATAGCATTTATAATGAATATAGTGAGGAATAGAAATGGATATGACTTTCATTCCTCACTATATTGGGGGGTATGCAGTATTGCCCCATAAGGGGATATGAAAATGCTGTTCGTCCAATCATATTATGTTACCAAACATCCTTTTTCATTCCTTACCCTTTCCTTTCTTCCCATACCAACCAACCAATAAATTACTGTAGGTTAATGGAGGTGGTGATCATCTTCTTCGGTCCCTGTTGGGAAGCCTGATCGTTTATTATCCTCTTGGTCAATACAAGTAAGCTTGTGTCTTCACTTCAGTATTTTAATGTTGTCTTTTAGGCTGTCTGTAATGACAAATGGGTGTTTATTACGGTAAACTAGGTGCATCATGCGACATCCTGATGCTACAGCTCTAGAAGAATGGATAAGCACTAAAGATTATAGCAGTGATGAACCTCTGGTGGTCCCAAAATGGCATGTTGCAACTGATGAAGAAGTTCAATTTGCCAATGAACTTTTGATCCTTCATTTTGAATCGGCTTTAGATGACCTTTTGAGAATATGCCAAAATAAAATTCATTTGGATAAAGGTATAATATTTGTTTCTTCCGGGATGGTAACTTTTTCAATTACGCGTTTTTCTTTACTTTTGATGATTGATTTTTTAAGTATGTCAATAAATGTGCACTTGTCCTGTTAAGCCTTCTTTAGATGCATCAAAATGTTATGCAAAGACGAGCACCTGCTACAAGTTTTGTCCATTATGATTTTATGCACATGTGCTAGTGCTTTATTGGTGTTTACATGCTATGATATGTTCATTGACTGAAAACCAATTTTATTTTACGGTACAAAACAACAATGACTGACAGTTGCAATTTGTTAATTTTGTTGCTATCTTAGTTTACTGCTATTGAGTGGCTACTTTGTAACAGGAAATGAGAAAGAGCACTTGAAAGTGACTCTTCTGCGTATTGATTCCTCATTGCAAGGTGTTTTATCTTGCTTACCTGATTTCACCGCATCTAGGAGTGATATTGTTGGAGAACAGAGTCATACTTCTTTCTTGATAGCTGGAGCAACCGGTTCAAGTGTTGGCAGCACAGAATTTCGTGTAAAAGCAGCTGAGATTATACATGCAGCTTGCAAGTAATGATAAGCTTTGCTATTCATACAAGACGTTGGATTTTCATTGGTTTGTTATATTGAATGCTATAATATTTGCAACTTCCTGCAGATACCTATTACAGGAAAAATCAGATGATAGTATCCTATTGGTACTTATTGTTCGTATCATGGATGCTTTGGGAAACTATGGTAATGATGCAGTGCCTAGATGATTTCAAGTTCTTTATCTTCTTTTTTCTTTTTCCTTGTTATCATATTTCTTTTTGTGAGCCCATGTTATGCAGCATCAAATTTGTGTATTAACTTACACCTATTTTCTTTATGTGTATGAAATAGGAAGTTTGGAGTATGATGAATGGCTCAATCACAGGCAGGCATGGAAGTTGGAATCTGCTGCTATTATAGAACCTCCAATAAATTTTATTGCAACTTCACATACAAAAGGAAAGAAAAGGTAATTAGTCCTATCAGACTTTCTGAAGTATTACTTGAACTATGTATGGCAATGCTAATGCTTTAAATTGTTGAACTGTCTCCATTGTTTCAGGCCCAGATGGGCTCATATAGACAAGGCTTACATGCATCTTACATGGAGGTCATCTCAATCATCCTATCATCAGTTTCGTACGAGTGGGAACTTCACTCCGTCAGAACATGTGTTTCTCCTGGTGGATGATCTACTAAGACTTTCTTTGCATAACTATGAAACTGTTCGTGTGTAAGTATATTGTTCTACAATCTCATATGAGTTAAATGTGTGTGTATATTGTTCTACAATCTCATATAAGTTAAATGATTGTACTTTCATAGTTCTTGTGCTTTTGAGTAATAATGGTTGGATGATTCTGCCATGTTGTTAACTCATTAGACATTTTTTTAATCATTTTTGCCAAACTTTTTGTATGCATATTTTCACATATGAGGCTTCTGCTTCTTTGCTTTTCCTCTGAATCTTGCTTCACGGTTTTTAGTGTCTGGTTTGGATCACCTAACAAAAGAATGAGATATTTGATTGTGCAGACTTGCTGGAAAATCTCTACTGAAGATTATTAAGAGGTGGCCGTCTATGATCTCAAAGTGTGTGCTCTCTCTGACTGAAAACTTGAACAATTCTGAAGCACCAGAAAATGCAGTACTAGGCTCATGTTCTATTCTCTCTTCACAGACAGTTCTCAAGCATTTGACCATGGTAATTGTTTAGCATTCTTTATCTAAAACTGGTTTCCGTAAATATCACTTCCTGAGATGTGTTCTTTTATTTTAGGATCCTAAATCATTTTCTGCTTTTCTTCTTGGGGTTCTTTCAAGGTAACAATTCAATTCTTTATTCATCTTTTGGCTTTTGATTTTTCCCTTCATTTGGTGACGGGCCACATGATATAGTTTGGACTTGGTTATTAAAGTTTATGTTCCAACTTTTTCTTGCTTGTACCTTTCTTGTACAGTTCACATCATGAGTCTCTGAAAGCCCAGAAGGCAATCAATGAGGTAAAATATGCCAAACCACCAATAAATTGAGGATTCTATTCTACATGTCTTCATTTCTGTTCTTGTTTTTTTACCTCTTAATTCCGAATACAAACAGCTATTTGTCAAGTACAATATCCACTTCTCTGGAGTCTCTAGGAACATCTTCAGGGCAGCAGACAATCATAAAGATGGGCTTGATTTTGGGGATGTTATTTCTCGGATTGAATCCATGAGTTTTGATTCTACTGGCATTCATTGGCGGTAATTAATTTAATATTCACCAGCTTTCATATTTTCATTAGTTGCTTTGCTTAATGGATATCTTACTTTCTTTTGGTTCATGTAAGGTATGTAAGGCCTTGTTATTGTTGGGCTTCAAAACAATGTGGTTAATATGACTCAATAACAGGCACATCTAGTTTTGACTGTATGGTTCTTTTGCAAATTATTGTTGTGCCGGGGATTGACTTTCTAGATATTCAAGATATCAGCTTGATTTGATTCCTCTGTATTTCCTTCCAGGTATAACCTGATGGCCAATAGGTTACTTCTTTTGATGGCTATGGCATCAAGAAATGACCCAAATAGCTCTTCAGAAATACTAAGTGAAACTGCTGGTCAGTCTTGTTGACTATGTTCTTTCTTATAAATATCAAATAAAACTATCTTGGAAAATTAGTGTAGAGATTATCTTCTTGTTGATTTTCAGGTCACTTCCTAAAAAATTTAAAGAGTCAGCTTCCTCAGACAAGGATACTCGCAATATCTGCTCTAAATATTCTATTAAAAGAGTCGCCTTATAAATTGCCGTCTGAGCAACAAGCAGCAATTTCAGGAGGTCTGCATGCAAATGGCAAATCATCTCTTGAGGGTGCCTTGGTTGGAATTTTTCAGGAGGAGGGTTTCTTTAGTGAGACTATGAGTAGCCTTTCTCATGTTCATATAATAAGTGATACTGAGAGCTCGTCTTCCAGAGGAAACCATGGTAGTTCTTTCCAAAGCCTGGCAGACAAATCAATCACTCGATTTTATTTCGACTTTTCAGCCTCATGGCCACGTACTCCTAGTTGGAATTCTTTGTTAGGAAATGATACTTTCTACTCAAACTTTGCACGAATTTTTAAGCGGCTAACACAAGAGTGTGGCATGTCTGTATTGCTGTCGCTTAAAAGTACACTGGAGGAGTTTGCAAGTGCTAAGGAAAGATCCAAGCAGTGTGTTGCTGCTGAAGCATTAGCAGGGGTGTTACATTCAGATGTGAATGGTCTTTTAGGAGCATGGGACAACTGGATGATGCTTCAGTTAAAGAACATCATTCATGCCCAGTCAGTGGAATCTATTCCCGAGTGGGCAGCTTGCATACGCTATGCAGTTACAGGGAAAGGGAAATATGGTACTCGAGTTCCTTTTCTCCGGCAACATATTTTGGATTGTCTAATGACACCTTTGCCTCCATCTGCAACAACCACTGTTGTTGCAAAGCGATATACTTTTCTATCAGCTGCACTCATAGAGATATCTCCAAATAAAATGCCAGTTGCTGAGATAGAGGTCCATAAAACACTTTTGAATGAGTTATTGGCTAATATGTGCCATCCATCTGCCCAAGTAAGGATGCTATTTTTATACTCCTTTCCAATTCACTCATTCAACTTTTAGCTCTACTGGTGTATTCAAATTTTATCTTATTTTGCATTGTACTTTATTCGGAAACAATTAGAAAAACCTACAAGCAATAAACAGATTATTTCTCTCTTACTGATGCACGAGGACGATGATTAAAGGCTGACAAAGAAACATACTTTAATACTCCTTTTCTCTGGTCTTGCCTAATTGAAGTTTTAATGGGACAGGTAAGGGAAGCAATAGGTATTACCTTGTCTGTGCTGTGCTCTAATATTCGGCTTCATTTAGCATTTCCTCATGGCTGTTCTGCTGATAATGGAAAAAGTTCCATGAAGAACCAACTAAATGAAGAAAGCTGGGTTCTTTCTCTGACAAAACGAGCAACTGATTTGATCCCAACCATACAGAATTGTAGCCAGTTGGAGATCGTGGATACTCAACCAAGTTCAAGTCCTCAGAATGGGTTCTTGAATGGTGATGCACAAGATGATGTAAAATGGATGGAAACGGTACTTATTTAAGACCTAACTACCTGGCGTAACTTAGATGTTGTAGTTGTTAAATGTGTACATTTTATTTTGCAGCTGTTTCATTTTATCATCTCAGCATTGAAGTCTGGAAGATCTTCTTTTTTATTGGATGTTATCGTTGGATTTCTTTATCCTGTAATTGCATTGCAGGTAAGTGGGTTGCGTCATTTCATTATTTTGCAGATGACTTAAAGTTTTTTCCTGGCTATTTGATTTTTGTTTCACACCACTCCAATTATCTTTAAAAAATCTTTATTATAACAAAGAAAGGAGAAACTTGATATTTGTTGGGAACAAATTCTTTCTCTCAATTAGATTCCTGAGAAATGAGTTCAATTGGTCTCTCGTTTCCTTGCTGCAGTCTTTTCTTTTGTCATGTTGGTTCTTATTGGATAATGGATATATACTTGGTGTCCTTTTCTCTGTCTGCCAAGTTGATTTACTTTGGCATGGAGTACATTTTGAGAAATCTCGGCGCTCCTTTGTCTAACATTGTAATAACTTTTGGTTTTTGAACTCTTCATTGACCAAAATGTGTTTACTTTGAAGGAAACATCAAACAAAGATCTATCAACGCTTGCCAAAGCAGCTTTTGAATTGCTTAAATGGAGGATTTTCTGGGAACCCCATATCCACAGGGTTGTTTCGGAGATTCTTTCTTGTGCCAATGATTCTAACTGGAGGACCAGATCAGCCACTTTGACGTACCTTCGCACTTTTATGTATAGGTATTATGCAATTGCTAGGGAATTTCATAGGCATCGACTTAATCATATGAAATAATTTTTATTTCTTCAAGATGTTTTATTTGAGACTCTATTTCATATCCTGTTTTCTTGATTCTCTGTCTTTTTCCACCCAACACCATTATCTGTTCTTCCCTTTTTCTTTCTGACACGATCTTCAAGTCTCTGTTAGTTATTTATGACATCCTCTTTTGCCAACTTACTCCATTTATTGCAGGCACACTTTCATTCTCTCAAACGTGGAGAAGCAACAAATTTGGAGAACTGTTGAGGGTCTACTTAGAGACAATCAAGTTGAGGCAAGTTTCCATCTAAACAACATTGCAGATTGGTTGGTGTCAAGCTCAGATTGGGGTTCAAAAAGTTTTTATATGGTTCAAAAACTTGCATATTTATGTGTGTTCATAATGCTATGGAATTCTTTGGCATGAGAATCTACAAATCATTATTTCACTTTCTCTTTCTACTCAAACTGTTAAAACATTATTCAGGTGAGAGAGCATGCTGCTGCAGTTCTAGCAGGTCTCATGAAGGGTGGAGACGAAGATCTTGCTAGAGATTTCCGTGATAGAGCTTACATGGAGGCAAAAGCTATGCAGAAGAAGAGAAAGCAAAGGTTATGATTACTTTTAGTCATGTTGATTGAAATTCCAGTAATTCTTGTCAACCATGATTATTCTGCATATGATTATGACTTGGGTTTGCTTGTGTCTCATCACGTTATTTTGGTAATTAAGAACTTACAAATGGTGCATTCATTTTTTTCCCTTTTCAATCTTTGACATAAAGATTGGTGCATGAGTGCAGAAGCGCAAGAAGTGGTGATTCTATTGCATCTGTTCACGGTGCTGTACTTGCTTTGGTGGCTTCTGTACTATCAGTCCCCTATGATATGCCCAGGTCAGTCCTTATGCCTATGATCACAAGCTTGTTGCAATGTGATTCTGATTTATGATTGACATTGAACTCCATTTGATTGCTATACCTTTTGTGACTTAAATCCTTAGCCAACCAAACATTCCTTTTTAAATTTTAACTCTGATTATTTGATTTATCCTGCTGGAAAATAGATAAGTATTCAGTTTGGGGGACATCTGAAGATCCTTTTCTCTCTTGTTCTGCATGTACCATGCACCTTACCTGAATCATGGAAGTTTCAGTCTTTTATGAATATATCCAAGTAATATGTGAACTCGTAAATGACATCCTTGAATTCTACTTTTCAGTTCTTAATTGGATGTTGATTCTCACGAGCGTGAACATGTTTTTTACCTCTTAAAAGGTGGAGATGTCGATGGAATACTCAAAAAAGTTAATTGTGGATGTGACACATCCCAGATCATAGTTCCATCATCTTATGACTCCTGATTATTTCTCATTTGTTTCCTTCTTAAATGTTGACTTGTTATGGGTAATATTCATTTTCAGATGGTTGCCCGAGCATGTTACCCTACTGGCTCGCTTTGGTGGAGAGCCATCTCCAGTGAAATCTACCGTTACTAAAGCAGTTGCTGAGTTCCGTCGGACTCATGCAGATACATGGAACATTCAGAAAGATTCGTTTACTGAAGAGCAACTTGAGGTTTCTCTAATATAGTTTTCTTTTTATTTTTGGGGAGACCGAAGCTTTTGTCTTTATACTTGGTTTCTAATATTGTTTATTTAAACCGTGCAGGTTTTGGCCGATACATCTTCTTCATCGTCATATTTTGCTTGATGTATTTTGCTTAGCCTAGGTAGAGAAACATAGGAATGACTGGAATGAAAATCAAAAGCTCAATGATTGAAAGAATAGAAGTAAGAAATAGTGAAACTTATTGATATTTCATTTATAAAATGAATTTTATTTAGATTTGCACCATTTGTTTTTATTAGATGTCATCACCGTTAATATGGCATCTGATCCTTATGCTTTCAAGCCATAGGATTTGTAAGATCATCAGATGATAAATCCCACAACACGCAGCCTGCACTGAATAATTGGTACAAGTGACCTTGCTCGTCATGCAATTCCTGTGTTTTTGTCCTCAGTTTTTCATGCGAGTGACCTTGCTCGTCATGCTCTTCCGGTGCACATATTCTGGCTTCAGGGTTATGTTATGCTGCCCCTTCATTCCAAAAAGATGCGCCACGTTGAAATCCATTAATTGGTACAGCTGGCAAATTTCATTGACGCGGCAGTAGCAGAGTCCCATATCTTGTTTTGGGGTTACAGGCCAGATTCTTGCACTGGCTTTAATAAACCAAGCTTGATTTTCCCCATCGTATCTTCATTTTCAACACGTTTGAAAGGAACACAAGGGGCGGAGGTGTTTCCTGGTACTGCTCTGGTCTCTTGCAGCTGGAATCAGAAGCGTTTTTTAGTAAGGAGGTTTGAGTATTTCGTCCTCAAAGCATCCAGGGGCTGCAGCAGCCTGCTACCGCCAGGCGAACCACTTGTGGTGATGCCATTGTGATAACAATCACAAAACCCTGTAAGCTTATTTTGAGCTTGGTGCTCGAGTATTTAATATTATAATCAGTGCATCCAGGAAGCTGAGGTGGTATTACCGGACCATTTGCCAATTGCCAAGCGATTTGGAAATTTTGGTAATAAAGGAAAACCAATGATAGCATGTTGGAAATACCAATAAATTGGGTGGTGGCAGGATGCAGTTCTCGTACTGGTTTCATAAAATAGAGTTGAGCTTCGTGATGACCTTTGTTACGAAGACTTTGCAAGGAACTTGAACTTCTCATATAAAATGAGCCAAAAGCTAACCCAACAGCTTTTTCTCTTCTGAAAGACCGTCTAAGTAGTTGAGTTCTTGCAATTTAACTCAACTTTACTAACTGGTACAAAAACTTTGCAAGAAATTTCAAGTTTGTGTACAAAATAAGCTAAAGTTTAAGTATAGTAGTTGAATTTTTGTAATTTAATTCAATCTTATCAAATTCTTCTTGTCTATAATGGTTTTTTCACAAATGGTAAAGTGAACTTACGAAATTGATTAAGCCAACACCATAGAGTGGACAACAATAAGAAGGAAAAAATGCACAAAGTTTTATATAAAAATTGTCAACTTTTATATTAATCTCAGTAGATACAAAAGCTCTAATTCTTTCTAATTGAATGACGCCTTTGCTCAAATAGGAAGTGGGCATAAGGCCACTAACTCACTAATTTAGTTCGTAGTAGACATCCTTGACTATTTTAGGCACTACTTTAGTAGGTGACTTATCATTATCTCACTTCCAAGTAAAAGCAACACACCTAAAATGAAGACATCTCACTCATGTTCTTTGCCATGTTCTCTTTACTTCTTTTGATGATTCAACCTACTAACTTTGCCAAGTCTGTAACATCTCACCCTCAATTGAAAAGGGTAAAATGGTCAATTGGCATAGGCTGTTTTATATAGGACTGTTCATGCATTAATGCTTGCTATTCAGTGCACATGAAATAGTTATGCATGCATGCATTGATATTCCCGGCCTGTTTGATTGACTGTAATCGGTTTGTTTGCTTAACTGAAATTGGCTAGGAATTTTAAAGAATTGGGGATATTGATTGAGGAAAATTATTTGGAGAGTGTCATTAGTCATTTTCTAATATTCGAGGATTTTAGGAATTTTTCTATAATTTTTCGAGGTTAAAATCCGAACTAGAAAAAATGACGGGGCCCGACCGACCGAAAATTTAGAATTGAACTTATTGGAAATGAGATTAATTTATGGACCAATAGCTATGAGAATAAGTGGGACAAGTGTCAATTTCTAGCAAATTGGAATTAAAATGATTAAATGGGAAGGATTTACATAAAAGTGACATTTGGCATGTTAATAACCATGTAAATTACAAAGGAAAAGTCTTCTTCAAGCTTCCTAAGTGCTCACCCACGACACCTTCCTCCTTGAAACCTTTTGATGTTATTTTCTTAAAATTTCTCTCTTCTCTCTTCGTGAATCACCATAGTCCCTTCTTGTGTTGTGATTTTCCTCACTTTAAAGTTAAGCCTCTTCATTACCTTGTCTTGCTTGTGATATTCTCCATGAAAAGCAAACTTTCTCAACT
>JAOQMR010000005.1:17938977-17951254 GCA_027563865.1 Erythroxylum pelleterianum
ATTAAATCAAAATTTATTTGAAATTTATATATTTTAAAGTCGTAGAGTAGAGAGAGAAGGAAGGGTTAAATTGACCAGTATAATTTTTAGATTAAATTCCTGAGGAAAGTAATCTAAATACCAAGGGGTATTGGGATTTAGAATCCAGGAAAAGTGCTACTACTTTCCTTAAATTAGAAAATTTTTTACTTTTCTAACTACTCAGAAAAACGAACCAAACGTAATAATTTGAATTTTGAGAAAAAGATTACTTTCCCAGTCAATAATCTGTGCCAACCAAACGAGGCCTAAAGGTATTCATTTACCTGGTTTTCAAATTGTCACAAGGTAGTGTCTCCCTCCTAAGTTGCCTCCGATATTGGTTTATTTTTCCATTGAATCAGGAACTCCATCCTCCAATTCTTCTTCTGTTGCCTCAATATTTGATGATACAAAATTTTCTCAATTTGATTGTCAAACTATTTCCTTACAACCGATAAAGTTCTTTTCACTTGACTCATTTTAGGATCTGTTGAATCCTTATGATATGGTTTGATGAAACTTACATGAAAAGTAGGATGTATCTTTAAATAATCAGGTAACTTGAGATGATAAGCTATGTTTTCCACCTTTCTAAAGATCTCGAATAGTCCATCATAATTTGACACTAACCGTCTATGAACTTTCTTACTACTAATCTTCTAAATTTACGGAGTCAGTTTAAAAAGTACCTTATCCCCAATGTCAAGGTCAAATGGTCTTTTTCTTTGATCCGCATATTTCTTTATCCGTTTAGATGCTTTGCGAAAGATAATCTCTTACTTTATTTAATAATTCTTGTTTTTCCTTTGCAAATTGGTAAGCAACTGGACACTTTCCTCCTAACATCTATTATGCTATCTCGAGAGGGGTAAGTGGTTATTGTTCTAGAACAATTCGAAAGGAATTTTGTTTGTTGTCGATGATCTGTGCAAGTAATAACAAAATTGTATAGTATCAAGTAAACTTAGTCAATTTCTTTAATAAGCCTTTGACTCTTTCCGTTTGACGATCCGTTTATGGGTGATTAGCAGTTGAGAACTTCAATCCACACCCATTATGTTGAAAAGAAACGTCCAAAATTGACCCTTAAATCAGTCGTCTCAGTCACGTACAATGTCTGTCGAGACCCCAAAGTGCTTCACAACATTTTTGTAGAAAAACTCCGTAACAACATTCGAGAGATGCATAGTTGGAGTTGGCAAAAAGACCACATATTTGGAGAATCTATCAACCACCACCATGTTTGAAGTCATGTTGTCCACCTTTCGAAATCCACTAATGCCACCATGATTGCTTAGGTATTCTCTTATTCTTCATGTCTAGCTCTTCAGATTACTCTCTCAAACTGAGCGATGTCAAGTTTTAAAGTTTCAGCTATTCGACTCGTACTCCTAGTAACTTTGTGTTCATGCAATTGGATAGACATAAGAGTGGTGAAAACTCTTTAGACTAAAAGAATTAAACTAATCTTACTAACTCCCAGAAAATGACGTCAAAATCTTGATCAAGTAAATAAGTTTTACAATTTCTTAGCCTCAATATACCGCAAATGCAAGGGTCATGAGTGTAGTATATGAGGTATCGATCCCTCGAGGACTTAGTGAACTAATTGAATTCTAAGTTGTATAAAGCCTAAAGGATAACTAAAATGAAAAGGAAACTAAAAAGAAAAAGCAAAGAAGCAAATATGGATCGATTGAAATTAAAATTGTAAAATTAACACAAAGAAATCACAATTGAGCACCACCAATGAACAATAAAAAATAACACAAGGAAGATTAGCCAATTATGAGAAGGGAGATTTATACTATCATCAAATGTTAACATGATTACTTTTGAGTTAATATGGTATCGGTCCCAGACTTTCGAAGGGTAGATTACTTTCTCTCAAGTTATAATTATTAAATCCTAAATCATAACTGCTAATTGAATTATGAAATTTGCAATCTCTCAATTAACAAAAAGCTTACACATCCAATTAGATCTTAATCCCTCTAATAAACTATCGAGTCCTCACACGAGATCTCTCTTCGTACAAATTATCGATTTGATTATTTGCGTGATCTATTAGATTGTTTAACTCTCATTACCTAATCTAATCCTTTTACTATTGGTTCACTTTCTCGATTTGTTACTGAAGCATGCAAATACAACAAATAATCACAATTCCCAATGTATTAACATCAAAAGAAATCACATTAACATTGATTCAAGAACAAATCCCTAAAGGAGTTTAGAACATCAAACCCAAATCCATAACTATCAAATCTATCTCATACATTTAAAAGGAAGAATAACAAAGATAAAATGAAAATGTCACTTGGAAGGGTCTGGATGGATCGGGAAGACAACAAGAATAACATCCCTTCTTCTTCCCTCTTCCTTTCTCCTCATTCTCTCTTCTTCTTCTCCTTCCTTGGATCTTTCCCAATGTAGCAAATGGAGGCACAAAAATTAGGTCCTCTCCCCTTCCATCTATAGCCTTTTCTAATTAGGATAAAAATTAGGTTTTACTTGGGCCAAAAAAAGTCCAAAATATCCCTCGAAAAGTTGAGTTTAGAAGCTGGTTAGCGCTTGTTGTTGCATAGGCCACGATCGTGGCCTGATGACAGGGTCTCTATCACGATTGTGGTAGATCAGGCCACGATTGTAGCCTGATGATAGGGTCTTTGTCACAATTGTGGTAGATCAGTCCACGATCATGGCTTACCTAAAATGTTTCTATCATGATCATGGTATTTGTTCTTGATCCGAGTTTCCTTCAAATCTCCTTTATTCTTCAATATCTAATCTCAAACACTAACAAATAAATCAAGGCACATCAAATAAATAAAATTAAAGCTCAATAGCATACTTTAGCCTATATAACACTCAAAACAAAAATATCTAACCAACTAACACAATTCTAAACCTAAAAATACTAAAATGCTTATTAAAACATAATGTAATCTAAAATTATCAATAAGAACAACACAACATTTTTGCATTCCTAATGCCCACTACTAGTAGCCCATCATTATTTCAAAGAGCCATGACAAAGATTTATGACGATATCTTATCAGGTGCTTTAATTTACATTGATGACATCATGCTTTATTCTCAGACCTAGCAACGGGAGGGAAGAACTTTATTTTTACAGTGCTTGGTAGGTCAGCCATTGAAAGGAGGAGAGGAAAATTTCTAAAGGGAGTGATAAGGCTGATATGCTTTTGAGGTTGAGAGAGGAAATTAGTTAGGATATTCTAGTGGCCTTTGATGTGGTGAACTGTGAATTTATAGTAGGAGAACCACTCTTTCCAACGAAGCAATTGGCTTTCTGGAGAAAGTTTTATGTTTGGATCCAGTTTATTTGGAAAGGATGTATTGTCCATTTCTACAATAAATAGATTACGACTAAGGTGGAAATTAAACTCTTATATACCTCTTTTGATTGCCATAATCTCTTTGTAGATTGTGCGATAATGTTTTTCTAAAGGTTTAAATTGTCATATAACATGTACACAGTAAAGCCTTTTTTCTTCTATCTTCTCTATTAAAATTGCTCCCCAGAATTCTTTATTAGCATCAATATGCGGGATTTGTTTTCCCTTTTCAAGAATCTTCGATGGAGGTGGATGCTTCCTGATCTTCTTTAATTGCTTGACTGTCGAGATGTCCTTTATACGGTAGCAGACAGGTCTCAAAATGAGACAACAATCATCTAGATTCCATAACAATTGTCATCATAACAGTTAAGGGAGTTAATGCCCATAGAGTAGATTATGAATTACAAAAGATAATTTCATACTCCTTATCTACACTCCATTCATATCACTACTTTAATTTTGAGAAGTTTGAAGGATGGAATAGTAAAATCCATTTTTAGTAAGCTTAAAGATTCCTAACAAAGGAAAACGAATCTTGTAGCCTGAAGCTAATGAAGAATTCTGGGGAGCAATTTTAATAAAAGAGATAGAAGGAAAAAGGTTTTATTATGGACATGCTAGTGAACAATTTAAACCTTCAAAAAGGCATTATCAATAAAACTTGATTGTTTTTTCTCCATTCTCGTGTAATCTTTCTCCTCTTTTGTCGGAGATCTTGAAAATTAAAATTTTATTTTAAAATAAGTATGAAAATGATTAAAATTATTAAGAGAATTAATTTAATTCCTAAATTCAAAAGTTAACAAATTTTAGTTATTGATTCATCGACTAAATTTTAACCTTTTAATTTTTTATTAACTAAATAAGGATTTTTTAATTTTAATAACTTTATAAAATTCTTAAACGTTTGAAATTATTTAATTTCACTTATAAATTTATTTTTATTATTAATATTATTTTTACTCAACTTAAAAAAATTAGTTGATCCAAAAATAAAATAAAAATTAATTACTATTCAAAATAAAATAAAAAATTAATTACTATTCAATAAATAAATAAATAAATATAACAAAATTTATTTTATACTATATATTCATTGTTTTATCCAATAAAATTGAAAATGGCTAATTCTAATTTCTAACACATATCTCCCAATCAACAATTGTAATTGCAGCTAGTAGTATTGTTGGCAATTAAATTGCCTAGAAATAACTTGTTTAACAAAACATACACTAAGAATTTTATTAATACTTCACACTACACAACTCACTAAAGTTAAACACCTTACAAAACTTTCACACCTTTTTTCATTCCCTTTTCTTTTTTATTCTTGTATAATACATATGTTGTAACATCCCGTTCCCATATTAAGAGTTAGAACCCAAAAATACAGTACATGTGAGATTATTGAGAGATTAAGAAAAATGCGTTTTTTATGATTATGCATGTTGTTAGCATACACGCACGTGAATTTGAATTTTGCACACATTAAAATTATTGTACATGCATTCAGTGACATTCCGAATATAATTGAATTGTGTTATGGTATGATTGAGAATTTCAAATTTGTTGTATTAAAAATTTATTTGGTGAGTATTTTTGTTAATTTAGAATTTTTGGAATAATTTTCGAAAAGGTTGAATATTACTAGACTAGGAAAAATGCCTCTTGGCGAGTAAATTGATGGATGGAAATATAAATAAGAAAAACAAATGATATTGGAGAATTTTTGAAAATGACTTTGAAAATTTGGAGATGACTTTAGAATTTTTGAGAAAATGATATTAAAAATTGGGAGACAATTGTAGTCAAAGCCTTAAAAGATGTATGAGTGACAAGTGTCACTTGTAAAGTTGATCTTAAAAACCTACTACTATTCTGTTCACTTAAAAGGCAAGTTACTGTTGTGTTTTTGGATCTTATGTTCTTTAAGACTTTCTTCATCTTCTGGAAGTGTCATTTCTTCTAGAGATTTCTCACCCTCATAATGCGAGCCTTGCTCTCATTTTTCGCTTGCTATCTCTTTTTGTTATCTCCGTCACTTAAAATACCTAACCCTATAACCTCAAACTGTTGATGATCGAGTGTTATTGGAAAGTTAGGGCTTCTTTAGATCTTGAAGATTTTGGAGCTATAAAAAAGTAAGCATTTTATGGTTTTCATTGTGATATAAGATGAAACATGCATCATATTAGTTAGCTGTCGATGTTATAAAATGAAAATGTTCATATGCTGAAAACATGAGTGAAAAGTTAGAGTATATAGCATGTGTTGGTTTTTCATATTTGATGATCAAAATGTTATAAGAGGTTGTAGAAATGACTTTTGGAGCTGAAAGATCAACTAAAATGTGTATGAGATTAATGTAGAATATTTGTGAAAAATGAATATGTAAATGCTCTGTTTATGTTGATGTCTTCACTGTATATATATATACACATAAGTTTTGGAGTGTTTTTAGAGATAATTAAAAATGAATTTGGAGTTAAGAGATAGGTGTATGGGAATGATTGGAGATGAGAAAGGATGATTAAAATGATAGTTAGAGGAAGAAAATGAAGTGAATGAAAAAAAAGCAGAAAAATGAAAGCGAAGAAATGCAAAAAACGTGCGTGAGTGTGATTTTTTGTTTTTGATGATTATGAAAAATGATAGATTTTGATTTGGTTGTGATAAGTTGAGCTAAAATGAAGTTAAAAGAATTGGTATAAGTGTCTTAAGTGTTAAATGAAGAAGATTGAGGTGAGAATAAAAAGCTGGAAAAAGATGAAAGAAAGAAGGAGAGAAGAAGACGAAGTTGTTCGGTGAAGAAGAGAAGAAAGCATGATTGTGCTTTTGTAAGATCGTGATTCTTCTGGTAAAGAACGATCGCGACTTCACTGATGAAGTTGCGGGTAGCGATCGTGAAGGCGCACAATTGTGACTTTCGAGTTTTCTAAAGAAAGAATATTTTTGAACATCAGTCATTCAATTTGCTATAACTTCTTCACTCAATATCCAAATGACTTGATTCTTGAACCTATAGACTCAAAACACATTGAGTTACATCTCCACCAAAAATCTTATCAATCTTAAATGATTAAGGAGAGATTGAGTGATAAAATTGTGACGGAAAAAAAATCTGGAAATTTGAGTTATGGGTGTGCACAACCGCGTGTTAAGGTTGCACGGCCGTGACTTGTTGGTGTGCATAGGCATGAGTTATGGTTTCATGCCCATGGCTTATTTATTTTGTACTAAGGCCGCGACTTAATTTCAGTTGGGTTAAACAAACTCGAGAGCTTCTTGCACGCCGAACATCCTTCCTTCTTTTGCCTATAACTTCTTTTCTAGACATCCAAATGATATGGGACTTAAACCAATAGGCTCACAATACATTTTTCTTCATCTCCATCAAAAAAATTATAGCCATCTGAAACGTATTGATTGATGATTTTAAGATGAAGATGTTGACTTTGCTGGAATATGATAACCAGAAAGATTTCATTGAACAGACTTCGATATTTTGTCAATATCTTGTTCTGTAGTTATCTAAATGGAATGATTTTTAATTTAGAGTAACTAGCGACATAGGGATATAATTTTTCTAAAGAAATTGAATTTTAATTCTGTCTTTAGAATTCTAGAATATGACTTGAAGTTTGGTACAGAATACTATTACAGTTAAAGAATAGTTCAAAATATTTGGAGTATAACTTTTGGAAAAATGAACAAAATTGAATAATCTTGGTGTCATTAGAAACTTAAGACAATGAGAAACATTTTTCTAGAAGAAAGTGTTGCCAAATTACTTCATTCTCCTTGTCAGAAAGTTCACGAAAAATAGACCCGAAGGTCTGAAATTTTGGAGATATTATAAGAAGAGATGAGAGTTTGGATAATGTTTGATCTTGTAATGTTGGAATAACATAGTGAATGAATTGTTTGTATTAAAGCATCAAAGACGTGTATAATGGAAATGAAGAGGTTCAGATGATTGTGGTTGTGATTCAAAGGAAATGAATAATGGGTATTAAATAAAAGTGAATGAGGTTTGGATTCTGTGAGAACTAATAATGCTAACAATGAATTGACAAGTAATTGAGTTATAAAATGCGAATGTAGATATAGTGTGAAATTTGATAATATACCTGGGATTGTCATTGAGCATGCATTGTACATAGTCCACATAGATATTTGTGCATAAATAAATGCTTATAATTGTGCAAAGTTATTAATGTTTGTGTGCAAAGTGTATATTGCATAATTTGGATGTGTAGAATAAATGTCTGCATTCAGACGTTTCCAGATCATGGAAGCTAATGCCAAACTGGAGCGTACTGTGAGTCAACCTAGATGGTCTCATTTCATTATTTGTTCTGATGAATATAATTTATATGAATGTGATTTGCTTATGTTGATGCCGGACAATGAAGATCCGAGACTTGATGCATAAATGTGTTATTGAAGTGCTACTTGTATGTGAATGAGTGTATTCTCAAATTAAATGTTAAATTCCAGACTTAGGTCCGATGAAATGTGTAAATTGACAGAAAGTGCTTGAGTGTGCATATGTGACTGATGCATTACATTACATGAATGCATGAAAGATAAAGACAGTTGTGACCAAAGTCGCCAGTGAAAAAGAGCTTAAAGCTCGATATATGATAAGAGCCTCACGCTCAGTTGTGAATGTACTCGGTATCTACTAAGGGATATGAGACATTATCTGATTTAGCTCGATATCCACAAGGGATATGGGCCAGCTTGGTATCCATTAAGGGATATGGGTTAGTGAAAAAGGCACTCGATCACAATAAAGTAACAAATTGAAAGTGAGTCTCATAAGCATTGCATATGCATGCGATATGTATGATTTAAATAGTTTGAATGATTTCTAAATGTGAAATATATCGGAAGTGAATCTGAAATGAATGTGATTTTATGAATTGTATTTGTTATGTGGTTGAGTGAGCCATCGAGGATGGTCACTCACTAAGTTTGCAAAACTCACCCAAAATTTACAATATTTTTTCAAGCTCAGAAGAGTTACCCGTTAGGCAAACAGGAGTATAGCCACCGCATTCAAGTAAGAGATAGAGGTCGAGATCAGTTCGAGTCTGCATAAGTCTTTTCACTGATTTTTGTATGAAAGAATGTATTCCGAAAATTTTTTTGTAACATGTATATTTGAATATTCTGTTTTGTAATAACTTTCCAAAGTGGAAAGGTTTGTTAATGAGAATGATCTTGAGTGTAATAATAATAAATGTGATTTTAATGTTATGAAAGAAAAGAATGGGCCCGAATGTGGTTATTGATTTCCATGTACGCATTTGATATTTTTTAAAATTTTGTACTGAGTTTTCGATAATTTGACCATTCTAGCATGCCACCTTTACGGGATTCGCAATCGGACATCACTCAGGATGTTGGGTATGTATCTTGCAAGAGTGGGGTGCTATATATGTAATGGCCAAATAACCATATTTATAGAGAAGTAGAGTCAGTAATAACCGACTACAATACCAACTTCAGTGAAGTTGTCCAAACGAGTTCAA
Organism: Erythroxylum pelleterianum; assembly: GCA_027563865.1. NCBI lineage: Eukaryota > Viridiplantae > Streptophyta > Magnoliopsida > Malpighiales > Erythroxylaceae > Erythroxylum > Erythroxylum pelleterianum. Next base: position 17,947,904 of record JAOQMR010000005.1, read on the forward strand.
AGATAATTTGGCTTGGTATTTTGACTAAGTCAATTACAACTCATAATCTAGAAGCAAGTATTACACTAAATTTAGTTTCTAACATCCTCAAACTTGGTTTAACTATTCTGAGTGTGTTCTTCAACTTGTAAAATAACTTAGCTATTAATGGCTTTATAAAAATATATGCTATTTGATCTACATATGCGCAATACTCAGCTATAATTTCTTTATCTTTAACGAAATCTCAGATGTAATGATGTTTAATGTCTATATGCTTACTTCAACCATGGAATATTGGATTCTTTGTTAAGGCAATTTCTGATTTATTATCACAGTATATTATCATTAGACCATCTTGTTGGTGTTGTAATTCGCTAAGCATCATCCGTAGCCAAATTGCTTAAGTAGCACAATTTGTTACTGCTATATACTCTGCTTTTGCAATTGAAGGGGTAACTACTTGTTTTTTCTTTGAAGACTAAGAAAATGCTCCAGAACCAAGATGAAAGATATAACCTAAAGTGTTTTTTCTCTTTTCAATGTCACTAGCCCAATTGCTATCTATATATCTAACAAATCATATTTTTTATTGTTTAAATAAATATGCCATCATCAACCATACCTTTAATATATCTTAAAATTCGTTTTACGACTTACCAATGAGATTTTCATGGTGAATCCATAAATTTACTTACAATTCCCACTCTGTAAACAATATCTAGCTTTGTTGCAATTAGGTACCTCATACTTCCAATAAGTCTTTTCTTACCATTGCCATCTTTCACAAGCTTTAACCATTCTTCAACTTGTGTTAAAATTGGCTTGCACGCATCCATCTTGAATTTCTTAAAAATATCTTTTCTATATTTTTTTGTGAAATAAATATGCCTTCATTTGCTTGCTTTACCTCGACACCAAGAAAGTAGAACATTAAATACATATATGTCATCTAAAAGTGAGCAACCATATCCTTCTTGAATTCTGACAACAGTCTTGAATTATTACTAGTAAAGATCAAATCATCTATATAGAGACAAACTATAACAAAGACTCCTTCCTTGTTGATCTTGATATACAAAGTATGTTCATATGGACACTTACGAAAACCATGTATAATGAAATAAGTATCAATATGAGTATATGATGCCTTTGGTGTTTGTTTAACACCATACAATGCCTTCTTCAACCAATAAAGCTTATCTTCATCTCCTTGCTTTATATATCCTGTGGTTGCTCAACGTATACTTTTTCTTCAAGTACACTATTCAAAAAGGCTTATTGAAATCCATTTAATAAATCTTCCAATTATTTTAATCGGTAAGTGAAATGATTAAATGTACAGTATCCAATCTGGCAATGGGTGTAAATACTTCAGAATAATCGATACTTGACATTTACTTGTATCTTTTGGCAACTAATCTTGCTTTAAAGCGTTCCTCTTCTCTAATGGGTTTGTACTTTGTCTTATATATCCATTTGACACCAATAGGCTTCTTTTCTTTTGATAAAGTGGTTAACTCCCATGTTTTATTCTTTTATACAACATATATTTATTCATCCATTGCTTGAATCCAACGAACATCATTCACTTCTTCCTTGAACATTACTGGACCACAATTTGCAAAGAAGGTATAATGGGCCATAACTTCATCATCATTTTCTCATCACTTGCTTGATAATCTTTCAAATAAGTGTGTGGATGGCGTGCTCGTTGTGAGCGCCTAAGTGAAGGAGAAGTAGGAGGAGATGACGCTTCAAGATCAAAATGAGTTAACTCTTTAGGAACTGGAGGTGAAGATGACTCTCCAATTTGATTAGTTGTTTCCAATTCATTGTTTATAAACACCAGCACTGGCAATGATATCTTTTCTTTTTCTTATCAATCTCGCACTCCTTCAAAAGTAACATCTCGACTAATGGTTACTTTTTAAGTCTTTGGATTATAAAGCTTATATAACCTTTTGTTTCCATGTTGTAACCAAGAAATATACATTTTTTTGCCTTGTCATCTAGCTTCTTTCTCATCTCATCAGGCACATGTGAATATACTATGCAACCAAACATCCTCATATGACTAAGATTAGGTTTTCGTCCACTCTATGCTTCTTGTGGAGTTTTATCATGAATACTTTTTGAAGGATCGCATACGCAGCGGAAAAAATTTTGTTGCAATAATAAATTTATTTATTACATTTAATAATCATATTCATAGCAAGAATTGGCAAATAACAAATACCTAGAATTTATAAAGATTAATCAACAGTAAACTTCGAAAATACGAAGTCTCTATGCACTCTACACCGACAAATATGTCCCACTTTTAACACTTGATATGGCTATGGTTAAAGTTGAAGAACTCTTTCTTCAAAAATAAAGAAAACCATTTTCTCTTCTCTTCATTTATTTCAACGTACAAAAAACAAAAGAGTATTTACTACACTCTTCTCTTCGTTTTTGTTTTAACGTTTTTATTTTAAAACTTGAAAACAAACACCACACAACGCTTCATTTCATTTTTGGTTTTAAAACAAAAACAAAACCACCTAGGACAAAACTCCTTTTTTACCATCTGACACCTCTTTTTCTAAAAATTATTATTATTATTTATAAAAGGAAATAAAATAAAAATATTTTATTTTATTCATTTATTTTGTACAAGAGAATTTTTAATATTAATTATATTTTCTGTGCTAGCAAAAAATATAATAATATGACATATAGATTATTTAATAAATTATCTCATAATAAATTAAATAATCATAAATAAAAATATTACACTCATAAGTGTGTGATCACATGGGTTCATCGCTAGACCGGTAGTAATTAATCTAATTAATTACTAATTAAGGTTGGCGTCTAACAACACTCCTCAACGACCGGATAGTGTGAAGTAACAACCTTACAAAGATGGAACCTGGTTAAGGATAATGTATTATTACCTTCCATCATTACAACTTTGGATTATCCTAAGGTATGGTTTAGCTGTCAAACCCTATTAGATAACCAACTATGTTACATGTCAATCATTAACGATTGGTGAATGACTTAAGAAACTCCTTTCCTCACTCATTCAATTACCCTGGCCAAGGTCTTGAAACAACCATTAAGATCAATGACAACTTAGAGCTCAAACTCATTACCTAGAGTCGATAGATCCCATCTTGACTCACCACTAATTAGATAGGTACTTAATTATATCCAATGATCATTCAACTAGCATTTTTGCACATGATTGAACCGAATTTATACTATAAATTAGGCCTGATTTCTTTAGTAATTATGCATTTGTTGGCTCCTGATTTATGATTTTTATGCTTAATTTGGTTCCTTGCATCGAGTTTTTATAATCTGCAAATTGTCAGTACTTTG
>JAOQMR010000005.1:17951354-17968381 GCA_027563865.1 Erythroxylum pelleterianum
CTTACTTAATTAATGCCATCTTAATTTACTCACTTAAGATTTAAAATCATACTAATCATGCTTAATCATAAAAAAAATTCGGGGCTAACAATAACTTTTTAAGATAGTATCAATATACATGGAATGGGAGAGCCTTAGCAGGTTCCTTGATCTTTCTCTATAGATCTTAATTTCAAAACTGTAATCTGCTTCTCCCAAATCCTTCATAGAGAACTGTTCAGATAGCCAAATCTTTGTCTTTTGCATTACTGGTACATTATTTTCTATTAACAATATGACATCTATATAAAGCACTAGGAAAATAACTATGCTCCCACTAACCTTCTTGTACACACATGGCTCATCTTTACATCTAACAAAATCGAACTTTTCGATTGTTATATTGAAGCAAACATTCGAACTTCGTGAAGCTTGGTTCAATCTATAAATGGATCTTTGTAGCTTACATATTTTATTAGGAGCATAAGGCAATGTGAAACCTTCAAGTTGAGTCATATAGACATCTTCCTTGAGCTCTCCGTTAAGAAACGTTGTTTTCACATCCATTTATCATATCTCATAATCATAATATGCAGCTATAGCAAGTAGAATCCAAATAGATTTGAGCATTGCCATATGGAAAAAGGTTTCATCATAATCACTACCTTCCTTTTGATTATATCCCTTGGCAACCAGAAGGGCTTTATAGGTTTCAACCTTCCCATCTACTCCAATTTTTTTCTTAAATACCCATTTACATTCTATAGGTTTTATATCCTTTAAGTGATTAACCAAAGTCCATACTTTGTTGATTCTCATGGATTCTAACAAGGATTCTATGGCCTTAAACCACTTCTCACAATCTGGACTTGCTATAGCCTCTTCGTAAGTCTTAGGGTCATCATCAATATGTGGGATATCATGAATATGATTATCCTCGTCACCTTGCACCATTAAGTTTAATCTTTGTCACCTTGCACTATTAAGTTTAATCTATCTGGTACTCGGCGATCCCTAATAGACCTTCCAAGAGGCTCATGTTCAATAGGTTCTTCCTCTACTTGATCTTATTGTTGCACTGGTTGAGGTTAGTACCCTATGTGTTAACTTCAAGAAATCAAGTAAAGGTTGTGCAAAATGCATCTGATGCTTTTGAGCATTTGTTGATTCGTCATAATCTTGAATTTCATCAAGATCTATTTCTACACCATGACTTCCTCTATTAAGGAACTCCCTTTCTAAAATGGTTGCATTTCTGGCCACAAACACTTTGTGTTCAGAAGGGTGATAGAAATAGTATCTCATAGTTTCCTTGGGATTGCCAAAAAATCTACGCTTGTCAAACCTCACTTCAAGCTTATCTGGCAGCAATCTTTTGACATAAGCTGGACAACCCAAACTTTCAAATGCCTTAGGTTAGGTTTACGTCCTTTCCACATCTCATATGGAGTTTTAGAGACTGCTTTAATGGGAACTTTGTTTAATAAATAGGCAGCGGCTTCTAAAACATATCCCCATAGGAAGATAGGAAGATCTGTGAACCCCATCATGGATCTCCCCATATCCAATAAAGTTCGATTTCTCCTTTCTGAAACACCATTGTGTTGTGGTATTCCTGGAGAAGTCCACTTAGACAAGATTCCTTCTTGCCTTAGATAATCAACAAAATCATCACTAAGATACTCACCTCTGTGGTCAGATCTTAGTGCCTTAATCTTCTCACCAGTTTGTTTTTCAACTTCACTATGAAATCTTTTGAACATTTCAAATGATTTAGACTTGTGTTTCATAAGATACGCAAATCCATATCTTGGCATATCATCAGTGAAGGTGATAAAATAAGAACATCCACCTTTAGCTTGAACTTTCATAGGCCCACATACATCAGTATGTATGAATCCTAAAAGTTCACTAGCTCTCTCTCCAATTCCAGTAAAAGGAGATTTGGTCATTTTGCCTTTGAGACAAGATTGACAAGTTTCATATGATTTATAATCATATTGACTAAGGCATCCTTCATTATGCAACTTGTTTAATCTTTTCTCACCAATATGACCAAGTCTACAATGTAAAAGGTAAGTTTGATTTGCTTGATTATCTTTCTTCCTTTTTTGACCAGAAACATTCATAATTGGATAAACAACTATTTCAGGTAAAACATAAAGACTATATTGTAAATAACCACTTACATATAATTCATCACCATGAAATATATTACATTGATTATTCTTAAAGATTGTAGGGGTAAGGTTGTATACTATCAGACCTCATCAGACCCCACTTTATTGCGGGACTTCGAATTGGGTGTGATGATGAATAATAATCTTCTAATAATAAAGTCTTTCTCGTAGGCATAACAAAAGAAATAGTTCCTACAGCTAAGCCAGCAACACTTGCTCCATTCCTAACTTGTAGCTTAACTTCTCCCTTCTTCAATCTCCTACTGATCCTTAGACCCTACAACATATTGTAGATGTTAAAGCTACTACCCGTATCTAATACTCATTTAGTAAAATCAATAGTAGTTAAAGAAATCATGAAAACATTTTTCATAAATGTCTCACCTTATTTCATGCCTTTCAAAGTAGCCAAATACTCTAGGCAATCCCTCTTCCAGTGTCCCCTCTTGTATAGAAGAAACATTTGGCATCCTTTTTGTCAACTTTCTTCTCCTTACCCTTGGATTTGTTCCAAACACCCTTGGGTGCAAGATGATTTTTCTTAGGCTTCTTCTTTCCCTTCCACCTGGTTATCAGGTCATTCCTTGTAAACAAAAATAAATATTATCTACTTAGGTGGAAAAATCCTTTTTTTGATAAAATATCATATATGATATCAAAATAAACTCAATAATTTTAAAGGGTCAAGAATTCATGTTATTAAAACAATTTTAATATCATTAGTGATCATACCACATTTTTAGACAACATTCGTACAAGAAACTTTTAATGTAACAATGTAAGTCATAACAAATGTACTATAATCAATGAGTTTACCGTGCACATCTTTGATGGATAACATTTGTCCAATGCTTTTTAATGAGTTTACCAAGCACAAAGTGGAAAATTAACATCTGGTATTTGCTTTAATGAGATTGTCGTGCACATAGTGGAAAGATAATTTGCTTTTAAAAAATTTGCCATGGAAAGATTAAATCTGGAAAAAGCTTTTAAACAACAACTTTGTATTACACCATGCGTACAACATCTATCAAAAGCTTTTAACTAAAAGCTTTTAAATAACAATTTTGTATTACACCATAGGTACAACATCTAACAAATGCATTTAATGAGTTTTCATTTTCTATGAAACCAATTTCATAGTGAAGCCCAGATGATCTCATACATATTAAATAAATAACTTCCATGTGTTAAAACAAGTAACATAACAAAATAAACATATCATAATATTGGCAATTTTCAAGTATGATGTGAAACGCAAAAACAAAAAAAAAACTAGCTCTAATATCAATTGAAGGATTGTATACGCAACGGAAAAAAAATGTTGTTGCAATCCTAAATTTATTTATTGTGTTTAATAATCATACTCATTGCAAGAACTGGCAAATAACAAATACTTGAAAATTATGACGATTAATTGACAGTAAACTTCAAAAATACAAAGTTTTATGTACTCTACACTGAGAAATACGTCCCGCTTTCAACATTTGATATAACTATGGTTAAATTTGAAGAATCCTTTATTCAAGAATAGAGAAAAACAATTTTCTCTTCTTTTCTCTTCTCTTCGTTTATTTCAACGTACAAAAAATGAAAAAGTATTTATTCCACTCTTCTCTTCGTTTGTGTTCTAACGTTTTTATTTTAAAACTTGAAAACGAACACCACACAACGCTTCATTTCATTTTTGGTTTTAAAACAAAAACTAAACCACCAAGGACAAAACACCTTTTTACCATCTTACGCCTCTTTTTTCAAAAAAAATTATTATTATTATTTATAAAAGGAAATAAAACAAAACTATTTTATTTTATTCATTTATTTTGTACAAAGAGAATTTGCAATATTAATTATATTTTCTGTGCTAGCAAAAAAAATAATATGCCATATAGATTATTTAATAAATTATCTCATAATAAATTAAATAATCATTAATAGGAAATATTACACTCGTAAGTGTCTGATCACATAGGTTCATCACTAAGTCGGTAGTAATTAATCTAATTAATTACTAATCAAGGTTGGTGTCTAACAACACTCCTCAACGACTGGATAGTATGAACTAACAAACTTACAAAGATAGAATCTGGTTAAGGATAATGTTTTATTACCTTCCATCATTACAACTTCGGATTATCCTAATGTATGGTTTAACTATCAAACCCTATTGGATAACCAATTATGTTACATGTCAATCATTAATGATTGGTGAATGACTTAAGAAACTCCTTTTCTCACTCATTCAATTGTCCTGGCCAAGGTCTTGAAACAACCATTAAGATCAATAACAACAAAGAGCTCAAACTCATTACCTAGAGTCGATGGATCCCATCTTGACTTATCACTAATCAGATAAGTACTTAGTTGTATCCAATGATCATTCAACTAGCATTTTTACACACTAGGTGTCCGACATCAAAACATAATAAGTGACCTATTGATTACTATGATGATCTCAGGTCAAAGGAAAAATATACATTTAAATTCTTATGAGAATATCTCACTTGACAGTTCATAGGTAATATTACCATTGGGAATTCTTGATTGGTCAGTTCAATGATCATATCTCTATATGCATCATCTATATATGTAACTTAGTAAATACAATCTACTAATATCCATCTAGTAGATACTATTGCTTACATATTGATCTAACCGAATCATTAAAGTCCTTATTTAATGATCCTATGATTAAGAACATTTTTAGATTAAACCTTAAAGACTTGACTCTCATTATCATAATCTCCATTATGATGGCAAGTGTATAAATTTAATCAAGAACTTATCATATTAGGATAAAAACAATAAACATAATATGATAATATAATCATTTTCGATGTTATTAAACAAAGTTAATAATCACAAAACAAAAAAAATGTTCAATCTATTATATAACGATTGGGTCATGGGCATAATTCCAATACTTTTAGGTAACTTCTAGTTTTTCCTTTTTGCTACTTCGTTTTGTTGAGGAGTATATCTTGTTGTCAATTGATGCTTAATTCCATGCTTTCTTAAGAAATCATCACAAACAATATATTATGTGCCTCTATCTGTTCTCAAAGTCTTGATACAATAACCACTTTGTTTTCTAATATACATTACAAAATTCTTAAGTACTTCGCATGCCTGAAATATTCCTTGCTACTATAATCATCAATAAGTGTAATAAAGTATTTGTTACCTCCATTTAATGGAACCTCCACATAACATATATCTAAATGCACGAGCTCGAGTGGACATTTGGCTTTCTATGCCTGCTTTGTAGGAAATGGATCTCTATGTTTTTTCACTCATTACACATGACTCACAAATCTAGTCATGAACTCGAATGGTTGGCAAACCTGATCTTCGTTTGAAAGAAACTTAATGTTTCCAAAATTCAAGTGCCCAAGTCTCATATGTCATAGCCAATTATCATTTATAGTTATAGTATTTAAGCAAGAAGTATTATTGTAGTTAAAATATGTTGGAAATAGACGATTGGATGTAATTCTCATCTTTAGTATCATGCCCTTTTTTTATGACTCACGGTGCATCCATCTTTATTGAAGTGTAAATTATAACTCTTTTCTGATAGTTGTCCAAAGTTTTATATATTATGGCAATGAGTAAGAGCATAGTGCACATCAAAAATATAATTTAAAGACCCATTCTTTAATTTTATAACAATCTTTCCTCTTCCCATATCTACAAGTTTTATTGAAGAATGAAAGGATTCATCTAATTCAGAAAAACTTCCTTGCTTCCACTTAAGTGATTGCTACAACCTGAATCTAACAATCATTGACAGTTGTCACTGTTACTGGTTTCATGAGAGGCCATCAACAAGGTCTCTGAGTTATTATTCTCAATGACTCCAGCTCAATTATCTTCATATTTTTATCTTTGAGCATGACATTTTCTATTATAGTGACCATATTTTTTGCAATTATGGCACTGAATATGTGGCTTGCACTCATATTAATAGTGACCAAAACTTTTGCACTTGTAACATTGAATGTTAGATTTATCCCAAGGAGTTTCACTCTCTCTTGCTCCAGTCTTAGAATTAGTTCTAAAATTTTTGCCTCCTCTGCCTCTAAAATTTGAACATCTTTGAGTATGTTATATTTTTCCTATTGTTGTTTCCTTTTCATTTATCAAATTTACTTGCGCTCTAGAACTTGCTTTGTTGCATACGGTGATCTTTCATTCATTCACATTTCACCGAATTCTAATGAGGCTTGCAAATCATTGAATCTTGAACTCCAAACCTTTAGACTCTTCAATGGCTGTGACAACATAATCAAACCAACTTGTTGACATGCGCATGATTTTCTCCATGATATCTTTCTCCGTAATTTTTATGACCATTATTTTTCATCTCATTGATCAATTTGTCATGAATACTTTCATCCTTTCCTTGCTCCATCAACTCGTATTGCCTTTTCAAATCTCCTTCATACGTTTTAAACAGAATATTCCAAGCCTCCTTTATTGTTTTAGGATGAGATCTTTTTTCAAGAATCTACAAAACATATTGACAAATTGAAAACAAGGTCATTTCATTTAATGAACAATTACGAACCAGTTGTAATTCTTCAATTGTCAGTTTTAATTTTTCTACTAAGCCTTTCTCCAAAATTTCACCATATTCGATTCTTCTCAAATATAACTCCGTCAAGTGTTTCCATAACGCAAACTTATTTTTGCCATCAATCTTTAAAAATTGATAATTGCATTGGTTAAACTTATTGAACTTTAGTTGCTGAACTCCGAAGTCATCTTAATATACTTAAGCACTTTAACCGAGCTTTAACGCCAGACGTTCGCAATTAAATTCCTAGAAACAAACTCGTTCAACAAAACACACTCAGAATGTTATCAATACTTCGCACTACACAAGCCGTTAAGAGTTAAAACACCTTACAAAACTTTCACTCCCTTTTCTTTCTGATTCTTGTACAAAACATATATAACGGCCAAAATAGCTATATTTATAGAGAAGTAGAGTCCTTAATAACAGACTATAATTGCCAGCTTCAATGAAGCTGTCCAAAGGAGTTCAAAGACATCAACCCACAATCTAGAAGCATGTAGTAAATCGAGTTCAGTTTGTAACAATTACTTTCTTTTATAGTTCTTCCCAACCTTCTCTAATAAAAACTCAGAGATCCTTGCCTGCAATTAATCTACTATATTTATACTTCACTCTGTACTATGTTTCTTGAACTAGCTCTACGATGTTGCAGTCACCTACTTAGTTTTCCCTCTTTGGATTCAGTAACGGAGAAATCTGGGTTTCCAAGTCCCCTCATTGCATCAGCTTAATCTTGCACTTATGAGCCCTTCTATGGATGCTGTCAATGTACACAGGGTTACGCAGAAGCAAAAAATGGTGAAGCTTCGAAGCACAATCCACAGCGTCGTCCAAGATTCTATGTTTCTTTGCTTGAAAAACATCTCCACTGGAAAGTATATGGTTAAGGGCCAAAAGTTCACGGCTCCTAATACACCGAGGACCTGATTGAAGTAGGGAAATGCCATCGCGATTCCTGTTGTAAACATCACGAACACTGTTCGGAAACACAGCCTAAGCGGATTTAACTCAACGGCTGGTAGTAGTTTGAAGGTGTAATTGTTGTGAACAAACCAGTTGCTGGGGCATTTCATAGCAAGCCACTTCTCTGCACTTGCAAATAGTGGCTGGCAGTATACCTAACATGATCAAATGTCAGTTTCAAAACTACAAGCAACTAAACTCTACATTCTGCACTCCGCACTCACTTTTTGCTGCCCAAAATTAAGATTTTATGATTGCGTAGCTTAAGCACAGATAGCTATACCTGATAGCCACCAATCTATACCTGATAGCCACCAATCAAATGAATGACGATGCTTGCATTAGCCAAGTCAACAAGCCAGTATGGCTCGTAAAAGCCAAACCCTGTCAAGATGTTTCCTGGAGTGTCTTCTCCAAAGGCTGCGTAACCAAAGCCTCCACAACAAAGATAGAAGAATGTTGTAACAAAGATAGATATTGTAGAAGCCTTCTTCATGGTTTCACTTTCAGGTGGAGGAGATCTTAAAGTGTCCTTCATTTTTCCCAGATTAATCAATATCAGTCTTTAAATGGTTGCAGATTTGTGTATCATATTCAATGGTAGCTTCTTATATATCAAGAATCGATCAGACATCACACCTGTATCTCGATGAGTATAAGGGAATATGGAAACGCGAACTCAATGTCTCCGACTGCTTGTAATACCTTCCATACTTTACCTAATGCAGTGGAAGCTGAGACTCCTGTAATGCTACCTTGAACATATCCATTTTCTGCATATTCAATGTACCATAATTAATCTTGTATCAAATAAGAATTTCTATTAACACATAAAAATCGGATTATACCAACTACTTTTGCTACACCAAGTCCAAAACCTATGGAGGCATAGGAGAAGGACATAATTGCAGCAACAATTGATAGCCATTGTATGTTATGGAAATTTGGTATCTGAGATAGTATTATCTGAACAAGTCCAAACATTAGCATATATGAAGTGTCTCCGTATTCGCATGCAGCCTCGTGCCCTTCTCTGTGGTAACAGTTTGATTTCTGGATTGCCCTTCACAAACAAAACAAGGGAAAATGAAGTTGATGAAGATATAAAAACCAAACCCCTATGAATTCAAATAATTAGAATTTGGATAGATTAGCTTAACATGATACCTCATACTGATAGCAGAAGTAATTGTATAGGCAATTCCATTCCCACATAAGCTTACTTGTACAAAGAAGTTACACAGCCAAGCATTCTTTTTCCCTGGATTCACGTAAATCACCATCTCAATTTTTTTCATAAAAATGTTAAGACCTTAAAATTCAAAGCACGTTTCACTCTTAACTGCATCCGCTTGGTCTGTTTAGACAGACAGGTATTTGAGTATAACTGGAGTAGCAACTCAGTAGCTAATGGCTTAAAAGTTTTGAGATAGTACTCGATTCAGTCTAATACGTGCAGGTATACATGGCACCACATAGAAAATTCAGTTCCAACTTTAGATCCAGTTATTGTTGTTCTAACATTCTCTTCGTATCCAAAGATAAGATGAAAGTGGCTAAGTTGGAGGTTTCTTCTCAGGAGTAGTTTTCTTATATCTAATCAACGTGAAAGAAACCCACTACCAATTGTTATTCTCGGTACTCAGGTTGAAAGTTGGAAACTTAAAATCCCAGTTTAATTTATCTATATTCTATTGTATTCAAATTCCAATATTTAGTTTGGTAGACTGAAGAGGCATTTGTAAATGCCGATTTTACAATATTATTATAGAATAAGGATTTGTGATTCAAGTTCAGAGGGTCAATGAGATGACTTGGACACGAGAATTCTACCCAAATATCTCTTCCAACCACCATTCAACTATTGATATATAGTAGTAGCTTCGAACTTGAAGCTTACCTAAACTCATGTCAACAGCTTCATGGTAAGAGGTATGTCTTCTAGGACCAAATTCAGGATCTGGGGATCGATAGCAATCTGAGAGAAGGTAAGTGGAGAGAAGTGTAATGGCAGCAAAAACCAACATGACCAAAGGACCTGCAATCCACCCTAACTGAGCCATACTCCATGCTAGTGATAGGACTCCTGATCCTATCACTCCTGTTATTATGTGTGCCACAGCAGTCCATAAGGTGCCTTCACAGAAATCAAACCATTTTAGTCAATATAATTGTAGAAGACAGAGTTTAAATTCTGAGAAAAATCACATCATTTTCATTTTCCACCCGCACTAGAATCTACATGGCTATATATCCTAATTCCTGATTCCTTGCTCTTACAAAAGTTAGAGAAAAATGAAAGCACAGAGATCGGCCTGTAACCGAGAACTACTTTTGCTCTGGTTGTCCTTCCGTTGCAGGATCGTCTCTATGATAACTCTTGAGCTCTTTCCAATCAGTCAGTACCGCAAAAGATTTAAAGGACACCGAAGATGAATCGAAAATCTAAAGAAGTGCAGAAAAAAAAAAAGAATGAAAGAGCATCACCAGTTCTCTTGAGAGTAGTCTCCGCCGCATACGCAGGCAACAATTGTGCCTCTAGTTGTCCTGTTTTTTCCAGCATGGCTTTCCTGCAAGAAATCACGTTAGCTCTTTGAATCACCCTGTTGATTTATTCCAAAAAACACTCACGTGGATTACAACACTGCTGGGCTGCTGTTTGATCGGAGGATATTGAGTTGTATACGCTTTTTCCTTGACAAGGCCTTCGTGTCAAACTCGAACTCGTGAAAGGTGGGTTGTTTGGATGCGAGTAGTTGACATCGTCTTTTCTTTCGTTTACTTATTTATTAACATGATAAGTGGTGTGGGCGGGGGACACCTGGATCACACATATTTTGTTTTGTGAACTGGGGTGAAATCATCTGTTCCACAATTCCTATTCCCACCCTATGCATTACACGACATCGACATATTTAACGATGAATAAATAAGACACCGTTTAAACATGTGGATGCCATGCAATGGCACACGGTAAGAATAAGGTTTACGGAATAGACGATTTCGTGCCTAGTGGACTGCTTTTTTCTGATGACAACTCCAACACTGTAATTTTTAATAATATTATTTTTTATTTTTTTATTTTTTTAGGACGTCTTAATTTTAAAACTTCAAAAAATTATGTTATTTCTCTTCTTTAGTTTATTTTAATAATGGTTAAAAATATCTACTTTACCTATTTTTTGTTGATGCAGATAATTTTATTTTATTTGTTTGAAACTGAAAAATCATAACATTATTTTTTAGATACATATTAGTAAACTTCCAGATCAACGTAATAACTTGCAAATCATATCAACCAAATATTTTGCACCAAATAAGCCTTACACGAGAGGCTTGAGCGTAAGTAAAAGAATTAAAATACAAGACCATTTGATTACCACTTATGAAGAGCGATAATTTGATTAATGTTGATGGTTTGATTAATGTTAAAAGTGTTTATTCAATTTAATGATAAAGAAAGTATGTTTGTTATCTGTGTACGTGCCGTTTTAGGAGCCTTTATGGTTCCGCGTGTAAAAGTATGAGGACTATGGGACAACAAGGAGACTTTAGGACAAAACATAACCGAACAAGAAATGTCGGCAACTCGTGTGAGTCTAATGTTGACAAATCAGCACGAGAAGAATATGTTGAATACGGAACAAATTAGGATTTTAATGTACGGTATTACATAATATAAAAACTTGAAAATTCAAATTTTTCAGCCTAGTTTGGCACTTACAAGTCCTTGAATAGATCCGATTAGTCCCATGATTGTTACAAGCAAGCACACAAAGCTAAATGTCCTAAGCACAATCCACTTTTTAGTCCAAGCCCCTACTTTCTTCTGCACAAAGTACATCTCCACAGGAAAATATATGGCCAAAGGCCAGAAATTCAGGGCTCCCAGCACCCCTAGAACTTGGTTGAAGTATGGGAACACCATAGCAAGACCAGTGGTTGATGCTACAAATGTTGTTCTAAAACATAGCCTCAACATATTAATTTGAAGGGGTGGAAGCAATGGGATTTTGAGGCTGTAAAACTTATTCACAAAGCTGCTGTTTGGGAACTTCCTGGAGAACCAACCTTCCACAAATGCAAACACTGGCTGGCTATATATCTGACAGGTAAACAAAAAATCACAGGGCAAGACTTCCAAGGCCAACACGTATAATAGTTATCCATGAAACGAATCTGATACTATCAGTTTCTGCTGCGTTAACAAGAAAAAGAGTTCAAAGGGTTCTTAATAACAATACCTGATATCCTCCCACCAAATGAAGAGCGATGCAAGCATTTGCAAAATCAATGAGCCAGAAGGGTTCATAGAACCCAAAACCTGTAAGTAGATTCCCAGGCGTACTGTTGCCAAAAGCTGCATATCCAAAGCATCCACAGCAGAGGTAAAAGAAAGTTGTAACAAATATTGCAATCATCGAGGCTTTCTTCATGGTCTTGTTTTCTGGTGGATGCGACTTTAAGGTATCCTTCAGTAACAATATCCTCAATTCAGTTCAGCTCTTAGAATTTGAAATAATTCTCTCTGTACCAGCTAACACTCTGTAAAATTTAAGAAAGTTGAAGCCAAACCTGTATCTCAAGTAGAATAAGCGAGTATGGATAGGCAAAAGCAATGTCAGCTAGTGCTTCAAAGACCACAAATAGTTTGTCAGCTGTATTGGCAGCTGGCACTCCGCTGATACCCCCTTTGATCTTCCCATTTTCTGCCATTTGACAAATTAGAAGTAATTTTCGTTGCATACACGCGAAGATCTATTAACCTTTATATAGGACTTGGTGAGTTAATGGTAAGTTGGTAACCATTATATCTGAAAAATCTCGCAGTTCTGACAAAGTAGGATTTAGGAATGATATAATCAACATAAAAAAAAAAAAATTGTCAATTAGGGGACTGGTACCTATAACTGTGGCAAAGCCAAGTCCCAGTCCTATAAAAGAGTAGGCAAAGGACATGGTTGCTGCAAGCAATGAGAGCCATGCCATGTTATGAAAATCTGGTATCTGAGACATTACTATCTGTACAGCTCCAAATAGCAGCATATAGAAACTATCCTCATATGTGCACGCAGCTTTGTGCCCTTCTCTGTGATAGCAGTTTGATTTTTGAATAGCTCTGCGTTAATTCAAGTGATAGGATATGAAAATCAGCTTTTAAATTCTTTTGCACAAAGTGTATTTGATGTCAACTGACGGAGCAGCTATCTAATGCATGCCATACATTGGATGGTAGTAATCTCAAGTGATACCTCAAGCTGGTTGCAGTAGTAATAACATAAGCAACAGCAGTTCCACACAAGCTTATATATTGTAGCAAACCACACATCCAGGTCTGTGTTCTACCTGAACTATCACTATACCAAATTAGGAATACCAATACGTATGTAAGAAGCATTCTTCCTAACACAGTTCTAAAGTCAAAAGGGTACAGCGTTGAACTACCAAGATTCACGCGAACAGCATTGATGTAAGTGTAGTTTCGAGTCCCGGTAACAGGGTGAGGTGACCTATAGCAATCGGAAAGAAGAAATGCAGAAATGTAGGTGACAATCGCAAAGCAAAGCAGAGAGACAGGCCCTGCTATCCATCCTAGCTGCGATGTACTCCAAGCTAAGGATAGAACTCCAGATCCAATAACTGCTGTTATAATATGAGCTACAGAACTCCACAGTGTTCCTAAGTTCCCACCGACAACAAATTTAAGTTTGGATTCAAATGAAAAAGAAAAACTCAAAATAATATTCTAACCAGTTCTTGAGGGGTGCCCATCATCATCATATCGACCATCTGCTAGCTCATTAGGGTGTTCTACTGCCATGATTCTTGATCAAAGAAGTTTACTTTGCCTTCTGACAGCAACGAGTTAAAATGGTATGATTCACATCTATCCCATCCCTATCACTTATTCAAAATTCCCCTGCAGTCCTGGCCAACAACATCGCAATGGCTATAGAAGGGATTATTTTCATGCAGACCCCATCTAACTCCCTCTATGTATATATAGCTGCTCTCTTCCCTTCACCCACTTAAAAGAGTATCTGAACACTTGAGATAGGATTAATAAGAGAAGTCATAATTACTTGAGCTTAATATTACGAATTATGATATGGCCTAATCCATCCTCCGTCACTTTATCATAACGCTTTGTCCTTACCTCTTTAAAGTGGATATACAGTATCGAGGACAATAAAGGTGGACCTTGTGAATGATGTAAAAAGAAAGAAAAGGAATCTGCTGTCCATCCCTTGTTCATGATAACCCTCATTCGTCCAATAACACAGAAACATCGAGAAAAGTCGGTTGTACCTGTTCCATCACAGACCCGACCTTCAATCTATAGTAACTTGGGTTCATTTTTTTCCCTCTTACTTTCAGTCAATTCCCCATGATAGTGTGACCAAGATTCTCCCATTTTCGCCCAAAAGTTAGATGCTAATAACTTTATAAGCATGCAGTTTGGACGGACAAATGGTTCCAATCGCTCTGGCCCTGGAAATTCATGGTGAACATACCAAAAGTTAATAGCTTTCTCTTGCATATTGGCACGTCCATGTCCATGAACTTCTTTAAGTTATCACAAGAAGGGCAGGTCGATACATTGTCGACGACCTAATTTTGTTTCTAGTTCTTTTTTTCTTTTTGGGCGAGGCATCGACCTTTCACCAGAAGACGTAGATATGGCTGCACTAGCAGTTCCATTAACGAATCATTATCGTCCCAGCTTTTGAGCCTGATATCGCCATCCCCTTCAATGGTCCTTGAGATCACGCCAATCAAACCCAGTGAGATGTTCCTATCCTGTAAGCCCTTGAATTTTACAAGTTTGTGTCTCATCTTTTTTCATTTCCATGGCTATTGGCTGGGCTAGAAATATTCTCGCGTGCTTCTACTTCACTGGAAATATGAAGCTACGGTGGTTTACTAATCAAACTGAAGATTTACCTTCCAACCACCATGCTATTGTTCTAAGCAAATAACTACGCGTAACAATTCCAAAGAACAACAACACGAGATATTGTCGGTTGAAAAAGATGGAGAAACAAGCTAAGTTAGCTCCTGAAGAAAAAGGAGATGAAGACGAAACTTTGTTCCCTACTTGCTTTATTGCTTTGCAAAAGAATGTGCACAGGTGGTCTGGTTCGTAGCTACTGGCTGTAATAATCATGTGACTGGGAATGGAAACCTCTTAAATTAGCTAATGACTCAGAAGCTACCCGGGTCGTTTTGGGTGGTGGAAGCATTCATCTGTGACAAGGAAACGGCACAGTAAAGTTGTCCGGGCGCCATTCAGATTCCAATTTGAAAAGTTTGATGTTGATGTTTTGATATGTTTGTCCTTGAGAGTGATGAATCAAAAGAAAAGTTATGGCTACATTGCAATGGCTAAGGCTAAGAATAATTGTAGGCCAAATTTGTAATTTAAATCTAAAGATTTTTGTACTTGTAGGTCATAGTAGACCCCACCAATAAATAAAAAATAATAATTTATTTTAAAAATCAGGATTGATGCAACATAATGCGGCCTACACTGAAATTGGAGCTTTTAAAATATAAAAAGAAATTTATGTCGATAATAATATACCATTAGATTAATCCAATTTTACTAATATTTTACCGAATTTAATATCGAATTGGGTTTTGATACAATATTGTATCAAAACTAGTTAATATTGGGTATCGTTTCGGATAATTTTTTAAATTTATTAATCAATCACTGAAATTTTTTAAAAATTACAAAATAGTCCATTGTCATATTGTATATTTGTACTATATATTTTTAATCATGTATCCAAATATCATAATAATAAATAATAATTACAATATTAGTTTGATTTATAAAATTAATTTAATAATTATTAATAAATATAATTAATTTTAAAACATATTTTTAAAATATATAAATTTCAAATAAATTTTGATTTAATAATTTAAATTTTATAAAATAAATATTAGTCTATAAATAATATTTTTTAAATTATTTATTTTAAAAATAAAATATTTTTATTAATAAATATTATATATAATATTTAAATAAATTTAAATAAAAATAATTTATTTTTAAGTTTTATTTAATTTATATTTATTATTAGTAATAAAAATATTTATTATTATTTTAAAAACAAAAAAATTCACAATAATTATAACAGTTGAAGTAAATAAAATAACTAATTAAAAAACTTTAAAAAAGGGGGAATTTTGCAACTATTTTTTAAAATTTCCGTTACCGACCGGTACCGATCAATACCATCCGAAACAGACCGGTACCGACCGGCATTTAAATCCAATGGGATCGATAATTTATTTCGTACCAATTTTGGTCCGGTACAATACGTACCGACCAGTATCAGCCGATACAAACCGATATTCATATTACTGATTTAATCCCATTAAAATTTTTATCTATTTTGAATGAATTTAAACATTCTAAAATATTAGACGGTTAAATTACACTTTTTGTCATTTTCCCACTCAAACTAACTTTTATGATCAAAGTCGTTTTCAAGGCCAACTTGGATGACAATTGGTTTGAGACGCTGTAGATATGGGCATTTGAATATTAGGAGGTTAGAGCAATTAGTAATACAACAATTGGTGGATCACATGCCCATGATTGAACAAAAAGACATATACAATAAGTGAAGATTGCTTATGGGAAAGTAACATCGAAGAAACATTTCCAAAAGACAAAGCTAGAAGGGCTTTAATTCCTGTTGGATTGGATTGACACACGCCGACATTTGCAGCTCAATGCTTATCTTATCGTCTCAATAACAACATCAACAATAACATCATTAAGCAAGTTGAAGATGATTCATTAGAAGTAATTTAGGAGCTTACAGATTTGTCAGAGGGAGAAGAATTGCTGGAATGAAATAAATTTGGAAAATCAAGTAAAACTAAATGACTCGATTCAAAAAAAAATAAGGCAAGATTGGTTTCTTGAGACCATATGCAACATCAAGGCATTAAGTTCAACGAAAGTTTTACATCTGCAACTTAATTTAATAGGCCAAAATTACATTTTGAACCTTAAAATTTATAGCAAAAATACAACTTAATCTTTAATGCTTCAAAGTATTCAAATTAAACACTCACATTTTTAAAACATGTCTTAAATAGATGAAAATTTTAACATAGTTAAGTCCTATACCACATCAACTTTGACATGACATTATTTATATATTTTAAAATAAAAAGTAGACTCTATTGGTAATTAGTTTTTTTAAATCACATAGCCGAGGTACATTTTAATATATTTTTTACTATGAGCTCCACTTGTCATGTAAGGTGGAACTTACTTTTATAGATTTCTAAAAATA
>JAOQMR010000005.1:18013423-18024645 GCA_027563865.1 Erythroxylum pelleterianum
GATAAATAATAACGTTATATAAAATGGACGAGTAGCTTGGGTTGGCTTAGGTTTGGGAAGACAGTTTAAGCCCGGCCCAGCCCGAGACGTGATTGGTAACAACAACAAGACATCATATTAATGTGCCAGTTTAATGTTGACTAAAAAAATAATAAATGATAAGAGTGGTATTTATCAAATAAATTAATTTATTATCTCTACATATCATTGTTTATATTAAAAATTAATATATAGTATGCGAAACTAGTTCACATTATTAACTAATATTATTTTCAATTAATTGTTAATGATATATTTATTAGTTTACTATGACAATAAATTAAGTCTTTCATGAAGTTTTTATTTATTATACTAATAAAAAGATGATTGATTTCTTATTTATTTTTATCAATAAATATTTTATTGATTTATCATATTTAAATTTTATTAATTTTATATAAAATATAAATCAATATTTAATATTAATGCATTTTATTAATAATTAATAATATATTCGTAAGTATAACGTGAAGGTAAATTAAGTCTATTGAATTAAGTAAAATTATGATTCATGATTTGATGATAATAAAACATGTTAATACTTATTTTTAATATTTGATAATATTAGTAAATTAATTTGTCAAATATTCAAGTAAAAGGTCAAAGATCAACTTCAATAAGTGAAGCATTAGATATAATTCAAGAGAGTTTTTAGGAAGTTCAAATGAAAAACTAATAACAAGAAGGAACGAAGTTTCTTTATGTGTGACAATTATTTTTATCTTTTTTATAAGAGATCAAATATTATACATACTTTGTCATAATCAAAAGGAAATTTAGAATGGTTTTTAGAAAAAATCTTAATCTTTAACTAAAATTTGGAAAACTTTTTAAATGGTTTTAAAGAAAATTTATCAAAGAAAAAGAGTTTTTAACCTTTTAAAAAACTTAGAGAGTTGCAATTTCAATTTTGGATGACTTAATATGTGAATAGACAATTAAAGCATTATTCATTAGCGAACCAGAGGGATTGACTAATTAATGATGGTTTTGAAAAGTTATCGAGAGAGGACCTTTTGGTCAACTAACCAATACCCTAATTGAAGGATATTTAATTAGCCAAAGGTAAATAATCAACTAGTTAATCTTATCTAGAACCTAGTTGTTGTAATAACTAGATTATGTGTCTAATAACTATTTGAGTTAGTTTTTAGTATAAATATAGCAAAATTGAGTTGTGGAAAGAACCTTTAGCATATTAGAGAGTTGCTAAGTGCATTAAGAGACTAGAGAGAACATTTAAGTGAATATGTATTTCATATAACATATGTTGTGACACACTAATACCCCCTAAGATGATATACGGATGCACACATAACAAACCTAGATATTCCAACAATTCCTAAGGATAGAACAAACATACATCACAATTTATATAATTACCCGTGTTAACAGAGTTGTTCACATATTTCAAAGTGGTTTATACACAAATTACACATATTATATCCATACATTGAAAATCTCATCATAAGTTATGATTATTACAGGCCATTTACATATTGAGATCTTCATAAGTCTTACAAGCATTTACTATAAAATTCCTTCTTAATATTTATGATTACAACATAATGTTTAGTTACAAAAATCTTCCAAAATGTTACACATCCTTCTTTGGCTATTGTGGTTGTCCCAACTTTAACCCTGTTTATCATGACCTACACAAAGGAAAAACTACCGTGCTAATTATATAGCTTAGTGGAGAATAATGATGCAAGATGGTGACTACTCACAGCAGTCACATAACATCCTCATGTACATGATTCATGATATTTAAGTTGTAGCACCCCATTCTCGTAAGTCACG
The DNA here is from genome assembly GCA_027563865.1 of Erythroxylum pelleterianum. Lineage (NCBI taxonomy): Eukaryota > Viridiplantae > Streptophyta > Magnoliopsida > Malpighiales > Erythroxylaceae > Erythroxylum > Erythroxylum pelleterianum. The sequence continues at coordinate 18,015,266 of JAOQMR010000005.1, forward strand.
TACCCGACATCCTGAGTGATTAATAAGTGTTACATAAGTGATGGAAAATGCATCATAAAATAAAAGTCATAAAATATCTTAATACACATAACAATATTTGAATATGAAATTCAGAGATTATTCAGAATATAATCTTGCATCAGAACATAACAAATATCAGAACATATACAACATTGTTTGCTAATTTCTTCAGACATAGGTAATGGGAAGAGAACAGAAGATACTTATGATTGGTATCTACAAAAGAGGTAATAGCTTCAAAAATAGAAGAGAAGTAAGTCTCTAAAACAGAAGGCACTGTAGTGTCTCATAATAGAAGCAGCTGCAGACCTTTCTAAGTATACCTATTTACTCACAACTAAGAGTTAGCAGGTAAAAACTAATCATCAAAGCATTATAATTACATTTCAGAATCACATTATAAAGTGACAAATTCATAACATACAAACTCATTCCCTTATGCTTGCATTATAATTGAAAACGTTTATCAAACCCAATCTTATTTAATATGCTTTATGAGCATATTCCTTTCCAATAATAAATAAATGAAATCATTAAGGTATATACAAATTACATGCATGATAAGTCTCATATTACCCTTATAAGGCTAAGTTTCATTGACATCCAAAAAGGTTTGGATGAAGTTCAGTAGCATTCGGGTGAGGAAAATTCATGTTCAGGTTAAAATGGGGCGATACCCGACTGTACCCCTTTCATGTACATCTGTGCACTTTGTCTCGAAATGGTGTTTTTGGGTAGAATGTATTATAAATAGCTGCTCCCTCACACTCGCAGTCGTTCATGTCCAATTTCCAACTTTTCTCAAAATAGGTTTCTAAATCCGTTTTGTATGTCCATTTTGACCCAGAAACTGAGGTTTTTAGGCAAAATGGTCTTGTAGAAAAATGTTCCTCTGTGTCTTAAGTTTTTAATGACATAAATTTATATAATTTGGTTAATTATTCTTGTATTTATACCCAAAACACTACAATATATTCTAAAATAAGGACAACAGTCATAACTCAACTTCAAGACAGAATTAAAGAAATCCTAGAGGTAGAATCAAATTTCAGTTCCTTCATTAAATTTTAGGGCCTATGGCTCTAGTTTAATCTCCAATTGGAATTATCCAATTTTAAGGTCTACAGATCAAGATATGGCTAAATTATAGAAGCCTGTTTAGTGGAATCTATCCATTCAGCTAAGTACATATCCCAAATCAACTAACTTATGTCTTATCTTGTAAGAGCAAAGCAAAAACACATCAAATTTAACCAAAACATCCCATTTTCCTATGTAATACTTCTTGTACAAATTCCCCATGCATTACATTCATAAATTCAAGCAAACATATCAAAAATTCATATACCTCTTGAAGGAGTTATGAAAGCCCTTTTTCTTCACTCCACTTGCTTCCCTTTGCCTTTGTCTTTGGTCTTCTCCACCTCTACAAATAACACACTCATTCAAAACTCATCTCTAACAACATACACATAACAAAACCCTAGATGAGGAGGAGGTGAGGAAGGAGTTAATTTTCATATCAATACATGAAATTAACTTACCATAGACTTCAAATACACTAATTTCTTGTGTTTCTTTCCAAATCCCCTTTAGAGATCAAATTTAGTATGAATTTTGATGTAGAGGGGAGCTTAAAATTATGAATTTTGAGTGTTAAGGTCGGCCTCATCTCACCCTCTTCATATTTATATGTAAATCTTATGGTGTATAGAGTGACAAATGACTAATTCCCATTGGTTCCTGCTTTTCAATTTTCGTTAATCACAATTTTGCCATACCATTTTCTTATTCCATGTAATTGCATGCAATCTTAATTCATTTAGCATTTTAGTCCATGATTAATTTATATTTATGCATTCATAATACAATTAACACAAATTACCGAATTACCACCAATAATTCTAATAATACCGATTATGTCTCGTACTAAGCACTCACGTTCATATTTGTTAACAGCCATTACATATACTTTCATAGACATGACACATTCCTCCTATGGTATAGTTTGGGGCCTCATATATGCCTTAATTTATTTGTGTGAATAAGAGAGTTTTTTAGTTGTATATAATTTTTCTTGTGTAGCAATTAGAGAACTATTTAGGATACATATTGTGAGGATTCCTTTTGACCTTTAACATAATTTGTAAGGAGTTACTTTTTTTCCATAACAAAATAAGAAAGATTATAAGGATTTTTTTTCAGTCATAGCAAAGAAAAAGATGTATGAGGGTTCCTCTTCACCTATTGAAGAAAGAAGATAATGAATTCTCAAGCAACACTTGAAAGGTGGATGTAGGATAAAGAACATTTGTTCATATTATTTTAAATTAATTTTTTCTCACTTTTCCTACTTTTTTTAAATTATTATTGTGATTGCTTCACGATTTTCATATAGAGGTTGTTATAATCATTTACTAGGGTAGACAATTCATTCATGAATTTTCAAATAGGATAAAAAGTGAACGTACATAAATGACAAGAAAGTAATAGCCATGAGAGAGAGCCTCCAACTTCTCACGAAGAGTAGTAGCCATGTCCCTTCTTCCCCTTTCCTTTGAACACCCTTACCCTTAAACATCTTAATTACTTCATTACTTCACTAGTACCATAGCCCCTTTCGTTCTACATTCTACTTGGCATTCTAGCTTCCTCCCCCAGTTTGCCAGTTCCTGAACAACCTTCACCGTAAACCAACAAGCTTCTAACCATCATACCAAAGTCACAATTGACTTTTCATGTATACAACACAATCCTGTCCTTCAAACTTTCTTTTTTAGCATTTTTGTTTCTAACAAACCTCAACCAAAAGCTAAACCTTTCCTATGTAATGAATCAACTTTCACAATGACCAATACACCAACCCCTTTCCCATTTGATTTTCCACCATCCTTAACCCTCTTTCCACTAATAATCCTCCTCTCAATGTCCCAAAAACCCTTTCTTGGAAGCAAGTAGTTAGGGAAGGATATGAATGGTAAACTGGTAGTTTGCCCCAACCTTGAAGTTTTGAAGGAAGGAGCTCGGGCTTGGGAATCTACCATGGTTGGCTTTTTCTTTGGCAAAAGACCACCCCTTTCTGTTAGTCTCTCAGTGGGCCAGTAAGCTATGGAAAACTAAAGGCTTGATAGAAGTTCTTCTATTTGAAGATAACTTGATTCTCTTTACCTTTACTTCCACTTTTTAAAATTCAAAAGATTATGGAGGAAGATCCCTGGCATTTCGATAACCATCCAATCTTCCTTACAAGCTTGGTAGCCACACTTGAACTTTAAACTTTAAATCCAAAGTATTCCAATTTAGCTCATCTTCCACAACATCCCACATGAGTATTGAACAAACCAAGGGCTTGGATCACTAGCCAACTACATTGGACGACCATTGTGCATGGATGAACATACATCAAAGAAGAATCAATTACTGTTGCTTCAACACCACCTGTTAATATAGAGATGCAAAACAATGAGTTATTGTAAGATTGTCAAACTATACATATGCATACATCCAAGGAGCATAGTATATCATACAATACAAAGTAGTAAATATCACAAACACTAAATACAATAATTGCAACTCAAATAGATGTCAATGGTAACTATGTCACCTTATCCACTACTTTAGGAGCTCTGCATAACGTTGAAGGAGAATCAATTGTGAATCACACTAATCCTATCCAATCAGATATCATTGCAACCCGTAAAGCTTCTACTGCACTAAAGAATCTGTACGAAATGTTGAATTTCACACAATAGAGAGAAGGAGATCCAAGAGGGGAAAAGGGAAAGGCTCCACAAGCCAAACCTTTTAACTATGTCTATTATTGCATGGAATGTTTGAGGAATAAATTGTCCCATTAAACTTTCAACTTTAAGGGACTTTGTTTTGTGGGAGAAACCTCTCATCATCAACTTACTTGAAACCATAGATTAGAAAATCTAGCCAAGTTAGACATTTTTGGTTCCCATTGGAACATGCTTACTAACCACCAACATCATGCTTTCGGCAGAATAATTGTTAATAGGGAGGTTGAACTCAAGGTTGATCCCTTTGACTCAAATGAATAAGTTATGCATCTGAATCTATATTTCATACAGGAGCACATCCAACTTAGTGTTTCATTAATCTATGTAGCAACTTTCGTTTCCAAAGATGAGACTTGTGGAATAACCTCAAATCTTTTAGTAATATTGTATCCATCCTATAGCTCATCTGTGGAGACTTTAACTCCGTATTATACACCTCAAAGGCACAAGGTCAGTGTAATATAAAGAATTACACTTTTGATTTGAAAGACATGGTGGAGGATCTAGGGGTCACTGATCTTAAGTATGTTGGACATACTTTCACCTAGTCTAACAAACAACAATCAGCTTTGCACATTTGGAAAAAATTAGACCGCACCCTAGTAAATGACATTTGGCTTTGACTACATTTAAAGAACCCCTCTTCTCATATCACACCCCCTTGTAATGGGCAACTTATTCCAAAAGGTTATCATGCATCATCCTTTCTGACTCAATAATTTCCTAGTGATTGTCTCGGGATTCTATGAGGCATGTACAAAAGGTGCTGAACATCATTTTAATGGAACAGTTTTGTTGTGTTCAAAAACTGAAAATCATCAAATAGAAGCTGAAATTCCTAAATTCTATGCAAAGACCCACAACTTTTACTATAAGCTCTTACAAACTCGAACTTCAAGCTCTTTAAGCTAGCATTGCTTCTCACCCTACTGATCCAGTGCTACTTGACAAAAATAAGTGTTATCATAATTCTTAAGGATTACACACAACCATAGTTCTCTTATGTATCAAAAAGCTAGAGTATATCGGCTAAAGGATGGTGATAACTATACTCGCTTCTTTTTCAACTTAATTCTTGCAAGGAAAAATTGCAACAAAATCTACTCTATAATTTCTAAATATGAAGCAATTCTTTAGACATAATAGAAAATTTAAGAGGAGGTAGTAAGTTACTTTAAAGACCTTCTAAGTACTCCTAACACTTCTAATGTTACTCTTGAAGACCTCAAATCCCTATCCCTCAAACAAAATCTCACCCACAGATTCAGATCTTCTTACAAAACTAATAGATAACACCAATAAAAAAAGTTGAGGTTTTTGGCATGGATGGCTCTAAAGCTCCCAGCCCTAATGGCCTTAATGGATATTTCTTTCAAAAATCCTGGAGTGAGACATGCAATCAAGGAATTCTTCTCTAAGGGGATCCTTCTAAAAAAGATTAACATAACTTTTGTCTGTTAACATAACTTTTGTCTGTTTGATTCCTAATGCTCTAACCTCGCACAATTTGGGGACTTCAGACCTATTGCATGTACTAACTTCCTCTACAAGATCATTTCCAAAATTCTTGCCACAAGACTGAAGAAAACCCTAATCCAACTGATCATTGATAACCAAGGTGCCTTCCTATAAGGCAGATATATAGGGAATAACATCCTTATTGTCCAAGAGCCCCTAAAAGGCTACTCCAAGTCCAATTACTCTCTAAATTGCACAATCAAAATTGATTTTCACAAAGCTTATGATAGTGTGAGCTGGGACTTATTATGGACATTACTGATGGCCCATAGATTTTCAGCTATTTTTATAAAGTGGATCAAAAAGTGCATCACATCCTCTTCCTTATCTGTTTTTATCAATGGCACTCCTACTACTCTCTTCAAGGCAGCAAAAGGTCTTAGGCAAAAGGACCCCCTTTTCCTCCTACCTTTTCATTCTTTATATGGAGACTGTTAACTCTCTTATCAAGCATGAAGTGTTCAAAAATCCCAAATTCAGATATCTTGCAAAATGCAAGAATATTGATTTGACTAACCTATATTTTGCAGATGATCTACTTTTATTTTGTAAGGCTATGATGGATTCCATACAAAGTTATATGGCAGCTCTTAATGAATTTAAAAACCTCTCTGGTCTACATTTCAACCCAACAAAGAGCCATTTTCTCCTATCCAAAGAAGATGTTGCCTTGGGACCTCTTATCTCTCAACCAACTGGAATGCAATTCAAACACACACCTCTGTTGAATCTTGGGCTACCAGTATCTACTAAAAGACTTATATATACAGAATGCATTCCACTTCTAGAGAAAATACATATAAGGATTAGTTCATGGGTAAATGAATCTCTCTCCTATGTTGGTAAGGTGTAACTCATCAAATCAGTGTTAAACTCTCTCCATATTTATTGAAGCTCTCATATATTTCTATCCCAAGGCATCATTAAAACCATCGAAAGAATCCTACAAAATTTTCTACAGAATCATCTAAATGGCACAAAAGTGTCAGCTAAAGTGAAGTAGGTTTATATTTGTTTTCCCAAAGATGAAGGAAGCTTAAGCATAACTCCAATCAAAATCACAAACCAAGCCCTATTCCTAAAAAGACTATGGTGGATCCTTATGGATAAAAATTCACTTAGGGTAAAATGACTCCTCTCTTATTTTCTCAAAGAAAGAAGCCTATGGAGCATTCAAAAATCTGCCTCATACTCTCATTTTCTCAACCAGATCCTGAAATTGAGAGATAAAGTCCGAGAAGATGTCTCTTACAATATTGGGAATGACACCTTGACATATGTTTGGTTTGACAATTGGTCTAACATTGGACCTCTCATACAACATTTCAATAGCCTAAGTGGTCCCCAAACCTCTTCACTCAACCTTACACTTAGCTTCATGATTATAGAGGGCTCATGGAATTTCCCTCAAAACCTGAGGTATCTCCAACCAACCTACTTACCCCAACCAGCCTCTTCTGATACCTTGTACTGGCAGACTTAACCTATCCTTAAACTCAGTAATAAGACCACCCAAGATCTGCTAAGAAGTAGGAAATCGAAGGTTGAATGGCATAGAATCATTTGGAGCAAGGTTTTGATAGAGTTTCCTTTATATTATGGTTAATAATCTAAAACAGAATGACTATAGTAGACATAATGCCCTATTTGCAAATGAACAGAACTGTTAGTGTGCCAAGTTCATGTGGAAACAAGAGATCATCTCTTCTTCACATGTCCTTACAACAACAATATATGGGATTCTGTAACTAGCAAATGTCTATGGCTAAATCCTAGGACACAATCACAGAGATTGTACAAAGATTTTCCAACCACTCAACCCCTCGAAACCCAAATAGATAGATTCAAATCCTATACTTAGGGCTCTGTGTCTATGGGTTGTGGAAGGAAAGGAACCTTAGCGGTTTACAAGAATCAACTCGTCTAAAGATGTTCTTATCTCTGAAACCCTAAGAGAACTCAGTGAGCTCATCCTAATAAAAAATCTCAATGAGACATGTATCAAAAATATCCTAGCCTCTCTTAATATAGAACTCGAGGCTAATCTCTGAATTACTCAGCACATGTTCATGCAAGACAATCAAAGGGTGAATAGAACTGAAAGAACAACTAAGAAGGTGTAAACAATTACCTAGTCAGTCGAGTCCCCTGTCAACTTTGAAATCAATAGATCTCCAAGAATTTAACTTCTCTTACCACTATGCTTCTTTGGAGGTATATACCTAATATAGGAGACTTTAGTATCTATGGCTACAAGAGGATTAAAATAAGGAAGTTGCACAAATATTAGCTTTCTAACCTCATATTATATGGAAGGAAGCCGAGAAACGTGTTTGTCTCTATTCTCATAGCCCTAATTTGGAAACATTAGAACCTTCGACATGTAAATGGGAGAGATCTTTACCTTTGTTACAAACGACTTTGATTTAATACAAAGTATGCATTCTTTATTGTTATGTCATCATTCCAGTAGAGTGCTGATTAGAATGTTGTTGTTTTATTGTTGGTGTTTATTGTAAGAGATTAAGGAGAGTAATGATCCTCTCTGATATTTGTTCTTTAATCCTAGTTTATCAATATTATTTTTAATTAAAAAACACAATTCACTATTTTCTTATTTTCTATCTAAGAACTAACAAAGTTTTTCATTAAAATTTTATTTTTTATGTACTGATATTGATAAATAAGATAATCAAAAATTTATTTTTATTTATAATTTATTATGAAAATAATGATAATTTGATTGATATTTTAGTTACTAATAAATAAATTTATATCATTTTATCTATTTATCCTATTTATATATCATTAATTAAGTTAAAATATAATACTATTTAATATCTAATTTAATTTAAATATGGTTTTTCAAAAGTATACCTTAGCTTTTTTCCTTTTTAATTTCTTTTGAAAGAAAGGATTTGACCCTTTCAATTTTTATCGTTACTAGTATCTCTTTAAGCCTATATTTATTAACTTATATTTACACTAAAGGCATTAGTCCAATTTATTTCTTAAACTATCACTTAGGATTGGGTTTGTTCAAACCAATCCTATATGGGTTTTATCCTAATAAATGCATCTAAAAGTGACATGATTTTTATTTAAATCAAAAGGAAAATAAAGGAAATACATTACACATCATTATGAATCACACATAAAGATTAGGCTTGAAGTCCATATTTTAACCTTCTCCTTAAGTTTTTAGATTGTATTTTATTTAGACTCCTTTCTTATTGGGATTTGATATGAAAATAGTTGATGAAGAAGGATCGACCCACCCTCTGGTGTAAAAGACAAAAAATCAATTACAGAATAAAGATGGGCCTAATCAAAGAAACAAGCCCATTTAATAAACCTAATTTTTATATAAAATTTAAAACTTATTTAAGGCCTAAGCCTAAAAACATTTTACTTGCATTCAACAGACACCTGAACATATTAAATTTGAGGAATAAGATTTTCAAGAAAAATAATTTTCTAGAGAATAGTTTTCATAATAAACCAAATAATACTTATTCTGAACAAGTAATCAAAATAGTTAAAATAAGAAAATACCTAATCCCCTCATCAGTTAATTTTTATTCTACACTAACTTGGAAATGTTTTTAGGAACCTAAACCTTGATTCAAAGAACACAATCTCTAACAGTAGCAATCTTAAATATCACTTAGTTAGCATATAAAGATCAAAACTAGAACTAAATAGAACTCTAAAATTTAACTTATGGTAAACTAAGTTAAAACGTAGTTGCTAATATTGTAAGCATATCATATCCTATAAAAACATTATAATGGAAACCTCCTAAAATTAATAAAAATAAAACATTAAAATAACTAAAGTGTTTGGGTTAATTACACTATATCCCCTGTAGTTTGGACCTTTTTCACTTTAATTTTTTATTTTTCAATTTATCATTTACCCTTATACTTTTTTGGTATCACGTGTAACTATTAACATTATTCTCCACTAGAAAACCTAATGAAGAATGACAAAATGACAATATCTAAGTCGTTTAGCTAATATATGATGCAACACCTA
>JAOQMR010000005.1:18150908-18165062 GCA_027563865.1 Erythroxylum pelleterianum
CGTGGATACCTTTAGAGATAGTCTCTATTGGCTATTCTGGTTTGAGTCTTCATACCGACACCTGGATCCTGGCTTTCTAGAAGGTCCCGGTAACAAAATTTTTGTTTTTCCGCTGCTGGAGCATGTGATGTTCCTCCCGGGATTTTCCTACATACCTAACCATAAAACCTCGAAATGTTGATGATGGGGTATTATTGAAAAGGGTTCATGTGATCTCGAAGGTTTTGGAGCTTTAGAAAAGTAAGCATTTTATGGTTTTTCATTATTGTATAAGATGAAACATGCATCATGTTAGTTAGACGTTGAAGTTATAAAACAAAAATGTACATGTGCTAAAAATGTGGGTGAAAAACCAGAGTATACAACATGTGTTGATTTTTCAGATTTGATGATAAAAATGTTATAAGGTGGTGTTAAAATGAATTGTAGAGTTGAAAGATCAACGAAACCGTGTATAAAAAGAGTGCAGAAATTTTTGGAGATATGAAAGATGGTTTATCTATTTTGGTTACTGTTGAGATACGTGTATAATGGCCATCTTCATGAACACTGTACAAATAAGATGAAAAATTTGGATATAACGTTAGTTTATAATTGATGATTATTTTGTGATCAGATAGTGTAGAAATGATTTTTGGAGTTGAAAGAGCAATGAAAATGTGTATGAGATTAGTGTAGAAAATTATAAAAGATGATATTCAGATATGCTCTATTTCTCTTTACTGTGAGTGTATGCTTATACGTGAATATATGAGTGTTTGTAGAGATGACCAAAAGAAGGAATTTGGAGTTGAAGAATAGTTGTATGATGATGGGCTGAGATGAGAAAGATTGTTAAAATGCTAGTTAGTGGAAGAAATTAAGAGAATGTAGAAAATTAAAATATAGGAAAATGACAGTAAAGAAAGCGCAGAGAGGGGTGAAATGCGTGAATGACTTTTCTTCTGTTTTTGATGATTTTGAGAATTTTGAGTAAACTTGCAAATTTAGCTCTACTGTGAATGTGTTGTGAATGAGTTGAATGGAAATGGAGTAGAAAGTGTAGAAATGAATTTGAAGTGTCAAATTTAGTGAAACAAGATAAGTTAGAGAAGTTGGTTTAGAACAAATGAAAGAAAAGAGAAAAAGGGGTAAAAATGTGGTCTGAAACTTCCATGATTAAACTATTTTGGTCTAGGAAGATTTTGACAAAATTGTCTTTATAAAAGTTGTAGATATTTCTTTTATCTTTTTATTGATATAAAGTTTGAATTTTTTGGAGTTCTGGATTGAAAGTTATGGAGGTTTGAAGAGAGGGTGTGCGACTGGGAAAGTCGCGATCGTGCTTAAGCACCACGATCGGGACCCCACTATTGCTCACTGGATGTCACGATCGTGACCAAGCATGATCGTGACTTCGTTAATTGATGGTCAAAATCGTGATCGTGCATGAGCATGATTGCGACTTTGCAAAATCAACAGCCAACTCGCAATCGGGCACAAGCACGATTGCGACTTTGAAGGTTGAGGGCTAATGAAACATCCTTTGATCTTTTGGAAATATCTCCTTCGTCCGACCTCCAAAAAACATGAGACTTGAACCATTCGAATCATAACACATTTCTATACCTTTCCACTAAAAATTATAGCAATATGAAATCAATTGAGAGAGATAGAGTGAAAAACGTGGGACGAGTTTGACAGAGTGTGTTTACAACATTTTTGTCCTTATCTATCACACCTGTGACTTTTTTCCTCACACTCGTGAATCACTCACTCCCATGAATTTTCTCCCTCATGCCCATGAGTGTAATTTCTAGAGTGATGTTTATTTGTCACATCAAGACACTGTGCTCTCCAATAGTAACCGAGACTTGATTTTGGTCTGAACACTCGAGAGAAATTGCAAACTCAACAGTCATGTTTCTATTAACAACAACTTCTTCTCTAGACATCCGAATGAGATTATTTTTCATTTGGAGTAAACTAAAACATAGGAATACAAATCATCTGAAGAAGTCAAAGTGTAGTTAAGTCTCTAAGATGTTAAATTTCTAGATGGAAGTTGAGTATAGTATATTGTTTCAGTATTAGGATAGTCTGAAAATGTTTAGGGTATAACTTTTAGATTACTGAACCAACTTGAATGATTTTGGTGTCATTAGAAACTTAAGACAATGGGGAAAATTTTTCTAGTAGAAAGTGTTATCACATTACTTTATTTACCTGATCAAAATGATCATGAAAAATTAACCTGAAGGTCTAAAATTTTGGAGGTGATATAGGAAATTATGAGAGTTTGGATATTATATGATCATATAATGTTAGAATAACAATAGTGGATGAATTGTTGGTATTAAAGCATCAAAGACATGTGTATAATGGAAATAAAGATGTTCATATGATTGTAATTGTGATTCAAAGGAGAGGAGAAATGGGTATCAAGTTAAAGTGAATGAGAAATTGTTATTATAAGAGCAAATAATGCTAGAAAATAAATGATGAGTGTTTGAATTATGAAATGAAAATCAGCATAAGATGTGAAATTGGATAATGTACCTGGGATTGTCATTGAGCATACATTGTACATAGTCCATATATACATTTGTGCATAAATAAATGCTTATAATTATGCAAAGTTATTAACGTGTGTGTGCAATATATATATTGCATATTTTGGATATGCAGGATAAACGTCCGCATTTAGACATTTCCAGAACTTGGAAGTAAATGCTAATCTGGAGCGTACTGTGAGTCGACCTAGATGGTCTCATTCACTGTTTGTTATGTTTTAAATTCTACTTTGAATTGCTATTGAAATAAAATGTGATTGTTCTAATTCCGGACATTGAATGTCTGAGGAGTTTGATAAATGCATGAATAATAATAAAACTGCTCCTTGTATGTTAATTTGACGAAATACGTGAAACACAAATTGATTGTTAAATGCCGGAATGAGTTCCGAAGAGAAATGTGAATATACATATAAATGAAAAAGTGATTCTCAACTTTAATGTTGAATGTTGGACTATGGTTTGATGACATGTGTAAAATGGAAATATGTAACCGATTGAGCATATGATATGTGATGCATTCCATTACATGAATGCATGAAACGTAAAAGCAGTTGTGACCAAAGTAGCCACCGAAAAAGAGCTTAAAGCTCAGAATGTGAAAAGGAGCTTAAAGCTCAGATTGTGAAAAAAAGAGAGCTTAAAGCTTAGAAAGTGTATAAGAGCCAAAGGGCCACTATGTAAAATGAGCTTTGTATTCCCAACGGATACGAGACAGTTATCAATGAGACCGGTATTTACAATGGATACGAGACAGTTTAGGCACTCGGTCGCCGCAAAGTAACAAATTGAAAGTTAGTCTTATGTGCACTGCATATGCATGATATAAATGATTATAATGGTTTGAATGACTTCTGAATGTGATATGTGTAGAATGTAAAATGTAAAATGATTGATCAAGTGTATGTGATTCAATAATCACATATATGAGTTATTAATGAAATGATGTGAATTATGTGAATATATGAATTGTATGTATTATGTGATCAGTGAGTCATCGAGGATAGTCACTCATTGAGTTTGTAAAACTCACCCAAAATTTGCAATATTTTTTCAGGCTTCGAAGAGTTACCCCGTTAAGCTAATGGGAGTACAAACACTGCATTCGAGTAAGAGGTAGAGGTCGAGATCAGTTCGCATCTACATTTGTACTTTCTTATTTTTTTTGTATCAATTTGTATATTTTGCGATTTCTGTATAATGCGTATATTGTTTCCAGAAAAAAGAAAAAGAGGTTTGACTGTTCTAGCATGCCACCCCGGCGAGATTCGCACTCAGACATCACTCAAGATGTCGGGTACGTGCCTTGCAAGGGTGGGGTGCTACATTAAGTGTTTTTGGAGATACATGGTTTGATACAAGGCCGTGTCTCAAACTGTGCATGTCTCAGAAATTTAGCTATAAAAGGGCATAAAAGGAGGCAAATACAAAGAGAAAAATTTTAAAGACCATTCCAGGCATGAAGAACATCCAGAAGGGACGATATTGATCCATAAAAGTGGAAAACATGAAGAAATAATCAAAAAATCCAATAGATTACAACTTTAACCTCAAACCTGCAAGAACATTCGATAGAAGAAAAAGGGAGATTTAGAATTATGAACTCTTGGTTTTCTATTTTTTTCCTTCCAGTTTATGTTTGATTTTGTTTTCTATTATGTGTAACTAAACATCTTTAGTGTCTTGATGAAAAGAACCCTAGTTTGCACTATAATGTGTTTTGATTCTTTTATCTAATGTAATTGTTTTGATTGATCTATTACGTTTCAATTATGTGTTTAGCATATTTTCTAATAGATGTAGAATATTAGTATATAATTTGATTTCAGAACATAGAGAATGAGAAATCCTGTATATGAATAGATCTACTGTAATTGAAAGGAGATAATTGTAAACCTAGAGATAGGTCGATGTAAATCTTCTAGATTAGGTTTAAACCTAATAGTGGAATTCACAAATTTGTATAGCAATCTTAGTACCTTTAGCTTGAATAGTATCAGTTGATAATTCTAAGATTAGTTGTGAATAGTCTTAAGTGAGTTATTAGCAATTATTTAAGGTGTTTAGGTTCAATTATTTAAGGTTCAATTATTTAAGGTTTTTAGGGGATTCATATCCTAGACACTAACTCTTTATATTGATTGTTTTCTAAGTGACTTCTTTCATCTCTGTGTTCAATATTGTTGCCTACTTTATTTTAATTGTTTAAGTTTTAATTTTCTTTATTGAAATCCTAAATTAATCCTTAGGTTAGATAATAGGAGAAAGGCAATTACTAGTAACCACTGTTTTCGTGAGATTGACCTGTACTTGTCGGTACTAGGTACAGCTATGTCATACACTTATGATTAATTTTTTTTTGTAATTTATAAATACTTTATATAAATAAATGAAAATTATTATGTACAAACTTGAGATTCTTACACAAGAGACACTTACGATTGATCGAAAATTGAAGATTACAATAAGTCAATCATGAATATATTATGATGGATCTTATGATTGCAGATCTCTTAACTAAAGGCCTTCCACCAAAGATATTTAAGAAACTTATTCAAAGAAAGGGTCTTAGTTACATTGATAATTGTTTTTAATGACTTTTTGACACTCTTGACCTCAATCAAAATTTTGATTAGCAATTTTCTTATTTATTATGAATGTGCACATATAACTGTTATTAAATAAGAAATAAAATTGTCTATAATATATTAATGTGATTTATTTATCACTTATATTACCTAACTTGATAAATCACTAGTGATGTGGTATATGGAAGGAAGAATGTGATCTTGAAGTCCAAGAACGCCATGATTCTCATTATGTGGTTTATTATGTTAAAGTAAATTATGAAGATATTAAGAGATTTATTGTGCATCCCTAATGTTTACACTACTAAAACAAAGCTTAAAGTATTGGGCTAAATGGGAAAATGTTAGAATATGGCCCGTTTAATGATCATATTCTCTCTCTCTCTCTCTCTATATATATATATAGAGAGAGAGAGAGAGAGAGAAAACACTATTAATATAATAAAAGAGTTATAATTACTCTATATTTCCGAATTAATAGAGGAATAAATCTCAACCGTTTATTCTAGTTACTTGATAGATGTACTAGATTAAAAGTTATAGACATATAAATTGGTCCTCTCTCTACTCATTAAGGGTAAATATTGTCTTTCTTCAAGTTTTTGTAACTACAAAAGAGTTAAGGAAGAGAAACCAATTTTAACCAAAAATACGGTGAAGTTTCTTAATCTCTTTTCAATAATCACACCAAGAACGTGGTGAAGTTTCTTAATCTCTTTTAAATAATGACATCTTTTGCATCAGGTACGTAATATTATATTCTTATGATTTGTAACAATTGTTTAAAATTTATGAATGTCAATTTTGATTTATGCCATAAAAATCATATTTTTAATATCCTAGACATTGTGTTAGACATATTCAATTATCTTTAAGCTTTCTTTACAAGTAAATTCTCATGTTTCTTCACATTAAGCGTACTGCTTAGTTTTTTCTAAAAAATGAAAGAAGTAATATATAAATGAAACTAAAGCAACATTACAATGAGTTCTAGGCTGAGTGGCCAGTCTTTTAAAGAGAACTAATTAAAAGCAGCAAAGCTAAAGGAATTAACATATTCCTTATCATAAAAACATACAAATTTTAAGCCCCACATTTTGTGCATATCCATAGACAAATATTCCTACATATGTTTAGCATATATGCATGCTCTGATAAGGTTAATGACTCTTTCTGCAAGTTGGTATTTCTCTATCTTCTTATCAGTAAATCTTTAACTTTTTTGCTCCCTCTATATGGTATAAATGGAAATTGTAAATTATGCTTTAAAGAAAGTAGCATTGGGTTTGCTTTGCCTTAAATTAACAATGATCTAATTTAATTTTTTCTCACAATTATATCCACAAAAATTTTAAGGAAACATATGCAAGATTCTACTCCAAATAGCTTTAGTATAGGGCATTGGAAGAATAAATGATCCCTATCTTCAACAATAATATTACATAGTAAACAAGTTGTATAAGGGTTGCCATACCATTGACTTTTAGTTTGCAGTCTATTCTTGATTGCAAGCTAAGAGATGAAAGAAGCCTTGGGACTAACAACATTTTTCCATAATAGATTGAACCAAGGTATATTATCCACTTCGTCGGTAAAGAGTTGATAACAAGAGCGGTTAGAAAAAGTACCATTCCAATTTAAATACCAGGAAATGACATCAGAATTTTATAGATCATTAAGTCGTGGAAGGTAATTCAGCAGATTTTAGAATCCCCTAAAATCTCCATGCCATTCAGCATTCAAAATCAGAGAAGAAACTTTAGAATTCAAAGGTAATCTACTTCTTATGTGTTGTAATTCGGGTCTGTGGACCAGTGGGCTACTGTCAAGTCATTTGTCATACCAAGTCCAAGTCCTATTCTCATTGCCAATACTATGTTGTATGATAAATGAGCTCCCTCATAGTCATCATTTACTTAAGAGTAGGAGAACCAACTCCAGCGTAGTCCAACTTCCAAAAATTGGTATGTTTCAGGTAGTGTCCATGAATCCATTTAATTTATAGTATGTTTTGGTCAGCGTACAATCTCCATAACCTCTTGCACATCAAGACCTTTTGCATTGTAGAAATAGAAATAATACCCAACCCTCCGTTTAAAGGAGATATCGAGGCTGATGACCATGTTTGGTCATTTTGTAATCTAGTAGTGTTGTTCTCACTCTCTTTTGGAATTGATTGTGTTATTCTATGATTAATGTTTTGAGATTTATGTATGAAAGATTTAAACACCAAATATGAGCTTATCTGGTTATTGCCTAGATTAACATATTTTTCTATTACATAATGTAGTTGTCATACTAAATCTAGTGAGCTTATTCTAGGTTGTAATTTGATAGCTAGACATAATTAAAGAACTTGTTTTAATTAGATACATCCTAAGGAAAAATTAGAGTTAACAGAGTTTGCTGTTAATCTACGACTAATAGTTTCAAAGAGAGGTACAAGAATAACATGATGATTGATTGTGCTTATTCGTGTGAAGATTGAGATTGAACCGTGAACTGGATTCAAAACCTATTGATTAATTATATCACTTTTACACTATTTGATTTGCTTTGTTTTCAATTTAGTTTTACTTTATTTTGTTAATCAAATTCAACCAAACTCGCCCCCAAAATCTTAAACACTGATTTATTCATTATAAAAGTTAAACACACATTCTATAAAGATATGATCATGTTCTAACTACTACAAATTTAGTTTTACAAAGTTAATTTTTATTTTTTTTGGTGTGTTCGTTGCATATTAGGAATCTACAGCTTTCTCTAAATCTCTAAATAGGGAAACCCAAGGGTTTTTCAAAGAAAAAGGGTCTAAGTGAAGGAGGACTTATCTCGTCCTTTCTCTTTATGTTGCAATTGAATATCTAACTACAATTCTAAATGTGGAGGCCCCAAGGATTGATTTAAATTATCACCCAATGTATAAATCCATAACATTAAAGAATCTATTTTTTGTAGATGACTTAAGACCAATAGAAATTTAGTTGTTGTGTTACTTTGACAAATTTTCAAATGCCATATGTTTATGTGCTAGTATTAGTAAATCTCAGCTGTTCTTTGGTATAATCAATGATAAAGTAAGGTGGGATATCATCTTTTAAGTTTCAAGGCTTCCATTAATTGGGACAAGAATGACAATGGTCGAATCAGAGCACTCATCAAATGGAAGAGTCTATGCATGATGTCCATTTGATATGGAAACAAAATAATGTGCTTGGCAACACAGTTAAGATGTTGATCGAATAAATAATTAATTGTAGAACAGAACTCATTAATTTCTTACAAATCCTGAAAATATCGTCCGGTTTAATGAAAAGGGTTGCAACTATTCAACATCACTTTACGTCGATCGCTCAGACCGTCCATTTGGTTTTTAAACGTGATAAACAGATCGACGTAACCAGACCCTTTTCAATGATGTGGCTGTGGTTTATTCAATTACTTATGAGGTAAATCACCCAACAAATACACATTAAATCTTTCCGAATTTTACATCACCGAGATGCGAATCCAATCAAATCGTACGACTCTCATTTGTTTATTGACAACGAAACCGGTGAAATTCCGGTATTTGGAGACGTTTCCTTATAAATACAGGAGCTTTCAAGCTGAAACACAGCAAAGTAGTTTGGCTTTATCGATAGCATTTTGCTTTTCTTATCAAGTAAAGTAAAACAATGTCTTCTCAAGTTTCTGCAATTCCCTTTTCAGTCCAAAGTCTTCAATCATCCTCTCTCAGTCGCCCTTCTACTACTTATCATGCTTCAGTCTGGGGGGATCAATTTCTTTCTTACTTTTCGGAATCTCAGGTATTTAAAGTACATACGTTTTAGATGCCAGAACATAACCTTCCTTTTCAGGTATAGGAAAATGAGACAAGATCTTTTGTCCAGTTTTATGGTGTCTTATTCTATCTCATGAATCTCAGTCATTTATTTATGCGAGACCCACGTGGAGCTCACGTAAATGAATGACTGAGATTAATGGGACAAAATAAGATACCATAAAATTGGACAGAGGATCTGAACTCTGGAAAAATTGGGATCTAATTTTATAGCTCTCAGCAGATTAAAAAATTATGTTTATTTAAATTCTACGTCTATTTTACTTATTAGTACTATAAATATATAAGGGTTTATTTCTACTTAGTTATATGGCCTCAGATTTAGATTGATTCTTTCTCACATACGTCCTGTACATTAATAATCAAACTAGACAATTTTAAATAATGTAACAGTCCAAGTTTTGCTTTTCAGACAACAAACACTACAGTTCCACAGGAAATCCAAGAACTCAAAGACGAGGTGAGAAGAATGTTGATGTGTCCTTCAGATGTGTTAACACAAAAATTAAACATGATTGATTCAGTCCAACGTTTGGGAGTTGCATATCATTTTGAGACTGAGATTGAAGGGGCATTACACCAGATAGCTGCTAATTTCAACCATGAGATTGAGTATGATCTCTACACAGCCGCTCTTCAATTTCGATTACTTAGACAGCAAGGCACAAAAGTTTGTTGTGGTAAGTATCGTGTCTTCTGAAACAATTGAGCATGTATACCACCTCTGATGTTTCTATATATGTACATTACTTTGAAACAAATCATAAAATGCTTCCAATTGTATAGTATTAATTGTGTTTTTGATCATGCAGATATATTTGAGAAATTCAAAGATAGCAGAGGAAAATTTAAGGAGTGCTTGCTTAAAGACGTTCCAGGAATGTTGAGTTTATATGAGGCAGCGCATCTCGGGATACGTGGAGAAGATATCTTAGATGAAGCCATAGCTTTCACTACGACAGGACTTAAGTCTGTATTGAAACAACTAAGCACAAAGTCAGCAGAACAAGTAAGGCATGCCCTGAACCGGCCTATCCGTAAATGCCTACCAAGGTTGGAAGCAAGGCACTATATCTCTTTGTACTCCACAGATGAATCTCATAACAAAACCCTGTTGAGGTTCGCAATAATGGATTTCAACCTGTTGCAAGGGCTTCATCGGAAGGAGCTTAGTGGCATTACAAAGTTGGTACTAACATTTTTAATTCACAATTACAAATAAGCTAATATATATTAATTATTTCACAATTACCAAAAAAGTTGCTTGTCATTATCAGTTACTTTCATAGAAAAATATTCAATAACCAAAACTTGTAGCAGATGCAGCTGTTATTATTTATTTGCTAGGTTTTACTTTCAAGTGAATGAGTGGTCCAATCTAAACTTTTAAAAAGCTAACCTGAGGGACAATCTATTACATGTTCATTAAATTTGCAGTTGAATGCAACATGAAGAGGAAAACGTTTCCATCGTTTTGTTCTACTCATTGTTGAATTGTTTTTGTTAATTATCAGGTGGTGGAAAGACGAACAGGCGTCAACTAAGTTCCCATACGCGAGAGACAGGATTGTGGAGTGCTACTTTTGGATACTTGGGGTATACTTTGAGCCCAAATATTCTCTGGCAAGAAAGATAATGACTAAAATGATATCAGTGCTATCAATCCTAGATGACACTTACGATGCTTATGGGACAAATGAAGAACTCCAACTCCTCACGGAAACTATCCAGAGGTTAACGATATCTATAATTAGCTGTAGTCATCTTTGTTTTGCCTGAATATTTAATTTCCGCATTTAAGTCAAAAACAAACATACATATAATTAGGTGGGATACTGAAGCTGCTGATACGCTTCCTGAGACCATGAGAAATGTCTGTCTTATGATATATCGACTCTACAATGATATTGGAGAAGAAATGGAAGAACAAGGAATGTCTTTTGCTATTCAGTATGCTAAAGAAGGAGTAAGCATTGATTTCCACATTCATACACGCTTTCTCATTTGGTCTTTCACTTAGATATAATTTAAATCTATAATTTATGCACCATTCTTTGGAACAGAAGGGGAAAAAAGAAAGAAAGAAGGAAGTCCCTTTCATCTAAGCCTGTAAATAAGTATCCTTTTAAGTTGCTAATATATACACTTCTCTTAGATGGTAAAAACAGTCCAAAGCTACTATGCTGAATCCAAGTGGCGCGATGAAGGCTATCTTCCAACGTTTGACGAGTATATGCAAATTGCCCTTTGCTCCACCACCTACCCGTTTTTGTCACTGGTATCGTTTTTGGGTATTGCGGAACCATCAACAAAGGAGGTTATTGAATGGGTGCGAAATTTCCCCAAGATTGTTGAAGCTACAACCATCATTTGCAGACTCATGGATGACATCGTATCCCACACGGTAATCAAAGAATATAGCTTTAGAAAAGGGAAACAAAAAAATTCAAATAACTAGTGACGTACGGTTGCACCATTGATATGATCTTGTTTCAGATTAATGTTGTTGGTGCAGTATTGGCGTCTGTAACTGAAGTTGCCAACTCTAACGAAGTACGTATTTGCATTTTGCAGTTTGAGCAAGAGAGGCACCATGTAGCTTCAGCGATAGAATGTTACATGAAGCAATGTGGTGCTTCAGAGGAAGATGCGATTGAATATATACGCCAAGAAATTGCCAATGGATGGAAGGATGTAAATGAGCAATGCCTAAAACCAAACGCAGTGCCAGATTTTTTTCTCGAACGTATATTGAATCTTGCACGCGTGATGGATATCCTATACAAGGACGATGATGCCTACACTAATTCATATCTCGCCAAGGACATGATTTCTTCAGTTCTCATGGAATCTCTCTCCTTCTAAATCACAGTTCTCGTATATGCTAGCCAACTTATGCGTCCTTCACCTTTCCGTTTATCAATATATATTGGTGTGCGTAGTTATTTTGTCACTACAATAAAGTTGATCTTTGACTGTGAAAAAAATCATACTGCTGTAACTTGTTGAAGCCTTTTTAATTTGTAACCACTACCGTTTCTTTACACGGTTTTGAAAGTAATGATATAATAAATTATTATTATTATTATTATTCTTGTTATTTTGCCTCCGGGGCTCCAGCCTTAAAGGCAAGCCCTCCGAATATCCTTTCTGCCAAAGAGAGAGGAGAACCATCCCCATCCTAAGCTGACCTTCTTGCACTTTCCAAGGATGCATTAGTGTCTCACTTGATGTCTAAACGCAGTGAGAAAATCCCTAACAGTTAAGGAACTACAGACAAATCTTGACGACTTCCAATCTAGTCAGAGCATGGAGGAACCAATTAAAGACAGTCCATTACAAGTAAACACTTAAGCACTATCAAAATGTGCTCAAAGGTGGAGTCTTATCTCCACCAGTCAAATTGCTGATAGCTCTAGCATCAAAATGTGCTCAAAGATAGAGTCTTACCTCCACCAGTCGAATTTTTGATAGGGGCAGCTAGATTATGGACCATGGCTCTGCTAGGCTTCTTCTGGTCCAAACACCCTACATTTCCAGTAGTCAATGCTTGGGCAAAGTCACAAATGGAAAAAGAAAGGACTTAAGAAGGCAATTTTAAGAGAAGATGGCCTCATTTTGTTCAAATTTTCTGATAGTAGCAACCTTGACCAGATTATGAAGCAGGGCCCATGACACGTTAGAGAACAACCTCTCTTCATCCAGAAATAGAGACTTGGAATTTAAATGGATAGAGGAAAGATTGACATCTACACTATGGGTTCAGTTTCATAACATCCCGATGGAGTTTTGGACCATTAAAGGTATGAGTTACTTGGCTAGCTCTTTGGGTAAACACATTTGTATGGATTCCTAAACCATAACGATGGAATGAATATTCTATGCAAAAATGTGCATCGAAGTCCCTAAGAATTCCTCCCTTTCGGACTCACTACCCATTCTTCGGCTAATTGAATTTGGTGAATTGGAAAAGACCGTCATCCCCCTCTAATATCTATAGAAACCGATGAATAATAGCAAAGTTTGGAAGCCTACGAGTAATTTGTTTCAAATTGGCTGGCATGAAGAGTTACTGGCTTATAATGTAGTTGATGAAAATGATCGTGCAATACTTGCGGACAATGTAGTTATCTTTGTATCTCCCTTAGTGGAGGTAGATAATCATCTTAGTAGTGTTGTGGATGCTGTTAATTGGGTGGTTGATAATGATGAATGTGAGAGAGTTGATGTTACTGTTGAGACTATTATTAGGGTGGTTGATGATTTTGAATGTGCAAGAGTTGACGTTATTAGTGCTAGTGTTTTATTTGATACAACCCCTGTTGAGACTGTTAAAGATAACTGTAGCGTAGGGCAGGGAAAGAGTAGTGTATTTGTTGTAGTTGAAGATATGGTCGATGCTGTTAATGGTAAATTAGATGACACATCCCCTATTAAGGCAGTAGTTAAAGCAAATGGTGTGGTGGATGTTGTCAAAAATGCTATAACAGAGGACTGTGATGAGCTTTTAGGGGATGGACTTGGTAGTTCTTTAAATGAGTCAAGAGACAATATGAATATTAATCCTTTGTCCTGCTCTTCTCGAGGGGTAACTAACCAAGATTCAAACATGAATGTTGCTGAAATAGATGACCCTATTGGCTGTTGAAGCTTTGTGCAACAATCGTATGTCAAGTTCTCCTCAGGTTAGACTTGAGCAGAGTGAAAATATGAATATAATCAAATCTATCCAACAACCTTTGGATAATCATTTAGCTGAGAATGGTAAGTTTGTCATTAATTTGACTCATTACGCTTTAGATGCGTAAATTAATTATCCTATTATTCGAAAGGAGATTAGTGAACAAGCTATAGAAGGAGAGCAAGTAGTCCATTGTTTAATTGAACATGATCCGATAAATCCTAATTCAGAGCAGTTTATAACGCAGACTAGAACAAGGAGGAGGTATGCTCGTAAGAAGGGTAAAAGGCAATCTATAGGGGATTCCCCCTCTAATATATGTGTGAAGAAAACACAAGGATTCTTCATAAAACTATACTGAAACACTGAAGATCAAGGTTACAGGTGAAATGTCTGAAGCTTGAGAAATGAGGGAATGAATCGAGAAGGTTCTGAAAAGATGTCTGAAGTCTTCAGCTGAGTTTAAGTCACCTAATCCACACGTGA
>JAOQMR010000005.1:18165162-18176693 GCA_027563865.1 Erythroxylum pelleterianum
TCTGCAAAATCAGATCCGAACAAATCTTTCATCAGTTCAGAAAGTATTATATAGAAATAATACAAAGTTTTCTAACAATATGTCTATCTTAGTTTAGAACACAAGAAGGTTAAATGTCCCACTTTCAAAATCTATGGTGAAGGAGGTGGTGAGGGATAAGAACCTAGTTTTACTTGTTCTTCTTGAAAATAAAATAAAGGACCTTCTTACACTTTTTGGTTCTCATTTTTTGGGTGATAATTAAAAGATGTTCTCAAACCACAACTCACATGTCTATGGAAGAATTATATGTCTGTTTAATATAGATTTGGTTAGAGTGACTGTTTTTGAAGAATCTGATCAGTTCATGCACTTTCACTGTCACATGAAACAATTGAATAAGGGTTCAACCTTACTCTAGTGTATGCCTCTAATTTTAGCTTTCAAAGAGCTAAACTATGGAGTGAGATACAACTTTTACAACAAGGCATACAAAACCCGTGGCTTGTTACTGGTGATTTTAATTGTTCACTTAATTTAGCAGAAGTGGAGAGTAGTAGAAGATTTCATACAGGCCTCACTTTGAAGCTCTCAAACTTTTTGTTGCAAATGGATCTAGCTAATCATCATTCTACAGGTTGGCTACTTAGTCTAATAATCAACAAGGTACCTTGCTTTTGGGAAAGAAACTTGATAGAACCCTTATGAACACACTATGGTTAAACCAGTTCCCTACTTTATTTGTTCACTTTGGTGAAAACTTGATGTTTGACTCTCTAATTTTAAATCTATGGGGATGTTTAGATTCTTCAATACTATAACTGGTATGGTGGGCTTTTATGATCTTGTTAATACCTATTGGCATACTAATGTCACTAATTACAAAGCATATTAGCTCATGAATAAGCTCAGAGGTGTGAAGGCAGCTATTAAACAATTTATGCTAGGCAAACAATCGAGTTTGTATACCCTAAAAGAAAAACTTATCCTTGCTCAGAAAAGTTGTTATATGAATCCCCATAATCTTGAGTATCAACAGACTAAGATACCTCTACAGTTATATTAGGAAACTCTCAAGTTCCATAATTCAATCCTAGTACAAAAGGTATAATTATAATGGCTGCAGGATGGAGACTCCAATACTAAATACTTTCACTCATCATTGCTTGCTCGAAGGAATGTTAATCAAATTCCTATGCATTTTGACAACTGTGGGCATTGATTAAAACAACCTTTTAGAGCTAGCTCAGAAATTTTTTATGGAATTAATAAGTACAGCAGTTGATATTTTACCTAGCTCAAATGTTTGCAGCCTATTTAAATGCAACCTTGGGCTGGATACTATAAATGCTCCCTCCCCTATTATAGTTTATAATATTAAAAAGGTTCTATTCAATTTGCACCTTTCTGAATCTCTAGATCCTGATGACTTTATTTTTTCAGCATACGTGGGACATTAATGGTGAAATACTTATTGAGACTGCTCAGGACTTCTTTAAGTCAACCAAACTTTTGTAAGAAATCAATCATACTTTCATTTGTTTAGTCCCCAAGAAGCACATACCCACTATTATGAGTGACTTTCGACCAATATCCTGTTGTAATACTATCTATAAGGTGATATTGAAGCTTTTAGCTGAAAAACTTAAATTAGCCATATCAGACATTATTAACACTACTCAAGGTGCCTTTATGCCTGACATAAATATTAGAGATCATATTCTACTGGTTTAGAAGTTAATGAAAGACTATAATTCAAGTAAAAAAACTCAAAAGCTAGTTATTAAAGATTGATTTTTTAAAAGCATTTGATACTATTAGCTGGGATTTCGTAAGAGTTTGTCTTGAGGCTATCCAATTCCCTATTCATCTAGTGCAATTGATCATGACTTGAATACAAACCTCATCTTTGAGTGTTCTTGTCAATGGCAATCCTACCAAATCGTTCAAACTAGCTAGAGGCATTCGACAAAGAGACCCCTTATCTCCTTACTTATTCACTCTGGTTATGGAAGTTTTTCCTGGCTTTTTAACTAAGCTCATAACATCCAATGGGGGATTCAAATATCATCATCTTTGTAAATAAACCAATCTCACCCATATTATATACACAGATGATCTTTTACTTTTGTGTGAAATAGATGTCTATTTTATCAATATTATGATGAATGCTCTTAGCTTATTTGCTCAATGGCATAGCCTCAAGTATAACCCTAGTAAAAGTAGCCTCTTTCTCTCTACAGATGTGCGAAATTTAAATGAGATAAGAAGACTCACTGGTTTTACCATAGTTTCTCATACCTTCAACTATTTGGGTGTACCTATTATAGCTTCCAAACCTAAATATCAGGACTGTATTCCCATCATTGAAAGATTGAAGTTTGGAGTTCTGGCATGGCAAAATAGGTTCTTATCTTATACTACTAGATTAACTCTCATCATTTCGGTTTTTAACAGCTTATATATCCATTAGACAACACATCTTGCATTACCCACGAAAGTTATCAAGGAGATGAACAACATTATGAAGACCTTCTTATGGCCTGGTATAATTGATAACTCTAAGAAAGCAATTAAATAGAGTGATGTTAAATGATGAAGTTTAGCTCCTCATGACTCTCCAAAAGGTAAAGAAGCTGCCCCTTTCGAGTTCCTAAAGTCTTTATGCTTCATTTGGCCTCTTAAATGCCCTTTTATAGTAAAAAAATAAGGTTCTTAAATACCCTTTTAACAATCAGGATAATTTTTAATAAGTCATTTCATTTGATCATTTACCACTTGATATTCACAATGATATATTTTAATAAGTTGAAAATTTTTCTTCTAATACATGCTGACATTATTGTACTTTATTGTGTTTGTACTTATGTTGCCCATGTGGTTATTTATTTTTAGTATTTGGTATTTATTTATATCATTAGTATTCAGACTTATGTTTGATCTGAGGGCTTTAGTTTTTGAGTTTCACATGTTAGTCACATACCCATTTAGGTTACGACAAAGTTAGGATTAAAGCCTATGTTAAAAGATTTAAAGCCTAAGGTATTGTTCTACTTATTACTACGGGCATATAAAATTTTAATCCCTCTTAAATATACCTTCCCTACTTAGAATTCTCATATATTCTAATAAATGGTACTAACCAATCCTTTGCTTCCTTTATTAGCATGAACAAATATGTGCAATTTATTGCCTGACTTGATCAAGAGGTCTATGATGAGGCCTTAATGCAAAATGAGGTGCTTTCCCCCACTACCTTAATTAGAAGGCGTGGTAGGTGCAGAATGACTAGGTCTTAAGAGGCATCTATAGAAGAGCCAGAGGTGTCATATGGGGTTCTTGAGGTTCCTGTATTTGACATGTAAGTGATTCTAGCATGAACAGACATTGCCATGTTATGAGATTTGATGATAATAATTTAATAGATGATGATGATGTAGTGACAATAACAACAAGCCCCGCCACCAACTATACCCCCAAAGTAAGAGAGATAGGATATGCAACTATCAATGATGTATTTAAGTTTTTGTACCCTAGAGTTTGATAGGACTAAACCCAAGGAGCTATTGATTTCTTCGATGAGGTGAAGATGCGAACAGGAAGTTGCACTGTTATGATATCCGACTAGTGGATATGGTAGAGATGTCTTTGTAGGGAGTGCCCAAAGAATGGTATCAAGGACACATTTTTTCATACTTGGGTGCAGTAACCTGGTCATAATTTAGGGAGAGGTTTATAGACTATTTCATCTCCTTTATATCTTGAGAGGCACTTAGGTTAAAGTTCCTTATTCCACATTAGAGAGATTAGACAATTATTGATGAGCACATCACTGACTTCATTTGATTGAGTCAATATGCCCTAAAGATTGTTTCAGATGAGTTAAGGAGACAAAAAGCAAAATGTATCAAGGTTGGGGGTGCCTTTCTTCAGTATGACTGTAAATTGTTGGGAGAAACTTTCTACTCAGGTGGATATGGCCAAGCAGTTGGAAAGCATCCTCATGGAGTAGGATGCTTTATTTTTTAGAGAGTAGAGTAGGAGGTATTCAATAGGACCCCCCAGTTTTCAACAATAATAGCAATAACAATCAAACTTTTCTCTAAGATACAGTCAAAGTGGGACCTCTTAACAGAGAGCTATTCAAGTATATGACAAGTTGAGATTTGGCCATAGACATTTGGGAGGATTTAGGTTTGCAGCTGGAGCAAGTAATAACAGTAACAAACAGAGCTCTGGACATAATAGTTCAAGTTCAGCATCCTCCATTTACTAGCAGTATAATAGGCACACCAAGACCTATATTATATACCACAAGAGGTTGCTATAGATATGGCTAGTATGAGCATTTGATCAGGGGCTGCCAAGTAATGGGATATTAGTAGTCCTCTTTTAGTATGATGTAACCTCTATTTTAGTAACCATAAGGGAGACCACAGTTTGGTGCCCAGCAAAGGTGAGGTTTTAGAGGGAGGTATTCAAAAGGTAGATCTAAAGGTTACAGTCAGGGACAATTATCTAGCATTATACATGTAGGTTATGGTCAAGTCAGGATGTTCACTCTCTCCTCTCAAGATGCACAAGCTTCAAATGCAGTGGTATCTGGTATTCTTCTCATCTTTGGATTAAGAGCTAGAGTTCTAATAGTTCCGAGAACGACTAATTCTTCTATTTTCCACTACCTTTACTATGAGACTAAAAATAGTACCAAACAGGATGGAAGAATACTTATCTATATTCATACCTCTTAGTGATGCCTTAAAAGTGGACTTAATTTACTATTTGTTTGCTATAAAGATGATGGTAGGATATTGTCAACAAATTTGATAGTGCTATCTATGGATTTTGATGTAATATTAGGGATCAACTGACTATTCAATCATTAAGCCACTTTGGACTTTAGAGACAAGAAAGTGGTGCTTTGAATTTTAGATAAGATAGAGTTTACTTTTAAGGGAGATAAGAGGACCATCCCATCCAGTATAGTTTTGGTATTAGTGGCCAACAACCTGTTCATATTGGAATGTTAAGGGTTGGCTTTAGTCAGAGACACCTTTGTAGAAATTAATAGCCTCCAAAGTGTTCTAGTAGTTCAAAAGTTTCAAAATGTATTTCATAAAGAGTTTCTGGGGCTACTTCTAGGGAGAAATATCAGGTTTTACATTAATATAGTATTTACTACAACTCTAATTTCTACACTTCCATATAGAATAACATAAGTGGAGTTAAAATAATTAAAGAACAATTTTAAGATTTATTGGATAAGGGCTTCATCAAGCATAACACATCACTATGGGATGCACAAGTACTATTTGTAAAGATAAAGGATAGTTCTCTTCAGTTGTGACTTGACTACAAGTAGTTAAATAAGGACACCATTTGCAACAAGTATCCACTATCTTGAAGTGATGATCTATTTGATCAACTTTAGGGTGATAGGTATTTTTCTAAGATCTAGCTAAGGTTTGAATATCCTTAGTTGAGGATCAGAGGAGAGGATATATATAAAACTATGTTCAGGACTCAATAAAAACCATTATAAATTCATAAGAATATCATTTCGCCTTACCAATTCTCTACACTTTCATAGATCTAACAAATAGAGTGCTCAAACCATTCTTAGATAGGTTCATGATTGTCTTTATCAACAACATTTTGGCGTACTTATGAACAAATAAGGAGCATGACCAACAATTAAGAGTGGTGTTGCAAACACTTTAAGAATATCAGTTTTATGTTAAGTTCTCAATGTGTGAATTTTGGCTTGAGAGTGTCACATTCTTAGGACACATGGTATCTTTAAAGGGGATACAAGTGTATTTGAAGAAGGTGGAAGCTATAACAAATTGATAAATATCAAAGATAGTGACAAAAGCGTAAAGCTTTCTAGGATTGGAAGGCTATTACTAAAGATTTGTCCAACACTTTTCGAAGATAGCAACCCTATTGATATGTCTGTCATAGAAGAATGTCCAGTTCATTTAGCCTAATATCTGTGAGGAGAGCTTTCAAAAGTTGAAAGATTGTTTAACTGAAGCTCTAGTCCTGACTTCACCAAACAATGAGGATTTCAATTTTACTGTGACGTTTTGTGAGTTAGCCTAAGCTGCATGTTAATGTAGAATGGTGGGGTGATTTCTTATACTTCCAATTAATTGAAAAGGCATAAACCTAATTACCCTATTCATTATTTAGAGAAAGTGGCTGTGATATTTTCTTTAAATATTTGGAGATATTATCTATAGTGAGATTTGTGAAATTTACACAGATCAGAAGATCTAAGGTAGAGAAGATGGATGGAACTACTAAAAGGTTATGAATCACAATTTAGTATCTTCCTTGAAAGGTAAATTTCGTAACAAATACATTATTCAAAAAGTCCTTGGGTAGTTTGGAACATATCGTAGTAGAGACGAAAGCTTTGAACGAGGAGTCATCAAGGCACTCAGATTTAGATTTCGTATTCAAAAGTACTAATGACGAGCATTAAAGTATAATTTGTATTGTCAGACAAGATCAAGGTCACTCAAGGCGAAGACCCTAAGCTTCAAAGCTTATATATGAAGTTTAAGAAGGATTCCACATGGAATTTGAGATCAATAAGGGGATTAATGCTAAGGATGAATGGGAGACAATTAGTTCTAGGGAACCTAAAGGAGAAGATTTTAAAGGAAGGCATTATGTGGTGTACAATGCACATTTGAGTTCCACCAAGATGTATCATAAAATTAAAGATAAGTATTAGTAGGACGGTATGAAAAAGGATGTAGCTTAATAAGTCTCTAAGTGCTTAAGTTGCCAATAAGCAAAAGCTGAGCATCAAAGACCCTTGGGTAAGCTATAACCATTACCAATTCCTAAAAGTAAATGAGAAAAGATCACAATGGATTTTATGGTTAGCCTACCTTATATAAGGACTCAATGTGATTTAATTTGGGTGATCTTAGAAAGGTTAAAAAATTCAACCTATTTCTTATCCATAAAAACCACCTAGTCAATGTCCAAGCTTATGTGAGTATTTATTGAGGGGATGGTGTGTCTTTACGAGGTGCCAGTATTGAAAGTTTTTTATTAAGGATAACAACTGACATCTCTGTTCTAGAGAAAATTATAAGAGATATTAGGCACTAGATTAGATTTTATAACAATGTTCCATAGTCAAACTTATGGGCAATAGGAGAGGATGGTTCAGAACTTAAAAGAAATGTTAAGGATGTGTGCGATGGACTTTGGTAGTGGTTGGGATTTGCACTTGCGTCTATTTGAGTTCACTTACAATAAAAGTTACCTCAATAGCACTAAGATGGAACCTTATAAGGCATTGTACAAAAGAAAATGCACATCATCAATGTGTTGGGAGGAGGTAGGTAGAGGAAGTTGAAGGATCTAGAACTAGTCAAGATCACATTTGAGAGGATTCCATTGATCAAACAAAAACTAGAGATAACGTTCAATAAAAAAGAAGATTGATGTGGACCCAAAGTGCAAAGAGGTAGAATTCTAAGTCGAGGATTTCATATTTCTATAAGTATCTTCGATGAAGGGTGTGATGAGGTTTGCAAATAAAGGAAACTTGTCTCCAAGATATATTGGACCTTACAAGATCATAGATATAGTTAGAAATAAGGCATATTGGTGTTGATACCTCAGGATATATTGCAAGTCCACCCAGTATTCATCATTTTTATACTTTGTGAGTACATGTTTAGTCCTTCTCATGTACTCCAGTTGCAGAGTATAGAGGTGAAAAAGAACTTAACCTACAAAGAGGATCCAGTAGCTATTTTGGATTCTAAAATGCACCAGTTATGGTTAAAACAAATCTTTATGGTTAAGGAGATGTGAAGGAATGGTAATACCAAGGAGATCATTTGGGAGACAAAGTGATAGATGTGAGAATTGTATCCATACTTGTTTCCTCAATAGAGTATTGTTGTAAAATTCAAGAATGACTTTTTTATAAGGAGGGGAGATTGTAATATCCTCCCTTGTATATGTATATATGTATATATATGTGCATATCTTCCACCCTCATTATTTCTATTTTTCATTTTCACCCATAATGTTTACTATTAACAAAACCATCCTCTTCATCTATTCTTCACCGCTAGTGACTTTAACCAGCCAACCATATATATCAATTAACTCCTCTCTTTGAGCTCGTCGCAATTATACCTATTTTACCTCATAACAATGTCAAAATCATTATAAAAATTAAGAAGAAAAATTAAAGAAAAACCCAAATCTTGGATCTTTCACCTTCGATAAGTGTTTTCGAACACCACCACCTACATTAGACTCCCCTCAATGTCAAGAGAAAAAGCCATATGGTCTTATCACCAGTCACTGTCTATATCGCTGCCAACTGACAAATTTTGACATTAGGGTTTTGAAATGATTTTTCTTCAATCCATTGAGATTGGTTAAGAATTTGAGTTTCTTTTAGTTATAAAAGTTGTTATACTCATCAAGATTTTTCATTTGGTATAAAAATGTTTAAATTATAATATTGAAAAAAAATTAGTCACTCGGGTATTCTAATGACTGGAGGAATATTTCGATAGTCTGAGATATTTTTCTGGTAACTTTTAGTGAATTTTTCAGAAAGGTTTTGAAAATTTCTATAAATTGTGTCGATCAATTTTCCTTTATGAACGATAGCAAAATTCTAATTAATCCAATCCCATCAGAAGAATTACATTTTTTAAGATTCAAAATTACTTTAAATTATATAATATAATTAATACATCAAATATAACAAAATATGAATTATTTGATTCTTTTATTATGTATTAAGAGAAATCTACAATTGTTGTAGAGATAGTTAAACAAGAAATATTAGTTCTTTTAGAGGTTAAGTCTACTTATAATAGTTTATAAACTTTTAAGTAATTTAATTAAAGTAAAATTTTAATTTCAATTAAACTTTAATTATAATTAATTCTAATTAAATATCAATTAGATCCAAATAAGATCTAATATTTCATATTGATCTTTATTTATTAAACATCTCATATTTAACCTTAAAATCTCTTAAACTTTAGAATCAAGTCCAACTTGATCAAAACACATTTTCTCTCTTTAACATATTCTTTATGTTTGACTCGTAAGATTCATTAATATAGTTTATGACTATAAATTATAATCCTAAATCATATTTAGAATTAGATAAATTAAACTTGTGTAATTCATATTTAATTCTTTAATTAAATAATTTATATTCATAGATCATAATTGAGGTTAAGTAAGACATAATGTTTGTTTGAGTATTTACATATTTTAGCTTATAAGATTAACAACTTCCTTTATATTGAAAAATATAATGTGTGATAGTTTTTTTATATTTCCTAATGTCTAATCTTAATACAATAATAACTAGGAACAATCTAAGAATAATACATAAATATAATATGAATCTAATAATTATAAACTTGTCACAATTTCAGTTTCAATGCTAATTTATTCATTGGACTTTATCAATTACATCTTAATATATATATAAGATAAATAATATCTTTAGATAATTATGTCACTAAACTGTAAGTAACAATATCTCACTTGCACTATGTCAATCGTTGCAATATCTTATACCATGTCACTATATGATGATCATGTTACTGTTATGACATGGTTTAATGATAAAATTCTACAAAATTATCTATAGTAGGCACCTGCTTAAGTTCTACAAAATTAGGAACTAGAATTGAGGAATTTACAACAACAAGTTGGTACAGTTACCAAAGAACTCAATCAATTGAGATCAACCATTCAAATATTGAAGTAAAATACAAAAGACCAAACAGTAGCCACTACTGTCCCTACAACCAATAATCCTTCAACGATTCCTTCATCTACAAAACTTATTACAAATACTATTCCTTTAGTCCCTCCTCAACAAATTTCCTGCTCTGTTCAACCTCAAACTATATCTGACAAGGATCCAATTAGTCCAATAATCTATAAAAGACAAAAGGATGCAGCAGAAACCAAAACTTATGTTATATACAATGGACTTATGGCAGGACTTTATGACGAATGGCATAAAGCTGCTATACACATCATTGATCGATCTAGTATTTTACACAAAAGTTTTCCATCTAGAGCGGAGGCTGAAAAAGCCTTTGCAGATTTTAGAAATCCAGTTTAAAAACCCTAATATAAACAAGTTTTGCAAACACCTAATCCCAATCTAAAAATGATTTCTTTAGGAAAACCAATCAACATGGACCGCATTAATGCCATCCCTTCTAAAGCCATCCAAGAAGAAGCACGAAAACTTACTTCAGAAATGTTTTCCGACTACTTCCAAGCTCTAAACACATGGACTGGTGCTCAAAAGATCTTCCAATTGTTGGATGCATTTTCTTATTAAATTTCATGTCATTTTTCCTTAATTTCTGGATTAATTATTGGGTAATATACATATTTTTCTTGCTAAAATGTTTGGTTCACCTGAATTTGCATGGATAATTGTTCATGTTTACTTTGTAGGAATTATACTTGATTTTTGTTGTAAAGGACTGCAGCAACAATTAATCAAAGAACAGTTCAACACTGGGCCACAAAAAAAGGACGCATAAGGGTTTTAACTTTTAAGAGAGTAGCAATCTTAATTGTCAAATCAGCTTAAATAAATCAAGGAGAAATTAAAGGAGTATATCATGCAAACATGGAACAGGTGGCGTTGTTTGAAGACTCATGCAGTAGAGGACAACTGGAGGTACAAATTTCGTGGGATTTGAGCAGCAAAATAAAACAAGCAAGAGGACAAGCACAGGATTTAAGGAGTTTAATTGTCACATGAGGCAGTGACGCAAATCAAGAAGAAGCAACAGCCAAGGCAATCACGCACAGCTTCAGACAAAAAGCAATGAAGAGCAACACGTGGAGGCGGCACTTGAGGAATTAAATGAAGGAGCATTTAAATGATCATGGGGCGTGAATATCAACAGCGTAGCAACGCATATACGTACAAGCAAATTAAATGGGAATGAGATGTAAGTCACGCACAAGGCAGGCAATACACAACAGGGGATGCTACTCTGAAGCTGGAGTGCAAATCAACAAAGACAAGAATAAAATAGGAAGTGGCGGCGCAAGGGTATAAGTATAAAAGGGAGGAATAAAATCAGCGGGAGCTTGAGCTGTGTGGGCGTGAATCAGCTACAGTGAGGGAATAAATCAATAGAGAAAATCAAAGCTATAAGGAGCCAGTGACGGCTGGCGGCTGGTGAGCATGGAGAGGCAAGGAAGATTTAGCAAAAATCATGTTGAAGAGGACCCAGCAGCACTCACTTATTATTAAAAAAAAACTCCACTCATTGGAAGGATGGGGACGTTACACACACATAATCCCTTGGCCATTGATGCACATTAAAGGAGGCTCCACTCTCCACTTACTCAAGAATCAAGCATCAACGTTACACACTCAATTTTTCTAAAGGCCACTCAACGTTGTTCCAGGAGCTGATACTAACGTTACACATTAGGGGGCTGTCAAGTTCAAGCATTGAGGAGGACTCCAAGATCAAGCAATCACCATTTGTTCTTCC
>JAOQMR010000005.1:18207282-18229778 GCA_027563865.1 Erythroxylum pelleterianum
TGCTAATAACCAGTGATCTGTGAACAAATAGCGAAACCCAGCAGAAAAAATCCAAGGTCCAGATATCACCACAAAATATGCAACCCACAATCAGTCGAAATAACAATCAAAATGAGCAGAGTCTTCCAAATAGCTGTATCTCATATTCAACCCAAAACAGTTCAATATAAGGAGAGCGTACACAATCAGTCAAAATACTTCCAGAAATCACGAATCCAAGAGCATATAGGCACATCTAAACATCTCTTCAGGTGCCCAGATAATCAAACAGTTGATAAAGAACACTAGAATCAGATAAAAAAATCAGTACCAAGTGAGAGGAATGTGCCATGAATGTTAGGAGAGACAGCACCACCACAGTAAAATCGAGCCCAAAAGCTACGTACCCCACAGCTTGAAAACTCAACAAAAGCTACGTATACCACAGAAAATGTCGCAGCTTCTACCAAGGAGGACGATACACCCACGAAAGTGACCCACGAAAAAGTCAGCACAAGGAGGATGATTCTGATGAAGAGCCCAACATAGAGAAGGTGATGATATGAAGATGGGATGATTTCTTGAAGAGGAGAGCTAGGGAGTCGACGGTGACTTTAGAGAAATAAGTAAAATAACAAGTGATAGAAGTTAGGGATTTAAAATCCCAACAGTGGACGCAGCAACTAATTTCCCCCTTTTTATTTTTTTTGAATTTCTTTTCTTTTTCTTTTTCTTTTTCTTCCTTTTTTTTCAACAACAAATAAACAAATAAAGAAAAACAGAAATCAAGAAGGGAAAATACATAGCCCCAACGCTCCTCTAAGCTGCTCAAATCTTACCGCATCCAGAGGTTTTGTAAAAATGTCCGCCAATTGCTTCTTG
Organism: Erythroxylum pelleterianum; assembly: GCA_027563865.1. Taxonomy (NCBI): domain Eukaryota; kingdom Viridiplantae; phylum Streptophyta; class Magnoliopsida; order Malpighiales; family Erythroxylaceae; genus Erythroxylum; species Erythroxylum pelleterianum. The sequence goes on from JAOQMR010000005.1 coordinate 18,208,144, forward strand.
GTAGATACATGTGATAAAATCACCATTTTGCTTTCAACTAGTTCCCGAATAAAATGATGGCGAAGAGCAATGTGCTTCATGCGCGAATGCTGAACAGGATTCTTTGAAATATCGATCGCACTCTTATTATCACATAAAATTGTTAATTCTTTCTGATCAATCCCATAATCTTCTAACATTTGCTTCATCCAAAGTAACTGTGAGCAACAACTGCCTGCGGCTATGTATTCAGCCTCAGCAGTAGAAAGGGATATGGAATTCTGTTTCTTACTGTACCATGAGATCAAATTGTTTCCCAAAAAAATAGCCTCCTGAAGTACTTTTGCGATCATCTAATTTTCCAGCCCAATCTGCATCGCTATATCCGGCTAGATAAGATGTAGAGTCCGATGTATACCAAATCCCAAAATCTGACGTTCCACTCACATATCTGAAAATTCTTTTAGCAGCTGTTATATGTGTTTCCTTCAGATTGGATTGATATCAAGTACATACTCCAACACTGTAACAGATATCTGGCCTACTTGCAGTCAGGTACAAGAAGCTACCAATCATGCTTCTATATAAGCTTTCATCAACGCTTTTCCCATTCTCATCTTTATTCAACTTCATTGAACCACTCATGGGTGTTCGTGCATGTCTAGCTTTCTCAAAACCAAACTTTTTGATCATGTTGTGAACATATTTTGTTTGAGATATGAATATGCCATCCTTCATCTGTTTTACTTGCAAACCTAAAAAGAAGCTCAACTCACCAACCCTACTCATTTCAAACTCCGACGTCATCAGTTTAACAAATTCTTCGACCATTTTTGAACGTGTAGCGCCAAACACAATATCATCGACATAAATCTGTGCTATCATTAAATCTGATTTGCATCTTTTAATAAACAAGGTTTTGTCAACATTACCTCGTTTATACCCCTGTTTGACAAGATATTGAGTGAGTCTTTCATACCACGCTCTCGTTGCTTGTTTGAGACCATAGAGTGCTTTCTTCAGCTTATAAACATAATCGGAATGGGCTGAATCAATAAAGCCTTTTGGTTACTCCACAAAGACTTCTTCTTGTATGAATCCGTTCAAAAAGGCGCTTTTAACATCCGTCTGGTAGAGTTTAAAGCCTTTGACACATGCTATGCCCAGTAATAATCTGATCGATTCAAGCTGTGCCACAGGTGCGAATGTTTCATCAAAGTCTATTCCTTCCACCTGAGAATACCCTTGAGCTACTAGTCGTGCTTTGTTCCTGGTGACATTCCCTTTTTCGTCTGTTTTATTCCGAAACACCCATTTTGTACCAATCACATTAGTAGCTGGTGGTCTTGGCACAAGTTCCCATACATCATTCCGTACAAATTGCATCAACTCTTCTTGCATAGCTGCTGTCCAATACCCATCTTGTAATGCTTCTTTTACATTTCTTGGTTCAAGTGAGGAAGTATAGCATAAGTACCCTGCAAGCTCTCTATAGTTTACCCTTTTTCTCTCTCTTATACTTCTTCTTTCGCTCAAATCCCCTACAACATTTTCTTCGAGTTTGAGATGAAGAGCCTCGGTTTAGATTGTCTTCTAGTGATTTGGCTGCATCATCATCTGAAGTAACTGAAATTTCTCCTGGTTCTGCAGTTACTTCCTTAACAGTAACTAACTGGGAGTCACTTTCTGCAGCTGTCTCTTTTGCAGCAACTTGTTGTACCTCATTTTTTGCTGTCATATTTTCTGCATCAATCACCTTCAGATCTGGAATTTTGTTATCATCAGCCACATGATCACTCATCAAGGATTCATCATCTATCACAACATTGATGGATTCTTGCACTTTTTTTGTTCTTTGGTTGTACACTCTATAGGCTTTACTATGAGTTGAGTATCCAATAAACACTCCTTCATCACTTTTGCTTTCAAACTTCCCAAGTTGCTCACGGTCTCGAAGAATGTAACACTTACTTCCAAAGATGTGAAAGTAGCTCACATCTGGTCTCTTTCCTCTCCAAAACTCATATGATGTTTTGTTTAGAAAATTTCGAAGATGCACTCTATTGCATATGTAGCAAGCTGTGTTTACCTCTTCAGCCCAAAATCTCATAGCCATTTTGCTCCCATACATAGATATGGCCATCTCTTGAAGTGTTCTATTTTTCCTCTCCGCAACTCCATTTTGCTGTGGAGTTTTGGGTGTTGAAAATTCTTGTGAGATGCCAAGTTCATTGCAAAACTCATTGAAGCTTACATTTTTAAATTCTCTTCCGTGATCCGATCGAACTCTCAATATGGTCAGATTTTTCAGATTCATTACCTGCACACATAAACTTTGAAAAGCCTTAAAAGCATCTAATTTTTCTTTCAAAAACGCCACCCATGTGTATTTTGAATAGTCATCCACACAAGTCAAAAAGTATTTCATTCCACCAATGCTCTCTGATTAAAATCGGAAAGGCTAAAGGAGACTTCGAAGGTATTGGATACAAAGGAGAGTCCTTGAAAGTTAATCAAGAAAACGCTGCCTTATTTAGATCAACCCAAGAGGTAAAAGGACCGAAAAAGGGTAGAAGATTCATACCCACATGTCACTTTTGTGTGATACAACTATTTGGAAGACTTTGCTCTTTTTGATTGTTATTTCGACTGATTGTGGGTTGCACATTTTGTGGTGATATCTGGACCTTGGATTTTTTTTGCTGGGTTTAACTATTTGTTTACAGATCACTGGTTATTAGCATTCCTGTGTTGCTGTTTCTGCTTGGTTAATACTGCAGTATGGGGAAAAGTAAAGAACAGGTGCTTTACTCTGCTTTGGATAAAAAGGTAGCAGCTTTTATGCGACGTTCCAGTCGCCTGCAGTCTCTTCCCAGCTTTGGTAGAAGTTTTACAGGAGTTGGATCGTCGTCAATAGTTCCTATTGATATTCCCGATGTACCAGATCAATATGATTCCGATGTTGATCGAGTTATTGAGGCTTTAGTTGATTCCGAATCTTCTTCAGCATCGGATGCTCCTCTGTCACAGCATTCAGTGCCACAGCCAGTTCCTAGAAAACGTTACAAGAAGTGTACCAAAACAGTCCGTCCATCTAGATGCCATCCGGGTGCTCGATTGCCTGTGGATAGGGCCATTTCATTCAAGTTTTATACTTCCGCTGCAGAGGAAAAATGGCGTTCACTGTCAGATATCGGGGTTGTCATGGATCGTCCAATTAACTTGGATGAATTTCGAGATCAGGGTCTACACACTCTTCTTAGTGAATGGTCACTGCTTCATGCCTCCCTGTTTCCTCATCACTATGACATTGACCTGGTAAAGGAATTTTATTCTAACCTGTCTGGTGATATTTTGAATGCTAATGCAGCTTCGTTTGGTGTTGTGTACGTGAGGGGGAGAGTTATTGGTTTTGATGCTCGCCAATTGAATATGTTTCTGAGATTCGAGACTGTGATTGACGGTTCTTTTTATGATGATGATTGGGAAATAACCCCTAGTCAACTTGCCTTGATCTTAACTGGTGGAAAGCTCACTGCTTGGCCATCGACTTCTATGTTTCGCTCATCAATGCTCACCTAGAAATATTTTGTTTTGTTCAAATTGATGATCACCAACTGGATGCCTAGCACTCGTGTGGTGACTATATTTCAGGCACAAGCCCAGCTTCTTTATGCTATTGGCACGGGCGTCCAATTTAATTTTGGCTGATTCATTGTGGATTCAATGCTATCTATTGAGGGTAAGCCTCATTCTCTTTTATATTTTCCGTGCTTAATCTCACAATATTTGCATGTCAATGGAGTGCCTAGGCTCAAATCGAGTGTCTTGGAGCCTATTCCTCTTATGAATATCTCTCCACGAATCTTTCGGCAACCACGGGCGGTGGACTTGCCATATGTTGCTTCGGGCCCTTCGGATGCTTCGGGTCCCTCTGCCTTTAATCCACATGCTGCCTTCATTTCTGAGTTGGAGCGAATTGAAGGTGGTCTACAAGCTCTCACCGAGGCTGTCCACAAATTGAAGAACCGCGCCCTTCAATCTCCGGGTTCTTAATTTTTTTTGGTCATATCTTGTCTCAAAGGGGGAGACAATGTCTGTTGCGAAGTTGCTGGTTGGTTGGTTGTTTTTATCTCTTATTTTTTATGCTGTTCGGATGTGGATTTGTGCTTATGTTTGGTTTGCTAGTTGCTGATTGGACTTGTGTTGTTTGGTTTTTGGTTTGGCATCAGTTCATTGTGGTACATGTGGTTGGATATTGGACTGAGGGGGAGTTTCAGCTGTTGAGACAAAAATGCCAAAAAAGGGGGAGATTGTTAGGATTTATTTTTTAATATATCCTATTTTATTTTTGGCATTTTATTTGGACATGGGAATTTTCCTAATAACTTTTGTTGATGTGCCTAAATTGGTAATTGGGTATTCTGTTGAAATTGGAAAGTGGATTAGAATTGGAAGTAAATTCTGAATTAGCATATCTTTCGGATATTGATTGCTTATCCAATATTATCCCTATTTGAAAAGGATTTGTCCAAGGCAATTTTAGGAAGGTTGCGTGAATAATGGGGATCAGTGCATTGCTTCTTGACTGATGTGGAATTTTGGTGTAGGGCTTCTTTCATCTCATCGGTATTTTTATTTTGTGGGGCGAAAAAATCGTGTGGAAATTTTTGCTGAACTGGTTGCTGCGTTGTTGGGGTTCAATCTCTTGATTGAGTTGTTCTTGTGGGGTTTTTGAAGCAGCAGATACACACGATTATAATCTTTAATGAGCAGTCCAAAGGTGATGCGCAGATGATGCTTTTGCTCAGTTCTAAATTGATGTCTGCAACACTATGAAGTTTTCGTCACAGATGAGTACACATACAATTGGGCTGCTACTTGATTGTTTTGATGAAAAATTTCATATATGAAATTGTTTCATTCTTGTTGAAAATACCTTCAATAATTCTTGTTGAAAAATTTCAGATATGAAATTGTTGAAAATTTCAGATCTGAAATTTTTCATCAAAACAATCTAGTAGCAGCCCAATTGTATGTGTACTCATCTGTGACGAAAACTTCACAGTGCTGCAGACATCAATTTAGAACTGTGCAAAAGCATCATCTGCGCATCACCTTTGGACTGCTCGTTAAAGATTATAATCGTGTGTATCTGCTGCTTCAAAAAACCCCACAAGAACAACTCAATCAAGATATTGAACCCTAACAATGCAGCAACCAGTTCAGCAAAAATTCCCACACGATTTTTTCACCCCACAAAACAAAAATACCGATGAGATGAAAGAAGCCCTACACCAAAATTCCACATCAGCCAAGAAGCAATGCACCGATCCCCATTATTCACGCAACCTTCCTAAAATTGCCTTGGACAAATCCTTTTCAAATAGGGATAATATTGGATAAGCAATCAACATCCGAAAGATATGCTAATTCAGAATTTACTTCCAATTCTAATCCAATTACCAATTTCAACAGAATACCCAATTACCAATTTAGGCGCATCAATAAAAGTTATCAGGAAAATTCTCATGTTCAAATAAAATGCCAAAAATAAAAATAGGATATATTAAAAAAATCATAACAATATAGAATCTTTAGATAAGTAAAAGCCACTGAAAAGTGGGAACTTTACCTGTGAACAAAATATCCATTTGAACGGCGACACACATAGTTCACTGGAACAACATCCCCTTCATGAGCCTCTGATCCCTTTCCTCCAACGATCTCTAAGAATCAAAACAACTTAAACTAAGGTAATGTAACAAAAGCTATAGAATAGTAGCATATATCAGTAGAGATAACAAAATCACCAAGATAACTTCCATCCAAGAAGATATTTTAGCAGAGCAAGGTTCAAGTGAATACCATAGATTAAATGAAATCAAGGAGTAAAGTCCACGCAAGCCACTTAAAGAGAAAGAGACAATCTACATCATCAATTTGGGGTGACGAGAGATACTAAGGCTACTCTGACGTGGTTCTACAAGTACACACTAACCAAACTGGTGCTTTTGATGTCGGAAAAATAGATACCTTGAATCCTAACCCCACTGTTGAGCTTCAGAGTCCTGGCCACTTGAAATCACGAAGAAAATTGTCATTCAAAAACTAAACGAATATATATTAAGAGAGTATTGCCTTCCCATCTTGCCAGTAACCATAGTAGGATAAAATAATACCAACACATGCACAATATTTTACCGCATAACTTCATCTTGCTTCATCTCAGGCATTGGTGCAGCAAATACAGGTTCAAGGTGGAACAAGATAGTGTTGAAACCAACATACTTCAGCAGCATCCTCCTTGGCAAGCTCTTCACAGTTCGTGTAGTAAACTGATCATGCAAGACCATGGTCGGCGCATCTTTGGTTCTCTTGCCACTGGTTTGTGAGTAAAGCATAATCGATTAGAACGAACCGTTTTGCTTTTGAAGTTACCCTCAAAAACCAAGTTAATTTGCAGAGATGGGTAAGATAATGATTGATTGGGACAAGCATCATACCAGCTATCATCTAATCTCTAATCTAGTCATATCCAAAACGCAAAGGTGAAAGTTTTCGGTAGAAGAAAAGAAAAACTTTCTTTTGCAATTTCATACAAAATGTGTTAGCTCCTACATCCCAATAAATTTCATGTTTCACCGACAATTTCAAATTATTGACAGGAAGCCATCAAAGCCCCAAACTGTTAAAGTAACCATAAGCCCAGTCTCACAACCATTCGAAACGTCAAGAATTTCAATGTAACAAGTGACAATAATAAAAGAATTGACATCTTGAGAAGGTTTGTTACCTTGAAAATTGGTAAAGACTAGGGAAGTGAAGCAATGGAGGCGCTTCCATGATCAAAGAAGCTCAATAGTGAGTGCGCCGGTAGCCGCTAAATTGAACGTTGGACAACATGCAATGGATATGTGTGATTGAGACGTGGCCTTTGGTTAGCCTGGAGAAGTCTATTTGGTTACTTTAATTTGTTAAAACTACTCGGATTTTTTAAATTGAGGGGAAAAAAAAGATAACAAAATAGTAAACAATCCAATTTACTTTCTAATTACACAAACAAAATACTACCGGCCTCCTCTTAAATGTGGAATTTGATTATTCTCAAGATTCCTCCATGAGAAATTTCCATAATGATGGAACATAAATATAAATAGAAGGAATTTGGAAATTCAAAATATAACATGAAAAGAAAAAGCTAACCAACACCAAACTACCCAAAAAATAGAACTACTTTTATAGAATTTAATAAGGGATAAATTTCTCTAATTTAGTTATTATATTTAATGAATAAAATATAATTTTTATCTAAATTTTACTACTAAAAAATTTATCCAAAAACAATGAATAAATTTAAAAATTTCGCAATTATAAGATAACGTAATATTTAATAATAAAAGTTTTAAATTAGTCACAATTATATTTATTTGTTTAGATATTTGATATGTATAATATGCAAGAATGTAATAAATAAAGAAATTTTATTTGTAGAAACTTTAATAGATTTGTTTAATATATTAAAATATGTCAGATGTTAAATACAAAATAAAAAAAATTACTATGATAATCAACACATATGATAATCAAGACTCTTGGCTAAGCTTTTTGCCAATTTTTTATTTATTTTATTCAATCTCACTAATACCAATTAAAATCAATATGACAACTATAATTCCATAAATTTAATCCCTTTAAATAAATGTCATCAATCTATATAACGCATAACCTTTTTTTTCAAACGAAGGAACCCGTAACTGTTACCCGTTAGATGCACACTAGATAAACCTTCGAATTGACGCAATAGCTTACAAATCACGCTAACCGGGTATTCCGCACTAAGCAAGCCATGTACAACAGGCTCGATCAAAAGAGCGTAAGTAGGGGAATCGAACACAGGACCTTTTAGCCTCATGTCCCTCCACTCCATCAACTCGACCATCTCTAGGGGGCGCATAACTCATTTTGTGCTAGATACCAAATATGTTTTCCTAAGGCTGCTTGTTTTTCTAAATTATAAAATGTTTGAAATCTTAACTATCTTTCTACCTCAAAAAAACAATTTGTTATATCCTATTAAAGGAAGAGCATTAATTCCCTCTTTTTTACCTCGTAAGAATTCTCTACACTTATGTTCAAATTTATTAATAATGCTTTGAGGTAACACAAGAACTAATGCCTAATAAACATGCAATAAAAGCAAGATATACTAATTAACTAACTTCTTTTAGAGTAAGACAAATGTCTACTTGTCCTACTTTTCATATGATAAGTAATATTAGCAATCAACAGTAGATAACTTTTTAAAGTTAACATAAATTCCTATAGCATTAAGAAAACTTATGAAAGGCATTGATTATAACTTTAGCAAAACAAGTTTTCCCTTTACAAAAGAGTATAAGGTCATTTACAAATTTCAAATTAGTTAATTGAAGGTATTTACAATAGGGATGATCTTTGAAGTTTCTATCTATGGCTGCATATCTCAATTTTGTGGTCAAAAACTCCATTACCATAACAAATAAAAAGGGATAGAAGTGATTTTCTAATTTTTAACCCATATTACTTTTAAAGAAATTATGAATCTCTCTATTAAAATTAATCAAAAAAATAGGGCTTAGAACATATGTCATGATATAATCTATAGTTTTTCTTTATGTGTGAAAAAATGAAACCCAAGCAACATATACTCGCTAAATTCTTAGTTCACCATGTCACAAGCTTTCCTAATGTTAATTTGTAAAAAATATATAGGAGAAGCATTCTTCTTACTATACAGTCAACTAAGCTTTTAGCTAATAAAGATGTTTTGAAATATAGATCTCCCCTCCACAAAAGTAGCTAGACTATCACTTACAATATTATGCAATACCTCCTTTAATCTCAATTATATTAGCTTAGAAATGAATTTATACAAAACTTTACAAAAGGTAACTGGTTTAAAATACTTAGCCATATTATGGTTTTTAACTTTAGTAATGAGAGTTAAAAGTAGTATAATTAACTAGTTTGAGCAGTTAACCATTCTTGAAGAACTCTAATAAAGCCTTAGGTATATCATGCCCTATAATATCCTATGTACTTTATATAAACAACTACAAAAGCCATCCAATCTTAGACTTTTAGTCTTAGAGATAGAGAAAACAACCATTTTGACCTATTTAGGAGTGAAAAGCTTTAATAACTTTACATTCTAGTTTATATTAAGATAATATCCCAATTTAAAATCTCATTATCTAGAAGCTATGTTGATCCTTAAGATGTATCAAGAGATCTCTAAAATAGTCCACAATGTGCCTACAAACAGCCTTATAATTCCATTAATATTCATTCATAGTGTATAATACTCTATTGCGATATAACTTTTGCTTCAAAACTTGATAAAAATACGCAATTATTTAATCCCTCTCTTTAATCCAAAAGGCTTTAAATTTCTATCTAATAAATGATTCAACTGGCCTATTCAATAATAGATAATCTCCAACAACTTTTCTTTCTTTAGCTTGTATATCTTCCTTTAATGGATTCTTTCATAGTTCCTATTGTACTTCACTCATCTCTGCCTTTGCTTTCATTTCCTTCATCAAAATATGAGAGTATTGTTCTCTGATGAATAGATGTAGCTTTCCCTTCAACATTTTAAGTTTTGGAAAAATTAGAACATGTTATAGCATTTATATGAGTTTTCTAAGCCTTCTTTGTGATTTATCTAGATCTTGGGTGCTCAACCTATATATTAAAAAATTTCCTATTATGGGTTCCACTTTACCATATAATAATCATTGCAATATGATTAGAATTTCCTTCATTAAAAAACACAACCTCTATGTCGACCATTTTATATCCACCTTCCATTTATCATAACTCAATCAAGTTTGCAGAACACCCTTTTCCCCTTGTCATATATGTTGTTCCATGTATCAAGGTAGCCTTTTTACCTCTTGTTTGTAAGTATAACCCTTTTCCCTTTTTCATATCTGTTGTTCATTATAAGAAAGTAGTCTTTATATCTCATATTTGTGAGTATACACTTAGCCATATATTTATGAAACTCTTGGACATCATCCATTTCAATATATTTGATGAACTTTTTTATTTGTAGATAAAACACAATTAAAGTCACCCACAACCAGCCAAAGGTCATGTATGTCACTAGGTTTATGTTCTGACTTTCCTTTATTTTGCAATATCCATTGGCATATAACATATATTAAAATCTCTATTAGGCTTCCTTATGCATCAAGTCTCTTAATGTTAAGCACTTCAGGTAATGAACTGTTTGTAACTTCTACAAAAATCCTTGCATGTCTAATTCTTCCGATTGTAACCGAATTTTCATCCATAAATAGGGTTTCCTTAAGAAGCTTGCCAAGTAGCTTAACCTGGTTGAATCTAGATAGGGATTGCTTGGAGGTTAGACTTTTCAATCTCCATTCCAAGTTTCCATATTCACAAAATAATTGTCTTTCGATTGCAATTCCATGGTCCCATTTCCAACACTTTAGCCACATTCACTTATGAGGAGAAAGTGAAAATGAAGAAGTCCTCTTAGTTTATAAGATTTTTCTCTAGTCTATATACTTCCCACTAGCCTTTCTCCTATGACTTCATAGCTGGGAAGGAGATCTTTTCTCCATAAAGTAACCTATTCATGTACCTCATTGCACCTTGCTTTAGTACCTTATATGGAGGAAACAGTATGTTGGCTCTCCTCAAAGGAAGGAGGGAAGTAAGCTAGTTTCAAGGTTAGGGCTAAATCTCCCACTACCTAAAACCAAGTTTTCCTTAGTTGGAAAGTTGGGTTTAGGAGTTGGTTGTTGGTAAAGATCATTTAATGAATGAATAAGGAGGCAACAGGGAGATTACAAGTTAAGGGTTCTTTCTTGAGTCGAATGGCTAAGGTTTAGTAAGGAAGAGTTAGGGGGTTGGGGAGAGGGAGGTTTATGTAGTGAAGCTGTATATATGAGGACTAAACTTGACAAAGACATTGGTTTGAAAAGGGAAAAGCAGATATTGAAGCAATGAATGCTTTAAATTACCATTCCAAAAACGGTAATAATCAAGGAAGGAATTAGTAAATGATTACAAAAATACTAAAATGACCCTAGGAAAATAGTAGATGAAAAGCAAAATGGAAACGAGGATAGTGGTAAGGAAGCCAAAACAAGGCAGTTCGTAAAAAGGATAAGGTGTTATTGAAGTGAGACGGGGAAAGATTGAGGCTTCCTTGTAAGAGAAGTTAAGTAGTATCTCCATATGTTGAACTATCTATGTTTGCTTTTCAAAATCTATCATTACGTTCTTAATGCTCAAATGACCTATTTTAGAAGTTATAATGAACATAACTAGGTTCCTATATTTTGCAGGAACTTCTTTTAGATGATATAGATACACTTTCTCTGAGATGGAGTTCTCTCATCTCCCTTTATGAATAATATTGCTAAAATTGTTATATGAATAAGACATGTTCATTTGATTAAATTGATGCCTATAAGGCATCTGAACATATGTCATGTCATTAAGTTTAAAATAAGGCCTATTATAAATAGGAGCTTGATTCTTACTTCTAAAGTGATGTTGAAGCCAAGATGAATGTGAATGAGATTGCATGCTACTTTGTGCCTTTGCATTATATTTATGCCTATTCTTGCCTTATTAATATTAAAGTTTAAGCCTAACTTAAGAGAGATACATGAATGCATCATAATTTTCTTTAGATTAATGCCTAGTGGATGAAGTATGTGTATATGTTTTATATGTATGCTTAGATGTGGATGCACTATGCTCATTTGTTACCTTCGGTAAAGGTTCTTCACCATGCAAATATTTGCCTTTGATAAATGTAGTGTTGGAATTGAATGTACTCTTATAATTTTATTCAATCATATGTTTATTTTTCTCTTATTATGCTTTCTCACTTCTCTCTTCCCCTAGTGAATTGGGACAAAAAATCTTTAAGAGCATTAACTCCCTTCTTTAATGTCTCATTCTCATTCTTTAATGCATTTGGGTTGTGATTATTAACAATGGCCACACTTTTAGATGCTTTGATGTTATGTAATTCACTCGTCATATTTTTATTTTCTTTCTTCCCCGTCTTGCCATTTATTTCATATTTTTTGTTGTCTTTGAGGAGAGGACATTAAGACTTCATGTAACCAATTTTCCTACTTTTAGAGCAAAAGTTGTTAGTTAAATTTGAATTTAATATTAAATTTACATTCCTCAAATTCTTTTCTCCTAGAGAATTTCTTTCTACTTAAAAACTTGTGGAATCTTCTAGTGATAAGTGCAATGTCTCCCTTCTTACTTCCACTAAAAGATGTCTTTTCCTCTTTACTTGCCTCCTCCTTTGAAGAATTTAATGCTAAGTTCTTCCTTTTAAGAGCCATTTCTTTTTGTTGTGTTTTATTAAGTCTTATTTCATGTCTAATAAATTCCTATATTAATGACACATTTAAGTATGTTTCTTCTTAAGTTACTTTCATCTTAGGATAAGTTACTTTCATCTTAGCTTCCTAAGTTTTTAGAAAAGACCTAAGCAAATTTTTCACCATTTTAGCATTAGCATATGTCTTACTTAAGACTTTAAGAGCATTATGATACTAATAAATCTATTATTATACATGCTAGAAATGTTTTCATTATATTTCACTTGAAACAATTCATTTTGATGTGTTAGTATGTTTACTTTACTCTCATTGACTTAATTTATTCCTTCGTTTGTATCTTCTAATATACGTCAAATTTCATAAGTTGTTTTACGTATAGAAACTTTATTAAATTCATCTCTTTCTAATGCACAAAATAACATGTGAATAGCCTTTTTATTCAAGGAAATTAATTTCTTATCTTGAGGATCTCATTCTTCCTTTAACTTGGGAACTTTTCTTGTCTATAACATTAGTGGGAATGAATGGGCTGTTAGAAAATTTTTTTCAATAAGTCAATTTTTTGGCCATTAAAAAAAGTTAATTTTAGTTTTTTTTTAGTAAAGATGATCATTTCCTCAAAATAAATTTAGTTCTACTAACATTTTACACCTCTTGGCTAGGTGAACATGTAGATGTAGCTAAATATATCATAAAGGTATTTTCTTAACAATTTTGTCTGGAATAAAAATAAAATAGACTCTCTCTGATACCACTTACTGGTCCCTAATGGCACCCCAGAGGGATGAATTTGGTGTTAGTAAATTTAGAAACTTTTTATAACTTAAAATAAAGCTTGATGATAATATGAAATGGAAATTTAATAACTTAATCAAACAAACAAAAATAACATAAAGATTGCAGAAAAGAGAACTCAAAAATTAATTTTGTAGTAATTCAGTAAACAATTCTTTCCTATCGTCCATTCTCTAAGTCTTTGTTGTAATTCCATTAAACTCTTCTTTCAAATAGGTAAAGAGAAACCTCCTTACAATAATTTTTATTTAGGTAAAGAGAAATTATTTTACATTCTTCCTTGAAGGTGAAGAATAACCTCAATTTTTCTCAATTCAACCAAATACAAATTACACAACCCAAATGATCATTATGACTTGAATAAACTTAGTTGCTTACTTTAATATTTAATGGATCACAAACACTTCATAATAAATGAATGGATACTTGTAAATGTGTAAAAGATCTTGAAAATGTGCTATTATAAATCCTAACTACCATAAAGATGTCTAGCAATAGAATATCCAAGTATTTATACCTACACTAGTTTCAAATTATCGTTATAAACAAAAACTAACTATTATAACAGTTAGTAACTGTGAAATTGATTGATTAGTCTGTTACATTAGTCGATCAATATATCATATTGTTTGACCAATGTATGACTAATATGATATACAATCTCATGATACACATTTTTGCTAACTTCCACCATATATTGGTTCATCAATTTACACAAATGCAGTACATTGGTCAACCACTACCCTAGGTTGGTCGATCAATATGATTGAAAACAAGTTTTTTTAAGAATTTTCAAGTTCTTTCAAAGATCAAGCAATATTCTTTAACTAAGACTTGATACAAAATAATTTCAGAAGTTCTCTAAAGAGTATTTTAAAGATTAAAAGGGATTTATTTGAAATCAAAACATTAGTTTCTCTTAACAATTAAAAATATTTATGTTTTAAGTTTAAAAAATATTATGTTTATGCACGAAGATACCCTAAATCATTAAAGTAACTAAGTAGGAGATACAAATAATTACAAATGAACTTATAGACTTATCGAGTTCTAACCTTCCTTGGTATTGAACTTATCCTTTAATTAATTCTTTTTAAGTTTATAAACTTCTCTTTATAGTCTCAATAAGGTGTTTCTTTACTTTATTTCATATTTCTTTCTTTTAAGACATTATAAACATGAACCATTTATAGTAACTATGCTTTGTTGTCGTCAAAACACATACCGAAACTTCCCTTGGTTAAAATGTATGAAAGAGTTATACAACTTAAATAAACTAAGACATGAATAGATATCAAGAATATGAAAACAATACATTTAGTTATAGTTATTCAATCATATGCCTTAATCATCATTTCAAAAGAATGCTACTTTTTTATTTCTCTTTTGTTTAATGTCTCAAATATAAGTAAATCTCACATACTTATCATTTTTTAATAATGTTTCACTCATAAAGCTTAAGTTTTCTCCCAAATTGTCATTTTCACTACTTAAAGGCCCTCTATGGAAGCTTGTCTCTTATCTCACTAACTTCATGCTTTCATACTTATTTCCAAGGAATAATACTAGCTTTCACATGGTGGAATTGACAAGGAGGTTAATCATTCTTATAATAAAGAAAATTATTTAGAGCTACAAAAGATATGTAAAGATAAGATATTTGATTATTTAGTTGTAAATAAGATGTTTGATTATTTAGTTATTAATAATGATTAGATTTATTCTATTTGTGTTGGTATTAAGCTTTACTTGATAAATTTATGATTTATGCTTTAAGATCATTCCATCTTTAGAACTGGCAAGAGTATATGGTCATTATATAGCTAAAACTCCCAATCCATGGGTGTGTAATTGGTTAATACATTTAAATTACTAATTATGTTTAGGTATATCATTAGTGAGGAAGAATCAAGCTTTTTCCTTTGAAATATTAGATTTTTGGAATTTTTTTAATAAAATCATCCACATCTATAACTTCAAATGTTCAACAATATGTTTATACATATTATAATTAATATATTTGAGACTCTTTTATAGACTTTATGGATGAACTATGGAAGAAGGTTCTTTGGATGTTCAAAATATGAGATAAAATCTATGGGTATTGCATTTCATATCAAATGAAGAGTTTTATTAAGAAATTGATTACTATTTTCTTTGTTTATAGGGAAAAGAATCTTGAAATTTGTTTGAGTGATAAAATAAAAAATTTATATCAAGAGTAGATGTCATCAATGGTTTAAGGAAAAAGAAGATGGTAACAATTTGCAAAGGATATAAGGAAGATAAAAGCAAGCTTAGTTGGATATGGGGTTTGATGACCTTATCTTAAATTATTTCTAGTGTTACCACTGGAACCTATACAATAGCAGCAACAACAATATTTAGTATAAATCCCGTTGAGACATAGAGTCTGGGGAGCTTTAGTAGTACATAGCCTTACCCCAAACTAGTAGAAAGGTTGTTTCCAAATGACCCATATGAGGGGAAAAAAAGTAGTAATAATAATAATACTAATAAATAATTAAAAATAAATAACAAAAAATGGAAATAAAAATGGATGGATGAGTCACCTATAAATGTTAGTTATGGATACATAAAGGGCAAAAGGTTCAATTTGCCCGTTAACGTTTGGGAAAAAGTCTTAGATGGCTCCTACTATTATCTCTAATATCGGTTTACCTCCTAACATTTCTAAAATAGAGCAACTTGCCTCAAAAATGCTAAATCCGTCAAATAAACATAACATTCCTGTTAAGTTCGTCCACCTGGGCATGCCTGATAAGGTTTGCTAACAACATAATAGCTGACGTGTTCATAAATATTATTTTTATTTATTTATTGTGATTTTCCAAAAATTAAGACCTAAAAAACCCTAAAACCTAATTTCATCTAACTCGATTGCATCTATTTTCTTCTTCGATTTAAGCAAGGAGTGAAGTAAGACTCCATTGGTCCTATTCTATCTTTTTATACCCTAAGTTATTAAATTGCCTATTGGTCCTTTTCCTTTTAAAGATTCCACAGGTATTGAAGTAAGATTTTTGGCTAAAAGTGATTATGATTATGTGAGTCCATCTGCTTCTAATCACATACTCAAGTTGATGGGGGAATAAATTAATGGTGTTCAACAAAGATGATGATGATTCCATGCATTATCATCAACTCTAGCATCAGTACCTGGTCACATATCATAAATATCAATTAGTTCTAGTGCCCTAAATATGGGTAATGTGTAAATTTTTTCAAAAGTTGGCGTTTCACCTACTGTACCTTCAGTAAACATATCTTTGTCAACCTTTTGTAGCAGTGTTCCTGTAGCTACATCAATTAGTAACTTATCAACATTACATCCCAATAGTATTTCAGTGGCAACTCTTGGTGGCATTTCAGTGGCAGCGCCTAGTCTGGCACTTAACACACTAATCATAAGTGTTAATTCCTTTGTCAAAGTTGTTGAAATAACGAAATGGTCTAATTGGTTTAGGCAATTGCTTGAGTTGAAGAAGATAGACAAATCACAAAGCTTTTAGGGAAAATAGATGCAATCAAGTTATATCAGATTAGTTGAAAATTAGGGAAAACATATGCAATTGGTCTAGATGAAATTAGGTTTTAGGGTTTGAATTTTTTTGTTCTTAATTTCTAAAAAATTTTCAAATAAATTAATTAATTTAAATAATAGTTAATTAGGCAGTTGACCTTATCTTACATGCCTAGTTGGCCCAAATTAATAGGGACATAATGTTTATTTGTCAAAGTTAATAGAAATTTTAGGGGATAACTAATATCAGAGATAACGATAAGGGCTATCTTAGACTTTTTGGCAAACTTTAGGGGGAAAATTGGACCATTCACCATATATAACCTAATAAATTAATTGTTTGAGTTAATCTAGTAGATGTAAAATTGTAACATCCCACCCCTGATGGGAAAGGTAAAATAGTAATTTGGAAAGGGCCGAGAGTGTTTAGGATTGTTTTGAAATATTCATGCATACCCTTACATGTGAATAGTAAAATTTGCATATGAAAATGACTGTACATGCATTCATGACATTTCCCGGTATATGTGCCTAAATGTGATTTTGTTGTGGAAAATGTGGTTTTTGTGCTTGAAAATTTAATTGGAGTGGATTGTTATGTGTTTTATATTGTTGGGAAAATTTAGGAATTTTTTTGGAAATTTTCGAAGAAAATTTTCGGACCGAAAAAAATCGCCAAGTGGCGGATTGATTGGTTTTCGGTACTGAAAATTTCTGTCCAATGGCACTTGAAATTGAGATAAATGATTTTGGGATTGTAATTAGAGCCATTGGAATTGGATAAACCAAAGATTTCATTTTATTAGGGTTTTTTTATTAAAAGCTATTAATTGGATTCTTGTCTTTTTTTCATTAAGTGGCAAGTGTCATGATATGTGTCATGACACTCTTAAATCATTTAATGTCTTTGCTACATTCACGACACTTCCTAGTTGAAAGAGTAAAAGGTGATTTTAAAGAGAATTTTCCTCCTCGTCTGAAACATCCTCCTACCTTCTTCTTTGTTGGTTTTCTCCATTTGTTCTAGCTTAATTGCTACTCTTCTCCTTCACCTTAAGTGCTTCCTTTTCATGTATTTAAGCTTGAACCTTCTACCTCCTTTACCATGGTGATTGTCGTGTATGTGAAGTGAAGTAGAGGATTGGTGTATTAGTTGAAGAATTGAAGAGTTAAAAGCTTGATAGGTAAGAAGTATGTTTTGTGTTCTTAATTGGTAGTTAGATGCATTTATTGTGATGTCTTGTGCATTAATTGTATGAACTTGTGTTTGGTGGATATGGGTAGGTTATGTTCTTGATTAATTTAAGAATGATTAAAGATGAATGAGATAGCATGTGTAGTAGGTAAATGAAGTGTGTTGGATTGATTTTTATGATGTTAGATGAGTGGAAATTAAAGAAAGACAAGTGTGTGTGTGTGTTGCCATTTTATGGCTAAGTAGTCAAGTGAAGGTCTTGATAAAATTTTGGCTGATTACTTGACTAATTGGGATGCTTATTGGTTTAGAAATAGCATGGAAGTGATAGGAGTAGAGTTAGGTGGAAAAGCTGAAAAATGGAATATGTATAGGTTTTAATGTTTTGATCATAACTTTTTATGTGGTTGAGCAATTAAGGTGATTGTTGGCTGGAATTAAACCTGAGATTTTTGGGTACATTTCTTATGAAAGAAGTGATGCTTAATTGTGGCTTGAAGGGGTCTGAATTTTGCCTTCAAAGTAAATTATGTGTACAGCATGAACAGTAATACGAAATATGTGACCTGAAACTTTAATGAATTTTTCTAGGTTGATTTAGGTTGAATTTGCTCAATAGATCTTAATGAAAGTTGAAGATTTTCTTGCTAGCTTTCTATCATCACTAAGTATGACATTTTTCGAGTTTAAGGTTGAGAGTTATGACCTGTTGATTTTGGGATGTTAATGTACATTGTGCTAGAACATATTTCTAAGTGTAGGTTTTGTGATTTCTGTATTTTGAAGTCAAATTCTTGACTGTTATGGTTTTAATTAGCTTAAATGGTCTTATGGAAAGTTGTAAAGGAATGTTTCAGCTTTGTAATGATGTATAGTATGCTAATTTTGGATGTAGGTATTGTAAGTTATGAATTTGTAAATTTTGGATTTGGT
This sequence comes from Erythroxylum pelleterianum, assembly GCA_027563865.1. Taxonomy (NCBI): domain Eukaryota; kingdom Viridiplantae; phylum Streptophyta; class Magnoliopsida; order Malpighiales; family Erythroxylaceae; genus Erythroxylum; species Erythroxylum pelleterianum. The sequence continues at coordinate 18,226,982 of JAOQMR010000005.1, forward strand.
TTAGGTAATATGCTGATTTCACAATGTGAAACAGGGCAGCAACATTTATGTGAAATTTTGACCTAGTTAGAGGTGGAATTTGTTTATAAGTCCTGCATGAGAATGGTAGCATGTTTTCTAATATTTTTATTGATATCAAGTATGAAATATTTGGAAAATAGTGTAGGAAGTTATGATTTTTGCAAGATTGTGTTATTGTTGAGAATGACATTTATATAGGCAGAAACTTTGATTGAGAAATTAATCTGTTTATAGGTTGAATTTACTTCCAAGTTGTTCTTGAAAGTTGTATAATATGTTTTGATCTTCTTTTGATATAAAGCTTGGAAATTTTGGCAAAGGGAATGGAAAGATATGATTTTAGAAAAATGTTATACTATTTTGAATATTCATGTGAAGGCAGTAAATTTGATTGCATTTTTTACACCTTTAGAGGTGAAATTGGTTTTCAAACCCTTCATGAACCTTGTGGGGTTTTCTGTGATCTTTCCAATAAGACCTTATTTGTGATTTTTGGAAAAGTGTGTGAAAAGTTATGCATGTTGGAATTTCAGATGGGAGCAGAGAAGGAAGAAAATAGCAAATCGCGATCGCGAGAAGATGGCTGTTTTGGCGATCGCGAGCCAGATCCGTTTTTCCGAGGCTAGCGATCGTGAGCTGTCGCGATCACGAGTAGCTCTGTTTTTCTGCGACTCGCGATCGTGACGGCTGGCTCCTGTGTGATTTTACTTTTTATTTTTTTCTTACTTCTTCTATTCTTTTGCTTATATCTCTTTCATCTGACCTCCGATTGACCTGATTCTCGAGGTATCAGATTCGTGAAATATTTAATTTCATTTCTATGCAAAATTGGGAATTTTTAGAGATGAAATTGACATGGATTGGCTAGGTCAAAGTGAGAGGACCGGGTAAGTATTTTTCTGGTCCATGTTTTATCAATATTTGGACCTATAGAAGTCCGAATTGAGTGATTTTGGTGTCTTTAGATTTTTAAAATTTAGAGGAAAAATTGTTGTGATGAGAATTTATGGATTGATACCGGGATTGTCATGAACATGCATCATACATATTCCATATTTGTGCATAAATGAATACTTATTATTGTGCAAAGTGACTAATGTATGTGCAATATGCATATTGCATAAATTGGATGTGCGAGATAAACGTCCGCATTCAGACGTTTCCAAAACTTGGAAACTAATGCTAATCTAGAGCATACTATGAGTAGACCTAGATGGTCTTCTTTCATTGTTTGTTTTATTTTATTTTTGTATTAATTGATTGCTAAATATTGATATGAATGCGTCTTGATTATGGATTCCGGACAGAAGGTCCGATGATTGTAATGATTGCTGGGATATTGAAGTGCTGCTTGTATGTGAACGAGAGGAACTAAGTGTACTTAAAATATGCATTGTATCATTGCTGAATGCCGAACCACGGTCCGATGACAAATGTGTTTTGAATGTGTATTTGCATATGTATGAAAGTGTGTTCTCAACTTAAATGTTGAATGCCGAACTAAGGTCCGATGAGATATGAATGTGAGTGAGTGGGGATCTGTATATGTAATTGATGCATTTCATTTTATGAACATATGAAACATAATGGAGTTGTGACCAGAGTAGCCACCGATCAGAGCTTAAAGCTCAACGTGTGAAAAAGAGCTTCGAGCTCGAAAGTGAATCAGAGCCTCAGGCTCAACGTTTAATGAGCCCTATATGGGACAGTTATTAATGAGCCCAATATCTAATAGATACGGGACAGTTAGGCACTCGGTCACAACAAAGTAATAAATGGAAAGTGAGTCTCATATGCACTGCATATGCATAAAATGAGGGATTAAATTCTATTGAATGTGAAGTGTGAATTGTGTAACGATATGAACTATGTGTTATGTGATTAGGTGAACCATCGATGATGGTCACTCACTGAGTTCGCAAAACTCACCCAAAATTTGCAATTATTTTTCAGGTCTTGCAGAGTACCTCGTTAGACACGGGAGTACGCCTACTGCATGCAAGTGAAACATAGAGGTCGGGATCAGTTCGAGTTTGCTTTGTCTCTTTAGTTTTGTACTAAATTGTATTTTTCGTAAATTATTGTATTTTGTGTATTTGAGTATGTCTGTTGTATATAACTTCCCGATTGGAAAAGGAGAAATTGATCCAAGCGTAATATATTTTGTTTCTAGAATGGGCTAATCGATTGATATTAAAAAAAATGTTGACAACTCTTGCAAGTGAAAATGTTTCTGAATAAAAGTCGGCCACAATTTTCTATTTTTGATTTTCGCGTTCATTTACAAAACTAATTACTGAATTTTTGACTTTCTAAGTGATCTAACACGCCACCCTCGCGGGGCACGGACTCGGATAGCACCATCGATATCGGGTCCGGGTCTTGCAGGAGTGAGGTGTTACATATGAGACTCACTTTCTATTTGTTACTTTATTGTGACCGAGTGCCTTATTCACGAGCCCATATCCCTTAGTGGATATCGGGCTGGGTTAGATAATGTCCCAGATCCCTTGGTGGATATCGGGTACATTTACAACTAAGCCTGAGGCTCCTTTTATATATCGAGCTTTAAGCTCTTTTTCACTGGCAACTCCAGTCACAACTACCTTTATATTCCATGCATTCATGCAATGGAATGCATCACTTACATTGCATGCACTTGTTCAATCACATCCACTTATCATCGGATCGTAGTCCAACATTCAACATATAGTTGAGCATTCACTTATCATTTTGCATGTAATGCACATTCCGAAAACACTTAGTTCAACTTAAT
>JAOQMR010000005.1:18240522-18252712 GCA_027563865.1 Erythroxylum pelleterianum
TGCCATGAATGCATGCCAAAATCTAACCCCTAATTTGGGGCGTTACATAATGTTCCAAATTGATTTCTCATATCGAGTTTGTTTAGTGAACTTATTCTCTAGCAAGCACCCACACGTTTGTTTAAATATCTCTATACTTTAGCCTATGAGATCTACTACTTCCTTCATAAGAAAAAAAAACGTATGCTAGTCTTTTTCCTTTATATTAATGTTCAATCTTAATAGAACAATGAGTAGGAACATTTTAGGAATAATATATAAATGTAATATGAACCTCATAATTATAATCTCATTATAATTTCATTTGCAATATACAATTATCTCTTGAACTTTATCATATACTTTTAAACATGTATAAGATAATGAATGTCTTTAAATAATTTGTGACTAAACTACAACCAAAGCGATTAGTTATAGGGCATAAACCAATACTTGCCTGATAAGATTATATAGATGTATGCACATTTATTTATTTTTTAAAGAAACAAACAAACAATGGCAGAGATGATAGAGTTATGCATTCACGTCAGCCACAACTCACAAGGGGTTGATGCAAGTATTTCTATTATTCGCCTTACAATTTGAAGGAAGATATGGTCCAGCGCGTGAGTTGACGCGCGTGATTGTCGACGAACCCCTCTAACTTGGCATTTCTGTTTTATTTTTTATTTTTTTTCATAATTTGACTTTAAATAAACTAAATATTATTTAATTATTAATAAAATTTTAATTATATTAACATAATAACTCAAATAAATTTTATTTTCTTTTAAGAAAATAAAAGGAAAATTAAAAACCATAAAAACATAAAAGAAATCCGACCAAATACCGTTCGATATAATGATTTTATCACTTTATGATTAATTTTGGTTCTCTATGTTAACACAAATAGGTTACATAAAAAGACACCGAGCCGAGCCCTTCTTTTATTCACAAGTGGCCATTACGGCCAGATTTCAAGCTTCCACCAATGCACTGATTTTGCTGTGTTGCGTGACACAGTCACCGCTGTAATATTTTATTTTGCGTGTTACAGCAAAGATTATTGTAATTAAGGAGGAGATTTTGATTTTGCTGTTCAACTTTGTGTCAAAATCTCTGTTTAAAGGCCATTCAAGGTTTTCAACTTCTCAGGCATGTAAAGCCCATTCGCAGTGCTATTTAGCCAAGCACTTACGCCGGAGAAATCAACATACAAGCATAATATAACAAATGCAAGAATTTTCCATAAATTCCCCAAAATGTGATTTCGTACAGACCAATCCACACGATACATTTTGATACATGTTTTTATGTAAAAACTTGCCTATAATTTGCTCAACCCAACAAAAAAATCCACTTTCTACAACCCTAATCACCCGCCCATTTCGAAAAGCAGGATTTCCCATTCGGCAAAAAGACTCCAGGATGATGATGACCGTAAATAAAGCTGCAGAAATCAACAACTATAGAGCAAATAACAATCAAAATATGCCAAAAACATTTATTTAGTCGAGTTAAACTTACCCAATTTAAGATCAAATGCTCCATGTTGTATATCATTAATGAATGAAACAAAACCAAAGTAGTTGCTACCACAAGGGCATTCAGCCAAGAGGGCTAGAAGTAACACTACCTCAACTTCCCCAGTAACCAATTCTAGAAAATAACTCGCATTTCCCTGGACCTATAAGAATCGAACATTGAGCATATTGACCTGCCAAAAACTGGTCTCAATTTCATCCAATTAACTCTGCGAAAATCTCTAATCGCTAAAATCAATCCTGAACCAGTTTCCGAATGACAAAACTATAAACTACGTGACAACTGTTTGGCTCAATCTAAACAATACCAATAGTATACGCCCAACCAAAACTAGATTGTTCATTCAGGCAAACACAATAAAAAATGCTATCTAGGTAGCTAGTAAATTACAACAAGCTCAATAAATATTGTGGGCTACAACACAAGCTAAATTTTAAAAGTACTAGAATACGTTAACCAGACCAGGAACTAGATGGTAGCAGAAACTATTTAGTCTAATGATACAATAAAATCTAGAAAGTAGATATTCAAGCCTTAACCCCTCTCAGTTGCAAAAACGGCAGATCTCTGTGCCTAACGATTCACAAAGCAAAAACTAGAGCCACCATGTTTTGAACTTCTAGGCAAAGCTTAAGCAACTGCATCAGAATGCCTTCATTTCTATCTTGCATAAGGATGGTAGCGACTATTGCTACTATAGCCTCCCCTGCCATAAAGCCCACCTGCTCCTCCATAACTAGCACCTGGACCAGGTTCATAGCCTGCACCATAACTTGCACTGCCATAATTACCATATCCCTCACCTCCTCGACCATACCCTCCTAGGCCAGCCCCACTATAACCGCCACCATAAGCCCCACCATAAGGTCCAAATCGACTAGAATAACCAAGGGAGGATTCACCTCTGTAACCTCCTAAACTACTGCCCCCATAGCTCCCATATCCAGAGCCAAAATCCCCACTACCACTACCAAACGTGTAGCCACTACCAAGTCTACCACCCAGACCCCCTGGTGTCCTATAGGGGCCAGGTCCAAACCCTGAATCAAACCCATAAGAGTTTCCATACCCACCAAAACCATCACTGAAAGAACGACTCCTAGAATTGCTACCATATGCAGGAGCAGGTGGTGGGTTTGAGGCTTTCTTTGGTTCAGCTTTCTTGATCTCCACCTACAACAAAGCAACTTAGTTAACCTAGGTTCTGCAACTTACACTATTAGGAGTCCTTTCCTGAGATATAAACCTGTCACAATCTTCACTACTAAAGTTAGACACTGAAAATTTCCATATGACTTCGGAGAGGAGGAAAACAAGATCCTTTCTATGCCAACATTTTGACAAAACCTTGCATACAAAAGAGAATTGTATTTACAGTTCTTGAAGACCATTTTTGAACCAGCTTACCTGCGCACCATCCATGTCTATCATATTTCCCTTGGATAACATTTCATCAACTATTTCTTCATCTTCAAAAACTATAAATCCAAAGCCTCGCGAACGGTTTGTCTCATGATCACGTACAATCTGGTGTTCCACCACCTTTCCATATTTGGAGAAGAAAATTCTAAACTCGTCTAAAAGGTTTAAAGAATAATATATCAGAGAGGCCCAAAAAAGTAACACGTAATGAAAAGTATTATGAAATTAAAAAAATCCCCCTTCCACTCCCAATTGATAACACACCACCAGAACTTGAGACTTGCCTTCGGTAAGAGATGTTGGGATCCCGCCAACAAAAATTTTCTTTGTTTTGAAGTCCTTCGACTGACCAGAACCTTTAGGAATGGTCCTCTTTATCTCAACCTGCTCCATCAGCACTAATTAGGATATTTATTGAACATTAATTAAAAAACTAATACGCTTTACCAATATATGAAGGAAAAACTCAAAGGATTATATTGAGCTACAAAAAGAACATCCTCTTCACAGTTACAAGGTACTTTGAAGAAACAATCTACATCCACCAAAAATTAAACTACTAAATGTATAATCTACTCATTGATCCCATGGATATGATTCTTGTTCAAGAACAATGATCATTGATAACGACCATCAAAAAGTTCAAAGCATGAAAGTCGGCTTATAAATCACTAAAAAGTTGCATGAATTTTTTTCAAGACTATAACCCCCTTCCTAATAAACAAAAGCGAAAAAGCCTAAGCATTTTGTCCCAGGAATTTCAGATCAGATGTTCCCTAATAATCACTAAGAGAACCTTGAAGGAGGAAAAAAAAAAAAAAAGGACATAGACTTGGAAGTGGAAATAAGGCCTAAATTGACAACAACATATTCAACAAGCATGACACAATTAAAGCCAAGGGAAAAAAAGGCTTAAATTGGCAACAATATATGCAACAACATGACACAATTAAAGCTTCACAAAAGGGGAGATAATACACCTGCTTGCCGTTAATAATATGGGTATCTTCGATAACCTTGTCAACTACGGAAGGATCAGCATAGGTTATGAATCCAAAACCCCTAGGTTGACCCGTGTAACGATCTTTCATAATGACGGAGTCAGTAATCTCCCCATACTTGCCAAAGTGTTTATTAAAAGTAGCTGCAATTTGGAAAATAACAACAGTAACCAATCAACCAACACGAAGAAGTAAATAACCAAGCATAAAAAAAAGCCAAATAACCCAACTCAAACCATCAACCTTATTACAAATCCCATTATTCTAAGATCTCTTACATTAGTCCAAAGCAACTTAGTGAAAAACATAAGACGAAAACTTACCATAAGTAGTGTCTTTAGCCAATCCACCAATAAAGATTTTTCTGTAGGAGGAAATCAAACAACCAATTATGACCGCAATCCAAGACATACGTTAAAAATAATAATATGCAAAGACCTAAGTTTTCTAAATACTTATTCTCCTAATGGACTTTTCCGGGAATCAAATAACAAAAAATATGAATTGTTCATAGACCCGTACAAATCTAGAAAGAGAGAGTGCGGGAGAAAGAAAAAGATACTAACCCAGGGCTAGCGCCGTCGCCGGACAGGGAGTTGGATTTGGAGCCCATAGGATTGTTGGGAGAGAGAAAGAGAGAGAGAGACTTCGGTTAGGGTTTTGGCTAGAAATACAGAATTAGGGAATGTTTTCGATCGATAGATCAATAGATTAGCTGAAAACGATCCTAGACTCGGGGGTTTTGGCGCAAATATAAAAAGAAGAGGATTGATGCTGTGCTTTATTATAATACTATTTCAACGACCCTTTTACCCCCATAAACTACGCAATTTACGGATTTGACCACCGCCTTCATGTTATAGTGACCATTGACCAAATAATCTTAGGCCTGTGTGTCTATTTATTTTTTTAATGTTTTTCTTTTAAAAAATATGTTTATTTGATTTTTTAATTTTTTAAAATAAAAAAGAAACAAATTATGTAAGCACAAATTTTATATTTTGTGAATTTTCACAACTTGTTTTAAAAATCAAAACGATGTTCTTTTTCCTTTATTTTTCTCATACTATTCTCTTATCTTCTATTACGATTTTGTTCTTTGCTTGACCGAAAGAGCAAACAATTACAATGATATTTAAAATGATCCCTAATATTTTAAGATGTTCAAAGTAAATCCTAACGTTTGAAAATTATTCAAATTAAACTCTAACGTTTGAAAAGAATCCTGATTATTAACGACTTAAAGTGGGTCCCCACCATTTGATGACATGGAACTTTTAATAAAGAAGTGGGTCTCACATTATTTATAATTATTTTATTCATTGCAAATGAATTTGTTATTCATAAATGCAACAATTATTTCCCTTTGGTTTTGATTCTTAAACGCAAAAACATCAAAATATTGCTTGTTTGAAAGCTTTTTAATAAGAAAGGAAGGAATTTGTCTCTCCGTTAAAAAAGAAATACAAGATCCTAGGAACTAGGAAGCAAATTTAACGCCCGCCTGCTAGTGGTAATGAACTGGATCGCAATGGATTCATACAATTCTATTCAACTCTAACGAAATGGCTAGAAGCACTATTTGAAGGAGAATAAGATGAATCATTGAAGCTAGAAACATGTGCTTGTTAGAATGCCAAAATCTTGAGAGTTGGCATTTGTATCGATTTTTGGTGAACTAGTTGAAGGGAAAGGACATAACGTGTGCTTGTTAGAATGCCAAAATCTTAGCCGGAGCTTAAGGAACATCAAAGGCAAAGCATATATGTTGGGGTAGAGAATAACAGAGCAGAACCAACATTTTTTAATAGAAAAATTATATTAATTAAATATTATACAATATAATGTAAAAGAACATAAATAAAAATTTTAAATATTTAATTGATATAATTGTGGTGTTCTCTCTCCACGTGGGGGTTTCTCTCTTGAGTTCTGAGAGTTCTGGGCAGTTTTTCTCTTACGTCTTTGCTTCTGGTTAGGGTTTCGTCGAGGGCAATCTTCTAAGTCTTTGTTTCTTTGTTTAGGGTCTTGTTTTTGCTTTGCGTGCTAGGATTTGGTGTTGTCTCCCTTGGGAGTTTTGAGATTGGCTTTCTTCTTTTGATGGGTTTCAGAGCATTTCCACTTCACGATCTCTTATGCAAGGAGTTTTGGGGCTTGTTTTGGGGGTTATGTGATGGTTGATTTTGAGTTAGAAATTGCCTTGGATTCAGGTCGCGAATTGATTGCTGATTCGTCGCGATGTGTGGTTTTGGGTAAGCTCATTTCTGATCGGATTGTGAACAGGACTGGAGTTTTTGGCGTGCTACGGAGTATGTGGACGATGACGGAGCTTAAGGAAGTTCGGGAATTGAGCCCTAATCTATACACTCTTTCCTTTCATCGCTCAGAGCAGGCGAAGACAGCGATTAGGGACGGGCCATCGACGGTGATGGGGTGTTGTTTTGTGTTGAAACATTGGGGCCTCGATATGGCAATTAAGAGGTCAACTTCTCCTGGTGTAGCTTTTGGATTCAGATCCATAATCTGCCCCTCGAATTGCCTACTGGTAGTAATGCTAGGCGAATTGGGGAACGGCTTGGTCATGTGGTTGAAATTGATGAGGACACATGGGAGATGAGTCTGGGTTGCAGCTTTTTGAGATTGAAACTTGAGCTTGACATTACGGCCCTTTGTTGCTTGGCTTTTGGGTTCCACGAGGGTCATAACATCGGATTTGGGCGAAAGTTCGGTATGAGAAGATGGCGAATTTTTGCTTTAATTGTGGTATTTTGGGGCACTAAGGACGTAGTTGTCGACGGGAGAAGGTTGACAGGCCTAAAGCGGATATGCGGAGATCCTTTGGTCCATGGATGAAGGCCATGCCTATGCCATATAAAGACCGTATGAGTCCTCAATGGACCTTGAGATTTCCTTACAGAATGGTAAGGATGCTGCTGATCTGGAGTTGGATTAGTGTGAGGGTGGTGCTGTAGGAGGACATATTGAGCAAATGCAGCTTTCTGAGTTGGGCAGTGAACACATTGAGGCTGGTGACAGTGTTATTACTTGTGTGGAGAATACTGGGAGTCAGGAAGGAAGTCTTGAGGGTAAAGGGAAGCGAGGTGTTGGAAGGGGTAGGGGTGAGGGAAGAAGGGTGGAGTTAGCGATTGTGAGACTACTTGCCTTGAAGTGCAAGGTAGTGCTGGAGGTTTGGGTGACTGTCCTCTAACAGTCCCCAATGGCCTATGAGGTGTCTGGCTTGGAACTATAGGGGTGGGATCTCCCTTGACAGTCCATCACTTGATGGAATTGAAAAAGAAGTATGATCCTGCTTTTGTTTTTTGATTGAAACCAAGAATAAGGCAGAAAAGTTGGAAATTCTTAGGAAAAGATGTCACATGGATGCAGTTGCTGGGATTGGGGGAGGATTAGCAATGGGGTGGAGGGATTGTGTGTCTGTGATGGTAGTGGAGCACGATAAACATCTTATTATCATGGATGTGTGTAAGAATGAAGATGGTGTTCTTTGGAAGATTTTCTGGGTTTATGGGGATCCGGATTTGAAGGAGAGGAAATTGAATTGGGAGAGAATTGTGCGGAAAGCTAGGGATATTAGGTGTCATTGGCTTTGTATGGGTGATTTTAATGACTTTCTTTACCATTCTGAAAAAGTTGGGGGACAGAGAAGGGCTGTTGGAAAGATGGATGGCTTTAGGAATATGATTGTGCGATCAGGATTAATTGATTTGTCTTCTAAAGGATTGCGGTATACTTGGATCAATAAGAGGGATGAAAGTGAGATTAGGGAGAAAATTGATAGAGCTTTAGCCAACCCGCAGTGGATAGAAGCTTACCCTAGCTATCAGGTTACAAACTTACCAATTGTTGGGTCTGATCATGCTCCAGTGTTGCTTGACACTGCCCCTAGTGAGCAGAAGGGTTCCCGGCAGTTTAAGTTTGAAGTTTTATGGAGTGAGCATGAGGATTGTGCCCAGATCATCTCAGAAGGTTGGACAAGAAAGTTTGCTGGTTCTAGATTGTTCCAGTTAGTATAGAAATAGAAAGCCTGTCGTTCCAAACTCATTGATTAGAGTAGACAGGTTTTTCTTAATTTTCGCAAGGAGATTGATGGTATTATGCAACGGATGGCTGAGATGCAGGTAAAAATAGAATGTAGTGTGGAGGATAAAAGACAGATTAAGCAGTTACTTGGAGATTTAAAAAAGCCTGGGAAGGAGAAGAGAAATATTGGTATCCTATATCTAGGGTACAATGGTTAGTTGCTGGGGATAAGAATACCAAATTTTTTCACCAGTCCACTCTATAAAGAAGACGGGGAAACAAGATTCTTCACATAAAAGGTAATGATGGGAACTGGATTGAAGAAGAAGCTGGAGTGATACCTCAATTTTGTGAGTTTTATCAACATTTGTTTGCTAGTGAGGGATGTAGTGCTATGGATGAGGTACTCCAAGATGTCCCTAGGGTAGTTACTGTTGAGATGAATGTGACTTTAGTTGCTGAGGTAACTGATGATGAAGTAAAGGCAGCTGTGTTTAGCTTTGGAGCCTTGAAAGCTCCAGGGCCTGATGGGTTTAATGGGTTGTTCTATCAGAAGTTTTGGGATATTGTTAAGAATGCTATTGTTGCTGGTGTTAAGAGCTTCTTTCAGACTGGCTTTATGTTGAAAGAAATGAATAAGACTAGTGTGACCTTGGTGCCCAAAGTAAAGAATCCATAAGATGTTTCACAATTTAGACCTATTAGTTGTTGTAACTTCAGCTATAAGATAATTTCTAAGATCATGACTGAGAGATTGAAGGCTTATATGGGTGCACTCATTACTTGCAATCAGAGTGGTTTTGTGGAGGGGAGACAGATACAGGATAATATTTTGGTGGCAAGTGAAGTGTTCCACAATTTAAAGATTAGAAAAGGGAAGCAGTATGGGTTGGTTTTGAAACTTGATATGACCAAAGCCTATGATCGGGTGGAGTGGCTCTTTTTGAAGCAAGTTATGGAGAAAATGGGCTTCAATTCAACTTGGATAAGGTGGATTATGGAGTGTATTTGCTCTGTTACTTATGTTCTCAATGTCAATGGTAAGAGGTCGGGTCTTATTACTCCAACTAGAGGTCCTAAGCAAGGGGATCCTCTATCCCCTTACCTATTTTTGTTTGTTGTGGATGTTTTATCCATAATGGTTAATCAGGCTATTGAGTCCAGGCAGTTAGAGGGTCTTCGATTAGTAGGAGATTGTCCAATCTTGTCACATTTACTTTTTGCTGATGATGCCTGATTTTTCTTGCCTGCTAATGCTGCTAATGTATCCCTTATGTTTGTTCTTCTTGATAAGTACTGTAAAGCTTCAGGACAAAAGGTGAATTTGTCCAAATCCAGCATTATTTTCAGTTATAATACACCTGAAATTAAGCGAAATGAATTGAAGCAGCTGATTGGCATTCCTAAAGCTCCTAACCCTGGGACATATTTGGGCATGCCTACTTTCTTGGGAAAGACAAAGCGCAGAGCAGTGGAGTTCATCAAAGAACGCATTATCAAGAAGATTACTGGTTGAAGACCAAGTTGCTCAGTCAAGAAGGAAGGGAGGTACTTATCAAAGCTGTTGCTTGTGTTATGCCTATTTACCTGATGCAGTGTATCAAGTTTCCTAAAACCACCTGTGATGACATTAATGTTGTGCTGGCTGATTACTGGTGGGGGCAGAAGGATAATGAACATCGGATTCATTGGGCTAGCTGGATTAAAATGACAGTGAGTAAAAGTACTAGAGGCATGGGTTTTAAGGATATGCACCTGCTGAATATTGCTTTGCTGGCACAGCAGTGTTGGAGATTATTTACACATCCAACTGCATTATGGGCAAGGGTGCTGAAAGGATTATATTTTCCTAAAACTTCATGTTTGCAGGCTAAGAAAGGTTCGTGGGCTTCCTGGATTTGGTCTAGTTGTTAAGTCAGAATGACTTTACGAAATGATTTTGATGAAAAACAAATAATGAAGCTAAAATGAAAAGCAGAAGAAAGCCAAAGCAAAAAGCAGACGAAAACTGAAGTAGAAAATAGACGAATCAAAAAGCAGACAGAAGCCAAAGTAAAAAACAGACGAAAGCTGAAGTACAAAACAGACAAATCAAAAAGCAGACGGAAGCCAAAGCAAAAAGCAGACAGAAGTTGAAGTAGAAAGTAGACAAATTGAAAAGCAAACGGAAGCTAAAGAGAAAAGCAGACGGAAGCTGAAGTAGAAAATAGACGAATCAAAAAGCATACGGAAACCAAGGCAAAAAGCAAACGGAAGCTGAAGTAGAAAGCAGACAAATCGAAAAGCAGACTGAAGCTAAAAAGAAAGCAGACGCAAGAATCGAAAATGCATCAGCTTGAGTTAGTTACAGAACTCAACTGAATAACCGTTTCTTTAAATAATCAAGAAGCAGTTAAAGACGAAGGCTATAAATACAAGTCGGAGTCGAAGATTTCGAGAGTTAGACAAGTTACCGAAGTTAACAATCTTAGCAATTTTTCAGAGAGATTATTGTGCGAAATATGTAGAGCTATTTTTTCTGTAACAAAGCTCGAAAATCCTTTCAGTTAAAAGTAGTGCAGATAGCCTGAAGAGACTAAGTGTGAAAGAATACTGACTGTAAAAGACCTGAAGAGGCTCAGAAACAAAGAATACATGTAAAGTTTTGAGAGATAGTGAAATCTCAGAAAGATATCTGAGGACTGGACGTAGCCCACGATTTGGGGTGAACCAGTATAAAAATTGCTGTGTCGAAATCTCTCAACCCTCAATCTCTCTTACCTTTCAACTTTCGATTTTACTGTTTTATACAAGTTTTTTGAAAACTCTTTATAACGTTGACATTCAGTAGTTTTGCGAAAAGAACAAGTTTCTTTTAACGAACGATTTTTGTAAAAGGGGATTAACGAAAAGAATACACAATTCAACCCCCCTTCTTGTGCATTTGTATATCATTATTAAGTATTGTTTTAACGTGTGATTCACTTCAATTGGTATCAAAGGTTGGTGTCCAAGGATCACTGTAACGAAGTGTGGATTAAAGATTATAGCGGAATCACATACATACATTACTGAAGGTGCCTCAGTCACTAGACCCCCGACATTCAACAGAGAAGACTATCACTACTGGAAAGATAGGATGCGGCTGTTTATTGAATCTACTCATATTGACCTTTAGGACATAATCGAGAACGGACCATATGCACCTGAAGATGAAGAAGGAAATCCGATTCCACGAATCAGATGGACGGCTGATCAAAAGGCGAGATTCCAACTTAATTCAAAAGCAAAGTTTTTCTTGAGTTGTGCCTTGAGTAGAAGTGAGTACGATAAAGTCCACGGATGCGATACTGTGAAGGAGATGTGAGACACTTTATCCAACGCACATGAAGGTACGAATCAAGTCAAAGAATTTAAGCTAAGCATTCTTGTGCATCAGTATGAGCTTTTTAAGATGAAAGATGAAAAGTCCATTGATCAAATGTTTGAAAGATTTCACACAATTATTAATAGATTAAAAGCTCTAGGAAGAACTTACGACAACCAAGATCACGTTCGTAAAATCCTAAGGAGTCTACCAAAGAGGTGGAGACCGAAGGTTACTGGCTTACTGCTGTACAAGAAGCCAAGGATTTGAGTGTATTAAAGCTTGATGAATTGCTTGGATCGCTGAAGATACATGAAGTTGAGCTCGATGCTGAAGACAAGCCCAGACGGGACAAGTCGATAGCACTAAAGGCTGGACAGAAGAATCACAAGACTCAAAGGAAGAGGAACTCATCAACAAAAGCGCTGAAGATTGAAGAAGCAAAGAACGATGATTCCAATGAGTCAGAACAAGAGTCGAGTGAAGAAGATGACGAGCTATCCTTCATTTCAAGAAAGATCAGACGGATGTGGAAGAAGAAGACCAAAGGAAATTCTACCTTCAAAAAGAACGGCAAAGATGATGGGAAGACAGAGAAGACATCCATCATTTGCTACGAGTGCAACAAACCAGGACATTACAAGTCTGAGTGTCCAACATTAAAGAGAAAAATAAAGAAGAGTAGAGAAGGCAAGAAAAGCATGATGGCAACATGGAAGGATCTAGATTCGTCCGAATCAGATGCGTGCTCCGAGTCATCAGAACATGCAAACATATGTTTAGTAGCCGAAGAGGAAAGTGATGAGGAGGTAACCTCTAAATATAATGATTTGCAAGATGCATATTCTGAACTACT
>JAOQMR010000005.1:18266720-18280037 GCA_027563865.1 Erythroxylum pelleterianum
GGACGAAACTGGCAAGAAGGTTGATCAAACCCTATATAGAGGGATTATTGGTTCTTTACTTTACCTTACAGCAAGCAGACCTGACATTCTGTTTAGTGTTTACTTGTGTGCGAGATTTTAGGCAGATCCTAGAGAGTCTTATTATATTGCTATTAAAAGAATTTTGAAATATCTATCAGGTATTACTGATCTTTGCTTAATGTATGAGAGAGGTAAAGATTTCTGGTTAATTGGCTATTGGATAGGATTGATAGAAAAAGTACGAGTGGAGGATGTCATTTCCTTGGCCACAACCTAGTTTCATGGTCAAGTAAGAGGCAAAGCTCAATTGCTCTATCAACTGCAGAAGCCGAGTATATGTCAGCCACAAGTTGCTGTTCACAGACGTTGTGGATTAAGTACCAGCTAGAAGACTACTTAGTACAAGAAGATGAAATCGCAATCTACTGTGACAACACAAGTGCTATCATCCTGTCGAAGAACCTTATTCAACACTCGAGAGTTAAATATATCGAAGTGAGACACCATTTTCTGCAAGACTACGTTTAGAGGAAGATCGTAAGTCTTCAGCTTGTTGAGACGAATTATCAATGGGTGGACATCTTCACTAAGCCATTGAGTGAAGAAAGATTCAAAGAAATCAGACGAAACCTTAACATGGTTATGCTAAGTGATCAACCGTCTGACACGTCATGACCCAGATAAAAGGTCGAAAGAGTTAACGGTGACAGTAACAATGAGTTACAGCTGGTAACTTCTGTCATAAGAAAGTTTTGGAGGGAAAGTTTCTCATAGCCTTGAGAATGCCACCTATTCTAGAACACTCTTGACATACCCTAACATCGACTTTTGAAGAACCCTCAACAAAAGCTTTTCATTACTCTGTTTGGATATCAAACTTTCTTTGCTCACACTCTTAACCTTAAAAACCAACTTCACCTCTTTGAGAAATACATATGTGCATTCAACTTGTTGTTAACTACTGAAACAAATGGAGCCAGCAATGACCAGCAGAAGACTTATTGATTTTGAGTCCTTGAAGCAAGACAAGATGGATATTGAACCGGAGATTATGGTAGCCGAATGGAGGAACTTCTTTCGAGTTCAAGAGGCAGTCTACATGAATGAAGTATATGATTTCTAGAAGAATATGAATATGGTAGAAGATACTCTTGTATCAATGGTGGATAGATTGTCGATTATAGTGACACTGAAGATAATCGAGAAGGTCACTGAGTGTCCTTGTGTTGGAGAGAAGCTCACAAATAAAGGTAGATGGATGATGCAAGCTAGCGTGAAGGAGATTCAGATCAATCGACAACTATATGGAAGCAATAATCCAAAGGAGAAGAAGGCCTCAAGTCTTGTGCCAAAGTGTTGGGACCCGATCTCGAAACTGGACCCCAACCGAAAAAGTGAAACGGAAAACGAAAACGAAGTGGAGGAGAGAGAAAATGAACGAAATTGAATTCAAAAGAATGGAAACTGAAGCAAAAAAACGGATGCAATCAAAAGCGGAAGTATCGAAAGCAGATTGAAAGCGAATCGAACTGGAACAAATTCCGACATCCGATAAGCAAACACTTAATAAAAAAAATATCGCTTTGGAAACCTTAGACTAAGCCAAAATCCGAAATCCGGTATAATTTTTTTTCTCTTTTTTTTTTCTTATTCATCTTTATTCAATCTTATACCAATCCATCCCAATTGCTCAAAATGGAATTCATCGTCAACCCATATCTCAATTCATGTGATTCTTTATAATCCAAATCATATCCGTCAATTTACACAATATCTTACTAATCCTTTAATCTTATACAAAGCAAAAATCGATTTCCCATTTGGAAAATTTTGACAGCATTTCCCCTAAATTTTCACTAGCCAAAAATCATCATAGACAGAGACAAAAGCACTTCAATATTTCCACAACCATCCATACAATTCATCGGACCTCCTGTCCAGAATCCCAGCGTAATCAAACACAATTCTATACCTAAAACGCTTCAATAAGTCTCAATCCAGAATCCATAATCAGAATCAAATCTCATTTATATATAATCCCATTTATACCTCAATTCCCACAAATTCATAATTTATAACTCAATATTTACATTCAATCACATTCATATTCAATTTATATACAAATCCATAATACAATAACATTATAAGATAAATGATTATAAACTTAAATGTCTTTTCCAAGCCATATTACAATATCAATATCCAAAATCCAAAGTATACAAAATCAACGTATACAAACATAAACCTTCACTTTCGGAACCCGATCTTCTTCTCATCACCTGTGGATGGGAAAGAAGGGGGTGAGCTTACGCTCGTAGATAACATATTTACAAATCGAAAGATAAGCAGAAATCATTTCTCAAAACATTTGCCCTTTAGCAAAATTTTCAAAAACTTATTTCTTAAACCTTTTCACTTTTCAAATCATTTATACTAAGCTTCCAAAATTCTTACGATTACAAACCTCAATTTCTTATTCCTTCAAAATTCTCAAATTTTTCACAAATCATAAACAATTTCTAAAAACATGAATGCATCACATTATAAATGCATCACAATTTAAACAAATCAAAAATCACATAACACTTCAGAATGGTTTGGTTTGGTCCAAACGGAACGTACTGCACAGTCCCACATAGCGGTCCTGTGTAGCCGTGAACTTATGGGAGTCCGAGATCGGAGCTCCAGTGCCACTAGCGGGCATGCGGACGAAGCCTTTAAAAAGAGAGACAGTGCACTGACTCGACTTATGGGACCTAACCAAACCCACATAACACATTTCATACTTGAAAATCATATTGCCTGAAGGCACATTTCAAAAGCTTGATTTTTCATACGCATAACATATGCAAACACAATGTCATTCACAATTTCAACCGAAATTCACATAACAATTATAATGTCACTAAATCAATCCAATTCATATAACATGTCCTCAAACATTCAAGAATGCAACATTTTTAACAATTATTTCAATTGTATCAAAACATTCAAAAATCAATGAATGTAACAATTTTCATACTTTATCAAATCATTCATAAATAATGAATTTCATAAATTTTATCAATTTATCAAAATCATTGAAAACAATGAATTTTAACCTTTGTAACAATTTTTCAAATCATTTGGAAACAATAAAATTCGAAAACCCTTTCTTTAACTTTCTTGATTTTTCGAAAATCAATGCATAACTTATAATTCAAAATATAAACATATTACCCACCTCAAATCCATGCTAGAAACTTGTCCATAGCTTCAATTCTCCAAAGCCTTTCTTCTTTCCTCAAACACAAATCCCTCATATATTCAAGCTATCGAAATCAAAACTTTCAAAATCCCCAAATTATAAAAATTGTGCATAAACCCTAATTCACAATTATCCAAAATTGAACCAATTAAACCATGATATCTCCAAAATTGAGCTTAGGAAACATAATCCCATAACATTTGTAAGTTATCTAAACCAGAACTCATCAAAATCTTAAAGCTAAAAATTTTCTCTTACCTTATTTTCCACCATTTTCGGATTTTCTTGGTTCCTTAGGAAGCTTTCATGCTCTTCCATCTTTTTCCTCTTGAATCATCTCAAAATCCCTCTTGAACTCTCATAAAAATCGAAACCTAGTTTCTTTTTGTTTTCTTCCTCCTATCTCCACCGAAAGCTCTCATTCTTCTCTCTTCTTTCTTTTTTTCTTCTGATTTTCTAAGTCTCCGGACAGCTCTCTTCTTCTTCTATTTAAACAAAACCACACATGTCTCTTTACCATTCTTCCATTAATGAATGAGAGAAGACCCTTATGCCCTTACATATTAGCCTTATAACTTAAAACCTTAAGTAATCTTCCAACAAAGCCCTTATTTTATCTTTAAAAACTGACATCTTGACTCCTTATTTCGATCAGGAAAATGAAGTCATTTGACAATACTTTCTTCTAGAAAAATGTTCCTCTCTATCTGATCTTTCTAATGACATTAAAAACACTCAATTCGGTTCAGAAATGAAGAAGTTATGGCCAAAACACTTTCAGGCCTAAACAAAACCGAGACTGAACACTATACCTAACTTCACTCCCAAAATTGAAAGTCTTAGAGGCTGAATCTCGATCGGAATTATTCATAAAATTTGTAGGTCCATGTCTCTAGTTTAATTTGCAACAAGAATCAACTCATTCGGATCTCTACCGATCTAGATATCAAAAAATACTGAACGTTGTTTAGACTTTTACAACCGGTCAGCTCACTTTGATCTAATCAATCTTTCTCAGTTTAATATCAAAACTAATCAATTTGGTATAGAAAGATAGAAAAATGTCTTAGGAATCCAACGCTTCGAAAATCAAATCGATCGAAGGTCGGACGGAAAAGATATGATCAAAAGAGTGGAGGGAGGTCGTTCGGATAAAAATCGACAGAAATGCCGCTAGGCCAATTGGCTGAGCGGTGCGCGCGCAATCGGGCTAGCGCTCCGAGCGCTAGCGCTGGCCGATCGGCCAGCCTGACCGATCTTCAAACTTCTAACGCTTATAACTTTTGACTCCGAACTCTGAATTTGACAAACTTAGTACCTTGGAAAGATAAAAAGAAGCTTTACAATTTTCAAGAAGGACTCAAAATCAAAATAGGTCTCTAAAGGGGTCAAAATTTTACTAAAAGATGACCAATTGACAGGCTCCTCAAAAACTTTAAACAGCACCACAACTTGTAAATATCATAACTTTTGACCCAGAACTCCAAATTTGACAAACTTAGTGTCTATGGAAAGATAACAGACCGATCTACAAGTTCCATGAAGAACTTAAAGCCAAATTCAGTCTCTAAAAGAGTCAAAAAGTCTACACAAGGTGGCTGGTCGATCAGCTTCCCACTAAACAGCATCAGAACTTTCAAAAATCATAACTTTATACTCCCTTGTCCAATAGAAAGATAAAAACAAGATCTACAATATTCATGAAGAACTCCAAAGCAACTTTAACCTCTAGCTAAGTCAATTTTTCAATCAAATATTCTGCCGAAAATATGAGTCATCCTAATACCACATCCAAACTTCACAATTTCATATCTTCCAATTCTCACATCCTCAAATAACATATGATACATTATTGAAAAGCTATTCAATTTCTCTATAACTTTCATGTAGACCTCTTAACTCAATTCATAACATATCAGTCCAGAATTTGCCTCAAAACACAGTGCACACAAATCTACGCTTAAGAGCATTTTTTAAAAACAAAGCAAAATAACCTTAACTTCGGAAGATCATAAATTTCAATTCCGATATCAAAAAATATCAATCTTTATGGCAACAGAAAGCTTTCAACAGAAGCTACACTTTTCATAAAGACCATTATCTCGAATTTTGCCTAAATCAAAAAGTCAACTCTTAACTCCAAAAAGTCAAACTTTCTTAATTCTTCAAATTCTCACACTTTCTCTCTTTATTTCTTGATTTTCAACTTCCATTTCAATCAACTCATTCACTTTAACTTTTATTAACTCAAAACACCCTTTTAGGCCATACTTAATCATAAACCTCAATAACAAAAGCATATTTTCCCTATCTTAATCATCACATTCTAATTTTTTTTCCTTACACATGAATAATTCACCACAAATTCCTCATTTTTATGACAATTTATACTTCAAAAATTCAAGAAAAGTTCGGGGTCCAACACAAAGGCTAGGGTTCTACACTCACTTCTTTTCCATTGTGCTGTACCAAGAACAGGATCAAGGCATTTGGTAACAACGTTAGATGAACAATGCCTATTTCATTTACTCAATCGTAGCCTTTAGATCTACCATTTCTTATTTTCCATTATATGGTAAAGTCGAAGAAAGACTCGATCAGCCTGCCGTATGGGATGATGCTGACAAGAATATTCAGAGATTCTGGAGTCCTTCTAGAGAGAGGAAACAGGATGAAGCTGAATATCAAAAGTGTCATCAATTCTGCGACAATTGGAAAAATAGGCTTGAAGAATTTGGAGAAAGAAGAAGCAAATTCTAAAACGATAGCAAGGATTGAGGGGGAGGGTGCTAAAAAGGGAACTCCCAGAAGAAGATTAAAATCTCAATCCATTAAAAGAACATCTGTAGAAGGATTGAAGAAATCGTTACATGATACAAGGAAAGATAAGATGATTTCTCAAATAGAAGAGAGTCAGGAGTGGCAGCCAAAGACTCTTGTAACCTTGAAGAGAAAGGGAGAAATACTTCTTTCGGAGAAACCGAAGCAAGCAAAAAGGTCGCCTAGAGTTCGAACCCTGCATCAACAAGAAGAGAAAAAAGGGAAAGAGTTGACTCATGGTGGAGACTCTAAGAAGGAGGCATCTCAGGCAACTAGGTCCTTAGTCTTAATCCTAAAGGAAGATTCAGCTAGAGTGGCTAAAGAGACTAAGATTAAGAGGAAATTGGAGTTTGAGAAGAAGAAACCTCAATCTTAACAGACTCCTAGACTGATCGAAGGAAATAAAAAGCAAAAAATCAGTGAGAAGAAGGGCACTCCTACTACTGAAGAAGAAGTCAGTTGAACGCAGTCCTGCACAAGTTAATACCTCTCAACCGATAAGAAAAGAGGACTTGAGAGTTAAGATTATTGAAGAAATTCAACCTGTCAGGAGTAGCACCTCTATAATCATCAGAGAATCCCCAAAAAGGTCAGTCAAGGTACAATTACAACCAATCTTAGTAAACAGTGGTACAATGCATCTGTTGAGTGATGATAAGATAAGTATGTATGGTATTATGAGGGATGAAGGAACCAAACCATACCCCACACAGATGACAAGGCAGAAGTACACTATCTTACCAATCACAACGAGAACTGTGATCAAGGTTGTGCCTGACATTCAACGAAAACCTTACGTTGTTCGCAGTGAGGAAAAGGGGAAGAAGAAACTGTACCCTGAAGGGAAGATGAGTGATCTGACGGAAGATCAAATCAAAGATGAAGTGAGAGACATAGATAAGGCATGCTATGTAGCCTAGCAGAAAGGAGCCTATGTTTCCCACTACATTTTTAAGGCTTCAGGAAGCAATTGTGGTCGGCGAACCACTGAAGTCTCTTCTCAGGTAGTTGGAAGACTTACAGATGGGCAGTATAGATCCATTAGGATTGGAGATGTCAGCTACTCAATTGAGACTCTTGTGCATCTGATTATGCACATTAGACCCTTGAGTACTGTGTCTTCAATTGGAGATGTTCCACACCTATTTGGAAGACAAGTTCCACGACTAACTAACCCTGATGACTCTGAACTCCTGGAACCGAACCTATCTGTTAAACCTCCTACCTTTACAATCATTAGACCAGGTGTCATATCTTCAGATGCATAAACTATGACCATTGGTCTTGAAGGAGTACAACAGAAGCATGCTAAAAACATTGAAGATAAAGTTGATGATCTGTGTGCTTCTATGGGTGACTTGTATAAATAAGTAAAGTATATTCGACAAGATCTCAAGTCACTCCACACTGAAATGAGAGAAATGTTTTCTGAAGTTATGAAGCATTTAAGGTCATGATCTTTTTGATCAATAACAAATAGAGGGAGAAAGTAGAAAAGGAGAAAGAAATGACAAAGATATGGGGAGAAAGAGAAGAACAGAAGAAGAGAATAGAAGAGAAAGAGAAGAACAGAAGAAGAACATATTGATATTGGTTACAATTTTTTTTCAAGTGTATATAGTCGTCTAGTGTATATCATTTTATAATACTTTCTTTCTAACAACTATGATTATTTGTTATCATCAAAAAGGGGGAGATTGTTAAGTCAAAATGAATTTAAGATTAATAATTTTGATGAAGACCAAATAATAATGATGGAAGAAAGTAAGACGAAGCGAAACAAAAAATGAGACGGAAGAAAATTTGACGGAAGCTGACCGCGCATCGTAATGCTAATCAAAATTAAAATAACTAGACTACTACTGTAGAGTAGTGAGTCTAGGTCGATCTCATAGAGAGTGTATGTAAAGTTTATGGAATGAAAATAATCGGTGTTTACACTAATGGAGGGGGGTGTTTTGGATTTTTAAAGACGAAAATAAAATAAAAATATATAATAAAAAATTAAAGAAAAACATGCAAATAAATGATAAAAGTGGGGACTTCGGTAGGGACCCGGTTCTTTGGTTTAATCTCGGCCTACACCCTGACTAAGCATATTTTATTAATTTGTTGCTCTTTAACCTCTCCTAGCAATTATTAATCGTGGGTTAATAATTAACCCAAGTTTTCCCTTAGGTATTGTTTAATCAAGATACGATCGTTAATTAAACCTAACCACCAAACAACCTAGGATACGATCTCTAGATTTAATTAGGCGGTAACATTACGAATTAGAAAAACTGATTAATCAAGGCAACAATCATATACGATGCATCATTTAACCTAGGCTATATTATCCCTAATGATTACGAATCATTAGTCGCTACACATGAATTCCAACATAACAATTACAGATTATATCGAAATTTTAGCAATGGATTCGCAAGTAGCAATTCAATGAATGCATTAAATTACCAAATCACAATACCCAATGGGTTCATATACAAACAACTGAATAATAACGAAAATCCGATTATCCATACACAATACCCAAATGCATTAAAATAGGATAACACAATCAATTCCTAATGAGAGAAAGAAACTACAAAATAATTAAAATATACTTAACCCGGGTCGTCGGTGTCGATTTTACCTCCAAAATGGCGTCGGGATGTTTAGCCCTTCATAGGTATTTTCCAAAGAAAATATTTCAGCCCCATTCCAAATACCAACTGAAAATCCTTCACTGGTAGCTTGTTGATTCAAGTCCTCTTTACTGTTGATGATGTGACAAATAAATGTCACAAATCAACTAAGCTGCTCCACACTATTGATTCTCGCGTCTTGCCGACACTGTGCTTGTTTTATTCTTGTCATGTGCGTTGTGTCTCTGGCGTCCGCACTCCTCCAGCGTAGCTCCTCCCTGCTCAAGTGCCTCACCTTGTCTGCCCACGCCCCCCAACTGTCTCCTCCTGTAGCCCTCTTAAATTCATTTGTTGCGTGTTTTATATTACACCGACACACACCTCACTAGCTTCCCTTCATGTGTGATTTTTCCTTTTGCACTAGCTAATTAATTTATCTCTAATCCCACGTACCTGCTCAATTCACACTTTCTCACGTCACTTACGTTTTATTGCTTTGTAGTTTCTTTTTTCTACTGTTCAGTGACAAGACTATTAAGGGTCTCAATCACCTAAACCCTTCAAACATTCTGCTTGCTCCTCTCGCTATTTGCTTGTGCGTTTTGCCTTCTGTCACACTGCGTTTTCGTTACTTCTGTTGCGTGACAATTGCGTGATGCTTGATTTAATTTCTGCCTTCCCAACCTCCTGGAATGTAGCGTCATCTCACCTCTAGATGGCGTGGCCCCTGTTTTCATATTATCCATTGGGCCATTTAATTGCCGCAACATTTTCAAACCCTTAGCTCCCTTGTAGCTCATTTGACAATTAAAAATGCCACTCAATTAAATCCCACTTGTGTCTTCGGTGCTTATGCTTATGTATTTTCCATTTCTCTTGCTTTTTATTTTTTTCTTCTTCCTCCATGAAAGCAAGTAGATATTAATCTTTGGAAAATGATCCATATGTCACGCTTTCAACTCAATTTAATTTCTTTGCTTCCGAATTGTACCTAAAATAATATATGAATTAAAGTGAGTATCGTAAGTATTTTTATGCCAATAATTGCTAAGTATAAATGATTAAAAATATCAACAATTAAGCACATATCAAAAGCAGATACAAAAATGAGACAAAAAAATGAGACGAAAGCAGATACAATGATGAGACGGAAGTGGAAGCCAAAAATGAGACGATAGAAAAATGAGACGGAAGCGGAAAGCAAAAAAAAGACGAAGACCCGATACCACGTCGGATGATTAATCTGTTGAGTTAGTTACAGAACTCAACTAAATAACTGTTTCTTCAAAGATCAAGAAATAAGAAGAAAGAAGCAGTTATCAAGAAGCAGTTGAAGACAAAAGCTATAAATACGAGTTGGAGTCGAAGACTGCAGAAGTTAGTGAATTTCAAAAGGGCTAGAGATTCTAAAGCTAGAAATTTTATTGTGCGAAACTTAGATTTATTATTGTCTGTGACAAAGCTCGAAACATCTTTCAGTAGAAAGAAGAAAAGCTAATAGCCTGAAGAGGCTAAGTGAGAAAAGAATACTTGCTGTAAGAGACCTGAAGAGGCTCGGTGAAAAGAATAGTTGTGTCTTTGAGAAGTATAGTGAAATCTCATAAAGGATTCTGAGGACTGGACGTAGCCCACAGTTTGGGGTGAACCAGTATAAATCTGTTCTGTTAATTCTTACTCTCAACTCTCAACTCTCAACTTTTAATTTCTATTGTTGATACAAGTACTTAGAAGCAAATTGCAATACTTCGTAATACTATTTTTCAATTGTTTTGAGTAAAAGCAAGTTTTCAAAAGAAGTTTTGGGAAGGGGATTATTATTAAGAAAAAGATACACAATTCAACCCTCCCTTTTTGTGCATTTTGTATATCGAATATTAAGTCTATACTAACGTGTGATTCAGTTCAGAAGGCTATAAATACAAGTTGGAATCGAATACTGAACAAGTGAGTGATTAAGTTGTTGAACAAGTTTTTGAGATCTTAGTTTTTGAACTTTAGCGAAACCTTGTATTCGTTATGCAAAACACGAGAGCAATCTGTACTATAACAAAAGCTCGCAACATCTTTATAGTAAGAGAAAGGAAAAGCTGAGAGCTTGAAGAGGCAAAGAGAGTGAAAACATAATACTTGATGTAAGAGACTTAAAGAGGCTCTGTAGAGAAAGAATATTTGTACATTTAAAGAAGAATAGTGAAATCTCAGAAGAATTTTGAGGACTGGACGTAGCCCAAGGTTTGGGGTGAATCAGGATAAAATCATCGTGTCTACTTTCTAAACTCTCTACTTTAATTTCTATTGTTGTTATACAAGTATATAGAAGTTATTTACGATTTGATCACATAGATATTTTTGTATAATCATTTTTGATATTCACTTAATAACTGTGAATAAGTTAGTTTTGAAAGAAATATTAAAGGGGATTGTATTCACCAAAATGATACACAATTCAACCCCCCTTCTTGTGCATTTTGTATATTGTACATAAAGACTATACTGACAAGTGATTTACTTCAGTTGGTATCAGAGCTCGGTTTCCAAGAACCACCGTTACAAAGTGAGGACAAAGATCCATAGCTGAATCACATGTTTTTATAGCTGAAGGCGCCTCCGTCACAAGACCTCCTGCGTTCAATGGTGAAGATTATCATTATTGGAAGGACAGGATGCGGCTCTTTATAAATTCCACACACGTTGATCTTTGGGACATCATCGAAAATGGACCGTATATACCAATGGATGATGAAGGAAATGCCATTCCACGTACCAGATGGTCAGTTGATCAAAAAGCAAGATTCCAACTAAATCAAAGGCCAAGTTCTTTCTGAGTTATGCCTTAAGCAGAAGTGAATACGATAAAGTTCATGGATGCGACACTGCGAAGGAGATATGTGACACTCTATCCATCGCACATGAAGGCACCAACTAGGTAAAAGAATCCAAGATAAGCATTCTTGTACACTAGTATGAGCTATTTAAAATGAAGGAAGACGAGTTTATTGATCAGATGTTTGGACGATTTCAAACTATTGTTAATGGACTTAAAGCTCTTGGGAGAATCTACGATAATCAATACTATGTTAGGAAGAATCTCAGAAGTCTACCAAAAAGATGGAAACCTAAAGTCACTGTAGTACAAGAAGCCATGGATTTGAGCATATTGAAACTTGATGAATTGCTTGGTTCTTTGAAGATACATGATGCGGAGCTTGATGCAAAAGATAAACCTAGACAGGATAAATCTATAACATTAAAGGCTAAACAAAAGAACCACAAGACTCAGAAAAAGAGAAGTTCATCATCAAAAGTGTTAAAGATTGAAGAAATCAAGAATGACGATACTAGTGAATCTGAACAAGATTCAAGCGAAGATGATGAAGAATTATCTTTTATTTCGAGAAAGATCAGACGGATTTGGAAGAAGAAAGCAAAAGGAAATAAAGATTTTTCTTTTAAGAAGAATAGCAAAGATGAAGGTAAGAATGAGAAAACATCTGTCATTTGCTACAAGTGCAACAAACCTGGACACTACAAGTTTGAATGTCCATTACTGAGGAGAAAACCAAAGAAAAACAAAGAAAATAAGAAGAGCATGATGGCAACATGGGAAGATTGAATTCGTCCAAATCTGATACTGATTCAGAAGCATTAGTTCAAGCAAATATATGCTTGGTAGCCGAAAAGGAAAGTGACGAGGAGGTAACCTCTAATTTTAATGAATTACAAGATGCATATTTAGGATCATTAGAAGGTTGACATGCTATACTAAAGTAGTATAGATCATTAAAGAAAAGGTTTGTAGAAAACTTAAAGAACATGCAAGTGTTAGAGAGAGAAAATGTCTACCTGAAGAAACAAGTAGACGATATGAAGAAAAGAGTTACTATAGATAGATCCAAGGAAATTAGTCAGTTGAAACAAAGAATTAATACTCTGTCAGCAAATCTATCAACTTTTATCGAAAGTACTAAGAAAATGAATGACATGCTTGGAAAATATAGACACCCTAATAATAAGAGTGGTCTAGGGTTTACTAAAAGCGATACTCGTCATAAAAAGAACTTTGTTCCAAATAGAAAGAAATATCATCAGTCATCTTATTATCATTCCATGAATTATTATAAGACTAACCCCAAAGGATCCAAGAAAATCTGGGTACCTAAAAAAACATAATATCTACTGCAGATCTCCTTCCTTGGAAAAAGCAACCAGCACCAATGGTATTTGGATAGTGGATGCTTGAGACATATGACGGGAAGAATGTCTATGTTCCTAGATCTTCAAAATAAGAAGGGAGGATCAGTAACTTTTGGAAACAACCAGCAAGGCAAAATAATTGAAATCAGTAAAATCGATAAAGATTCTTTTGCATCTATTGATAATGTTCTACTAGTTGATGGTTTAAAATATAATGTGATTAGTGTCAGTCAATTTTTTGATTATGGTTTTGAAGTATCCTTTAATCAAAATTCTTGTGTAGTCAAAAACAAGGATGGTTCCATATTCTTCTCTTCCAAAAGGCGAAACACTTTATAAGATTAATTTAGAAGATTTGCAAAGTCAAAATATTTCTTGTTTTATATCAACAGATGAAGAAAAAATGAT
>JAOQMR010000005.1:18297688-18333538 GCA_027563865.1 Erythroxylum pelleterianum
CCTTGAAACTTAAATGGCTTAAGTGACCTTCCAATTTTGCCCCTCATGCATTCTTAACACCTTAACATTATAATTCAGTCAACTTATGTCATAAAAATCTTACTCACATTAACATATTAATTAACTCCACAAAAATAATATAATATAACAAAGTCTCAAAATTCATTTAGTCATGCTTAACTTCTTCCAAAAACAAGACCTTTTTCTAATCATCAAATTGAAGAAATTTGCTAACACTTCCTTCTAAAGAAATGTTCCTCATTGTCTAAATTTTCTAACGACAATTTAGAAATAAAAACACTCAATTCGGTTCAGAAATAAAGAAGTTATGGCCAAAACACTTTCAGTTTGTACTAATCCAAAACTGAAAACTATCACCAACTTCGCTTCAGAAATTGAAAATCTTACGGGCTAAATTGACATTCGATTCCTTCAGATAACTTGTAGCTCCATCTCTCTAGTTTAATTAGGAACAATAATCACCTCATTCGGATCTCTACAGATCGATATATCATCAAAATACTGAAGCATGTTCAAAAAATCCAACTCATACTCTTTTAACCGATCCTCTCAATTTGATTCAATCAATCTTTTTCAAATTGGTCTCAAAAATCATAAATTTTCATGGAAAGATAGAAGGATGTCTTAGAAATCTAACGCTTCAAAAATCAGATCAATCGGAGGTCGGACGAAAAAGTTATGGCCAAAAGAGTGAAGAGAGATCAAAATCGGCGAAAAATCAAAAATCGACGCACGGGCGCTTGCGAGCGGCGCGTGCCAGACGCGCACTTGCCCTCGCGAGGGCCAGCTGACTGCAAAAACTTTCAATCTGACATCCGAACTTTAAATATTCATAACTTTTGACTCAGAACTCTAAATTTTACAAACTTGGTATCAATGGAAAGATAAAAGGAAGCTCTACAACTTTCATGAAGAACTTAAAAACCAATTCAGCCTCTAAAGGAGTCAAAATTTACCTCAAAGTTTATGTCTGATCAATGTCACCCTAAACAACATCAGAACTTTCAAACCTTATAACTTTTCACTCCCTTATCCAAAAATTCCATGCTTTATATCAATGGAAAGATAAAAACATAACCTACAATTTTCATGAAAACTCCAAGAACAATTTCCTCCTCTATGAGGGTCAAAATTTCAATCAAAGTTTTTGTCCCAAAATTTCTTTCCTAAACAACATTCAAACTTCAAAAATTCACATCTTCCAATTCCCACATCCAAAATGGCATGATATACCTCATTGGAAAGCTATGAATTTCCTCTACAACATTCAAGAAGGCTACTTGACCCAATTTAGCCTAACACAGTTCAGAATTTTCCTCAAAGCACAGCATACACAAACCTACCCTATGAACATTTACAAAATAACGCAAAGAATTTGCTATTTTTGATAGCACCTGCACTCAACTTCAACAATTCACATCTTTCAACTACCACATCCAAAAATAACACATTATACATCGTTAGAAAGCTATGAAACTCCTCTATAACTTTCAAGAAGGCTACTTGATCCCATTCAATCCACACCAGTCCAGAATCTATCTCAAAATTAGTACACACAAAACCTATCCTTATGGAAAATTTGCAACAACATACTAAGTGACTTTTTGGAACAAACATTGGCAAACACAAATAAAATCTGAATATCTTTCATTAATTTCAAAATATGAATTCTTACAAAGCTTTAGTGGGCATGTTTAGCTTCATTACAATAAAGTCTCAAAAATTCAAATTCCAAAGAAACCACATGAACAGTAAAGTTTGCTAAAAAATGCAATTAAAGCTTTGTTTACAAAATTTAGCTTCAAAATAAAAAAAACAAATGAGAGTGATGCCTCGACTTCGGTTCGGTCACACATTATCTACCAACTTATTCATCATAAATTTCTTAGTACCCTTAAACATTCAATTTTACTCAAGAATCTCATAATCATCAAAAACCAAAATTAATAACCACTCTTCGTGAACTTACTACATTTACTACTTTAATCTTGCATAAATAATTTCAAATTCAAGAATTCCTTTCTTTGCACAAAAATAAATCACCACCAATTTCTCATTTAATTTCATTTAATAATTCTAACTTCCAAAAAAAAATTGGGGTCTAACACTCGTAGTGAACCTTCACTCTTTCAATTTATTACCAAGTATAAGAATAACAATTATCACAAAGCATTTACAGATGTATTGAATTCAACAAGAATAAGGTTTAACAAAACATATCAAGAACAATCACTAATATGAATTTAGAAACTCATAATCATGTTTAGCAAAATTAAAATCCAAATAAACAATCAAGACAATGAAATAATTGAGGAGAAAAGAAAGAAAAACTAGTTGGAGTCTTCAACTAGAAATCTGGAATTTCTGGAGCTTCATTTGATGTCTCCTTTTGATCTTCTTTGAATCTGGTGGCTACTGCTTTTTTTTTTTTTTGTATTTTTCTTTTCATTACATAGTTCTTGAGGCTTTTAAGCTTGTTTCTAGGGTTTCCTTACTTAATTTAGTTCCAAGTAGTCCTGAAACCTCAAAAGTTGAAAAATCTCACAAGCTAGATAGACGACTTGCCACTATTATGGCCTAAAGGGTTTCATGATCATGAAGATCATAGCCTCCATTATTCTAAGATCTTCTCTTTTCTTCACATTCCTGTTTCTATACACTCATAAACACATCAAACACCTCTTCAAACTTAAAATTAAGATCAAATTCTTGTTCTAAACCAATCAAACACATAAAAAACATAAAAAAAAAACTAAAATGGCATAATTTTAAGTCTATAGATAAGATAATCATTTAAGAAAACATTTAAAAACATACTTAAACACCTAGAAAACATAATATAATCTACATTTATCAATTTCCCGTGAGATTTGATTGATATTATCGTTTGATCTCTTTCCAAATGCATGAAGTAAAGCAACACTCATAAAACATGTGGTCCCTAGTACATCACAATCCCAGCATAAGAAACAATTTCTATCCATACACAAAAAATGCAGCCTATCCATTGTACTTATTATATTTTTCATTATAATCCATAATAGTTTCGATGAATCAAAAACTTATTCCAAACAATTTTGAACCAATTTGCCTTAGTACTAGGAGGTCGCATTAGATTCCGGGTTTGCTTGCTGGAAATATTATAAATTTGTTTCCCTTTTTAAAGAAACTATCAAAATTATGAATATATGGTAGATAAGTAAGTTTATATCTCAACAAATCATAAGGAAGAGCCTAATTATTGTTTTGTATCAGCTTAGAGACTTTGTCATCCAAATAACCAAAAGATCTGACTGTTGAGGATCCAATTATGTAGATTAACTGACTACAACTTGTCCAATTATCATAGTAAACAGAAGTTTCTCACCATTCCTTACTTTACAAAAGATATTGGCTTTAATATGATCTTTAAGCTACAGGGGTTGTGCCAGAAAATAAGAATGTGAGTGACTCTTTTGCATCTTCCAAACACTTATGCCTTTCAAGAAATAATTATGCAGCCATTTCATCCAAAGTAAAGTTTTATCTTCTATAATCTACCAAAGTCATTTTAGAATAAATGCAAAATTAGTAGCCTTAATATTATTCACTCCCAACCCACCTTGATCCTTAAAAGAACAAATTTCCAACCACTTGACTTTTGTAAGCCCCTCCATTCCATCATGGTGTCAAACAAAACTCGAATTTAAACTTGATTTAAAGTTTAATTTTTTTTAAAATTAAAAATTAATTAATTCAAATTAAACTTATTAGCTCTATTTTGAAATTGAATTTTAATAATAATCCTCTCAAATTACTTAAAATGTGTAAAAATTTGCATATAAAATTTCTTTGATTCACTATGAATTTTGATATTAAATTTGAAGGTTACGATAACATGGGAAATTCTAGATAATCCTCCTTAATGAGCAATTTTTAGTGTGTCTCTAGTGACTTAATTACCAACTAGGTATCATTTTTTTTGTGTATAAGAGGAAACTATGAAACTAAATCAAAGCGCGCGGAAACACTGCGCCGTGCGCATCGTTGCGGAGGAGCTCCTGGATACCAAAAAGGGGCTCCTGAAGGATATGAAGGCCTAGACTTAATCTGCTAGTGAGTCGAGCAAGGTAATCGGTGCACTGGTTCCTTTCCCGAAAAACATACTGGAGGTGAGTCGTCCACTCCTAGCACAAAAGTTGTTGAATACCTGTCACTAAAAAGGAAACCTCTGTTAGTACGGTGGAGGGAACAAAGAGAAGATTAGGTATTGTTTTTAGTGGGTCTACAATGACTTAATTGCCAACTCGGTATTCACCTCTTGAACTATTAACACTTAGGTAGTGAAGGGTTTATGTATCTATATGGATTGCCAACTAATGACAAACTCATGTATTTTTAAAGAAAATTGAAAACCCAACATTTAAATTTTCCTAAAAATGAAAAAAGTCAATTAAAGAGCCCATCATTGATTAATGTGTATATAGGTTGTTATAAACTATAATTTAAATATATATATATTGGATCTATTTATTAATTTTCTTATATGTATATCATTTTTTAATAACTACAAACATATATATATTGGATCTATTTATTAATTTTCTTATATGTATATCATTTTTTAATAACTACAAACATAGTAATTAAAAAGTGAAAATTCAAAACTCTAATATTACTAAACTTAAAGTTATCAATATACATATGATAACTAATAATTAACATTTCTTTTAGTTGTTTTTATTTTATTTTATTTGTATTTAGTTTTAGTTTTAGTTTTTAATTTATTTATCAATATAATTGTACTTTTGATACTACTTTTAGCAAATACACAAAATAATATATTAGATCAATTAATTATATTCTAAAATATTTATCAATAGATAACAATCAATAATGAAATATTAATTATAAAAAATTAGTTCATATATATATATATATTGATAAAAAATTAGTTCATACATATATATATAAATAAATAATTAGTTTTATTTTTATTTTAATTGACAAATTCCTATTTGATTTCTATTTTAATTTTGATGCTTAAAATAATTGAAGCTATGAAATTCATAAATTTTAAAAAATGAATAATGCATTTTTTATAGCCAAAACTATTACTGTGAGTTCCTTTTAAAAACAAAAACTATTACTGTGAGTTCAGTGTACAGATCAGTTGAAAAATTAGCGATATATTTTAGTAATCTGCGTTAAAAGATTCATGTCTATTGAAAGAAAAAAACTGTAAATTTTTATAATCGTAATTTTCAAATTGTAAATATTAAATTGAATTTTAAAGTTAAGGTTAAAATAGTAAATCTAATATCATTTAATTTACAAATTCATTTCAAATAAAAATAGGATATAATCTAATATTCTTAATTGGTAAATTTATTTATATATAAATGAAAAAGTTTAAACTTTGTGGTTAAAACTCAAACGATCCCAAGCAAGCCAGAATGGGTCAAACTTGGACTCCACCTGTGCCGACTCTGTTTTTCTTAGATCATCAAATTTCCATAACTCTCTCTTCTCTTCGCTTCCTTCTCTCCGGTCCCTATCAATCGATTCCGATTTCCCCAATCAAATCGGTTGAACCCTGAGTTTCCATCATTCTCCTTTGAATTCTTCGATCGAATTTCTCCTCCGAATTAGGTGATGTATTACCTTTTTTTTCTTCTTCTGTATCTTCTCCTCTAAAATTCTCCTCCGTTTCATCTGTTTGTGTTGATTGATTCTGATTTTTAGTTTTTATAAACTGATTGAATTGGGGGATTTTCTGTAGGTGATTATCAAGAAGGAGTGATGACAACTGCGGCTAGGCCAACATGGGCTCCAGCGAAAGGCGGCAACGAACAAGGTGGGACTCGCATTTTTGGTCCCTCGCAGAAGTACTCATCTAGGGACCTCGCTGCGCATACAACCCTAAAACCTAGGTGGGTTCTTTGAAATAATTGGTCCTTTATTATCTTTCAACAGAGTTTTTACAGTAGTATGTGATTGTTGAGTGTTTTAAGCTGGAAATATACTGTTTGATGATGGGTTGGTTGCCTTTTCTATGCTTCTCCTTTGTTATTGGAATAGCTTTGCTGTATTTCTTCAATTTGCCACGATATGGATGTGCAACTTAAACTCATTTCTTATTTTTACGTTTCTAGTCTCTGTGGATTTGTTGTTTTAGATCATACTTATTAGTGTATTCTCTAACTTGTTAAGATTTGTGGCATTAATTTATAGTGATTTTCCATTAATTTTCTCTTTTGCTTTCATGCTTAAAGTTCATACTAGTGCATCTGATAATGTTTGTGGCCGAGTATTTATTGTTGATGTGTAGTGTGATACTGAACATCTTACAGGAAGGATGGGCAAGATACCCAAGATGAATTGCAAAGGAAAAATCTTCGTGAGGAGCTGGAAGAGCGTGAGCGGAGGCATTTTTCTTCCAAGGATAAGTCATACAGTGGTAAAAAATTTTGTTTATACCTATAGCCTTCAAAGATTTGTTTGTTTTTCCTTACACTGTACTTCCATGCAGACGACAGAGAGCGTAGAAGGGGAAATCAACTGCTTTTGGAAGGTTATGTACAAGCTCGTTCAACTTTATTGAGACTAATGGGTTCATTAATTAATTCTCTTACTAAAGTAGTTGCATACAGGGTCAAAGAGGGACACTGAGGAGCGTATAATTCCTCGTAGTGTAGATGCTGATGATTCTGACGTGGAAGTTAACAATGAAGATGAAAGGTTGTTATTTTTGACAGCTCATCGGTTTGCTAATAGCTTGAGTAATCAATTTAGATCTCATTGCTTCTCTTTTTTGTTTGCATCTGCATCTATTTATGATAGAAAATCTTCAATATTCATGAACATGATTCTCTTTTATTTTATGTTTTTATTACTATCTCCAATGTTCTATTTTATGTTTACTTCTTCATTGTGCTTAATTTCCGGAACAAATTGGGCAAACCTTATTATTATGTTTAGGAAGCTGAAGATCCTTATCATCGTGGCTTCTGATTAGAATAGAAAGAAATGACTCCCATGATGAAAATATATCTTCATCCTTGTGGTCTTAAACATTGATTGAGGTCCTTGACTCAAAATTTTCTACCATGTTGATTTTGTGAGTCTAATAATGACTAGGGCAATGAAGTAGGGGCTTATGGAGTACCTGTTGAATTATTTCTAAGTCATGTGATTGAGCTTGTTAATTGCTTAGAGGAGCTACTTTGTGAAGTTTATGCATTTTACTAGATCTCAAATCAATGCTTTTACCTGGGGTAATACATTTCTATTGTAATGTGATATTGTGACTTCCTCTCCCCTTTTACAGTGATGATGATGAGGATGAGGATGATGATGATGAAACAGAAGCTCTCATGGCGGAGCTCGAAAGAATAAAAAAGGAAAGAGCAGAAGAGAAGTTTCGACAGGTAAGATTAGCTTAATTAGATGATACCCTACACCTTGGAGGTTTCAGGAGCTAGCGTTAAGTCATTTTATAAACTTCCAAATTGGCACCATTGTATAGGAAGTTTTGATTGACATTAGAATTACTGGGATAATTATTGTGGACAAGGCCTTGTACCTTGTACAAAGTGTGGTGGTTTGATTTTATCGTATATGTTCTGGTTTAATAGTTGGCTTATCCATCTTCCCACAATTGTAGGAGCAACAACGGGTTGCCGAAGAACTTAAGGCCAAGGAAGAGCAGCTTCTTAGAGGAAACCCACTGCTTAACAATCCAACTTCTTTTAATGTGAAAAGGAGGTTAGTGGTTGAAACCTAAAACTAGAATCGAGTTTGTTGCAGTATCATTATGTCTTATATGCTTTTATTGGTTCAGATGGGATGATGATGTAGTCTTCAAGAACCAGACTCGAGGTGAAACCAAGACTCCAAAGCGCTTCATCAATGACACCATTAGGAGTGACTTCCACCGCAAATTCCTGCACAAGTATATGAAATAACTGATGCGGGAGAAGGAAAACTACAAAATGTTAAAAGTGATGCTGGTTACAAACCACTGTACTTGCGTCCCACGCCCTACTTAATGCGAAAGTTTGGGTTACGTTCTCTTTATTCGATTCTATCAAATATCTGGATGACATAAGGACTAGTGAGCGATTTGTTGCCTTCTATCATTGGTTAAATTTATGCGGTGAAATCTGCCATTCTGATTGCGCAAATTAGCGGAGTGGTTGTCAATTACTTTTACCTTCTCTTATAAGTGACCCTTCAGTTTAGAATGCCAAGTAGTGACATGTATATTCCTCCGCAATCCAAGCTTTCCTTCCAATGGTAAACGAATGAACTTTTGCACCGTACATAGTGAAAACCATGAGCTCCATTTATTCTTTTAACTTTTGACGATGACCACAATTTAGTTCATCACGAGCGTTACTACCTTGCTGTGTGATTTTTGATACGGTAATTTCACAAGCAAACTCGTTCAAATGGTTGTTATTGATGTTGATATCCCAACAAGCTACAACCACAACTATTTCAGGCGCGGGATTCACAATTCTTGCAAGAATGAATTCAAGATATACTACTAAATCTCTCAAGTTAATTCCATTTTTTGGCCTAAAACCACAAAAAAAACAGTAAATTCAATGAGCACCAGGTAAGGACGGAGAAAACTGAAACTGATGGCAAAACATTCTTTATACTTTTAGAGGAATCTGGATCTTTTGTTCAATATTATGATGTTTTATTAAATCTCATGAATTTCAGCCATTCATTTATGTAGATCTTACGTAGGTCTCGCGTAGATAAACGTAAGATCCGCATAAATGAATAATTGAGATTCATGAGACATAATAAGACATCATAATATTAGACAGAGGATCCGTCCCCAATTAGAGTGGCATCAAATCTTTTGTACATGAATTGTGTTGGCTGCTGCATGTATAAGCGTAGAAAGTAGAAACTACGTGAGTTGAACCTGCGGTCTACTTACTGATAAGTTGTACTCGGCTTCTCCAAAACAAATTCAGCATACAACTCCTTAAGACCGATCAGAACCGTGGTAATCAAAGGGCCCATGATTGCTCCCTAGTTAATGAAAAAGCAGAAGTTGAGCATTATCAACAACAAACCAATGAGGCAGTCATTAGCGATCTAAGTACAGATACTTTTGAGATCATTTCAAAGTACGCAAAGTGGATTACAGGGTGAAAAATAACCTGAAATTTGAATATAAATGCTACTACCGCATTATCCAAAAAAATCACCATCACAATCAATCCAGCTATACACAGAAAGGCGGTAATTGAACCGAACTTACTTACATTTCTGTAGCAAATCATTGACTTGTAAAAGGTTTTTATCTATACATGAAGTTGGAAGTTCAGCTAAAACTTTAAGCATAAATTTGTATTATGATTTAATGCTTCTCTAGAGAAATACAGACAGAGACGTGTGAATAATGTTCAGTAATGAATTAAAGAGGTGTACCTCCACAGCAGATGGAAACAATGTCATTCCACCAATTATGCTAAGCCCAGTAAGATACTCGTTATAACCAGGTATATCCTCCTGAATTTCTGATGCACCGTAATTCATAAGCACAAGGTGAATAATTGACAAACCCACAGCTAGTATATATCTGCTTTCCAACACCAGCTGCACAGCAGCTGGAATTGTTGCCAACCAAGGTGGAAAAATTGGCAGCAAGGGGCTGACGAATGCAAGTACAGTTGACACATATAAAAAGTGAATTTTGTACAGCCTGAACAGGAGCCAAGTGAGACATCCTTGAAAGAATGCAATCTCAGCTGTAGCTAGGAGAACTCCAGAAACAGCATTATCAAGAACTTCAACGCATCTGATCCTTGCTGATATTGGAATTGGGAGCATGTACATCACTTGTTCTGTTACCCCACCAGATTCTGAGGTAATTAGATAGTACAGAAGCCAGAAGAATATTATTGACTGTGACAAAAAGTTAAAGACCTCAGCTGCGCCAGAGATGATGGAATTTCCAATTGAGAATATGAGTTTAGCAGCACCACCCAGAACAGATGCACTGTTAGCAACCACCCGTTGTGAAACATCCATCCCTCTGATTGCAAACTCCTTTGCCTTATCAACAAGTCCCTCCTGGGTAATAATCAATTCCCTAAATATCGAGTCCAGTTCACTGTAAATCTGGCCCCATTCCCGCTCGGTAACTCTCCTCCGTAAACTCACAAGTTTCTCTGAGATAGGAGATAGGTTCATTAAACCAGACGTTTGTCCAGAAACATTAGCTGGAGAACTAATAACAAAATGCTTAATCCCAGTGACAAACTCAGTCATATTGTACTGCATTGCCAAAGAATCTATTTGCTCAGACACCGTTTCATAGAACGTCGTGGTGTACCTGTCCACCATTCCAGGAACATCATTCTCATCCATCCAAGTCTTAATGCCAATCTTTTCTGCATAGTTACTCTCTTCTACATGTGACTTCAGTGAAATGACTGCGTCTTTTCCTTCAAGACCAATTTTATAGGAAAAGAATATCAGTCCAGCCAAAAAACCCAATATCATACCAACTATCAGCCCGACTGCCACAACGGTTTTCAATCTCTTTAGGATTCCTCTGGTGAAAAAAGAACCAACTGCACCACGCCCCAAGCTTTTGCTCCTAAAAGAAGTTACTGCAGAAAATGTTGAATCCACAGTCTTGCTGCTGCATAAGAACCCTAACCCGAGAATTAACAATGAACCCATGCCACCGATACTCTCGTAAGCAATCACGAAAACTCCAAATGACACCAGCAATCTTAATAATCTCGAAAACCCACTTCTACTACTCCTTTGAGAGCTATCTTTTTTTGATTTTTTAACGAAAACCCTGAAAAGAACCTCCTTAATATCTACAAGCGAACGTACACAAACCTTAAAGATAGCAACAGGGATTGCAAGAACAGTCTCGGTGAGGCCGCCTTCAAGAGGCTCCTTCCAGAAAGAAACAAGTGTCTCTTGAATCCCTCTTAAAGGAATAGAACACAAAATAGCCCATTGAATAGGCCTCAAATACTCTTGCAAGAGCTTGCATACAAAATACAGAATAAACATAGTCAAGGCAAGACCAGCATGAGCCATGGCTATGTAAAGAGCGAGACGGACCTGGGGATTGTCAGATAAGGTGTTTTTATGATCTGGGTCGTTGGTGTTCCCCCTTATCGGTGGCGCGTCGGGTACGTTCG
This sequence comes from Erythroxylum pelleterianum, assembly GCA_027563865.1. Lineage (NCBI taxonomy): Eukaryota > Viridiplantae > Streptophyta > Magnoliopsida > Malpighiales > Erythroxylaceae > Erythroxylum > Erythroxylum pelleterianum. The sequence continues at coordinate 18,308,884 of JAOQMR010000005.1, forward strand.
GCGGCGCGTTGGTTTGGGGAACCGTAGACGGTTTCCTGAACGAACCCGATCTGAACATTTCTTGCCATGGAAGTGACGTAGATTCATGTTTGCACTTGGAATCTCCGTACGGAACTAAGTCCATTTTATTACAAAGCCACAAACACACGGAAACTGAGACTGGTCAGAGTCCGACACAGAGTCTGGAGTTGGGAATTGGGATAATTCATAATTGTGCTCTTTGTCTCTTCAAGTTCGTTTCGGAGAGAGAACTAGACATTCAGACAATCAGAACACGACACGTGGATGATTGACGGATACAGGGAGTTAATAACAACCGAGATAGAACCCAAGTGACCAAGTCAGAAATATAAGTGTTGAAGTGGTGGCAGTCAGTGGATTTTTGACCGTACTTCATTTACCTGAAAATCAAAATGACCAAAATGCACATACTTCCTATTATTTTTTTAAATTTTATTGGGAATAATAAAATGGGATAAATGTGATTAATATTTTATACTTGAAATATACTCGAGTGCCTAATAAATAAAATACTGTTACTCAATTATCATCGTCATCACATCTAATTTGAAGTTTCGTAATAAAGCAGGATCTGAGAGGTCTGATAGTACACAACCTTACTTCTACACTGTTACCCAATTATCAAAACACTATATTCACTTCATTTCATTTCCATTTTAAGCCAGTCCACCAAATATTATTAATTGATGTATTGTAAATGATAATTTTGGTTAACTCAAAGATGGGACACGTTAATCCTCTTGCGAAGGCAAATGTAGGCAATGATTCGGAAAGCAAGAGACATGGCAAGTAGCACCCAAACTTCTTGGAGGCCGCCTTTCAAGTTGACAGTATCAAAGGTTGGAGAACTTTGCAGAGGCTTGCATCCACCTTGGCTTTCACACTCGTACAACTGCTCTCCATCGTATTGCACTTTGATTAGATATCTGAAGCCATAGTACATAAAAGACAAGTACTTCAACCACTGCATGAACTTGGGTATGTGCTGTCAATCATGAACCCTTTGGTTAGTTATCATCATTACATGTTCTTATTCTTGTACTAACAACTTCTTACTGTACAAATACACTCGTCAGCCATTCATATAAAGGAAATACCTGCACGTAGTAACCTCCGGTGAGCAGGAACAGCATCAAAATCAGAGAAGCAAACATCCCTGCTCTTTTGATACTCAAACTTGCAGCCCCAAATAGCTCTCCTGCCCCCTTAAATGTTAATATCACTCAGTTAGCTCTCAGTTTGTGTAAATATCACTTCATTCAGATTCTTCTCTTAACTAACCTGACTGGTAATAGCTACCAGTAATATGCCAAACAATGTGAAGAAGAAGCAAGGAATTGTTCTCTTGAAGCCAGCCATGAAGTACACAATAGCCATGAAAAATGTGGGATAGAACACATGAGCCACCATGTCACATAGAGTGCTGCACACATAAAATGCACTTAATCTGTACATGTCTGCTTTCCTTTCTTTCACCAGATAGATCTTCTCAAATGGGAATACGTATACTGCTCCAAATATTGATGAAGATGTCCAGAAGATGCAGATGTAGAACAGTAAACCGACCTGTATCAATGAAGATATGATAGTTAAGTTTAGAAACTTGGACTTGCAATGATCAGGGAAGAAAGGCCACGCAAATGTTAACTTCAAAGGAATACTTGATCTCGAACTTGAGCCTCAGTTTTGATTTGGGATTTCCACCACAGAAGGCCTAACAATATTGCAACACCCAGTGCTTGAACTAGTCTAAGCTTGTCAAAATAATCTCTGCACCTCTCTCTAAATGTCCTCCGGGATAGTATTATTAACTGATCCCACCAACTCAGCGTCCAATCTTTCTTAACTTGAATTGCCAACTGAAGATGCTCAGGAGCCTTTTTACACCTATGATTCTCTTCTTTTTCTTTTGGCTCCAGCTGATTCTCATACTTGACTTGAAGGTACTGAATTTAGAGCAAAAGTTATGACATGTTAAGATTAAGTCCTAAGAACATAAATGCTTATCTTGGAAAGTTCGTACCTTGATTACTGCCTTCTCAAAATCAAGAGCTCCTTGAAGAGCTGTTGATAAATCTTCAGGCACACTTATGTCATTTACTTGTCCTGTAGCCAATTCAATCAAGAACTCTGCAGGGTTCATGGCTATCTCAGGATTGAATCTTAGAGAAGAGAAATATGACATAGACTCTCTTGCTTTCCCGTAGTACACAGGCCTGCCTTGTGATATCAACAGAAGCTTGTCAAACATACGGAACATCCTGCTTGAAGGCTGGTGAATCGTCGTAATTATTGTCCTTCCTCCCTGAAAAATCCCACAGCGGGGCTTTATTATTATATGATCACAAGCCTTTGTTCATCGGACATTGTCCCACAGCAACAATATTATACGTGCAATGTTATTCGTATGGGATTCTCTCACCCAGCAATCGGATATACCTTGGCTAGTCCTTGAAGGATTTGAAGGAGTCGATGTGCAGAGGTCGAATCGAGGCCTGAAGTTGGTTCATCAAGCAACAACAGTGAAGGATCAACAAGAATCTCATAGCCAATGCTGGTTCTTTTTCTTTCTCCTCCTGATATTCCTTTAATGAAGCCTCCTCCTATGCGAGTGTGTCGACATCTATATATGACCATGCAAAAGATATTGAAGAAAACAGTAAATCACATGATCTTGATCTAGCATTTCAAGTTTTACCATCTATTTTCATGCACAGATATAAACTCAATGATCAATTAGCACAAACAAACCTTTCAAGGCCTAGCTCCTTCACGACAATCTCAACTTTGGCATACTTTTGTTGCCTGCTCATGTTTCCTGGTAGTCTCAAAAATGCAGCAAAGACTAAAGTCTCTTCCACTGTTAGCTGTGGGAACAGTATATCATCTTGCGTCACAAATCCAATCCTGTGATCACGGGCTAGTCGTAAGTTCTAGTTAAGTGCCTAGGCGTGAGAACTTAGCTTTATCTGAGTGTACCAACCTTCTCTTAAGCGATGCATTATAAGGGACATCATTGTAAGTGATATTTCCTCCAACATTTTCAGTTACTCTGCCTCCTACTATTCTTAACAAGGTTGTTTTACCACTACCAGAAGGACCCATTAAAGCAAGGATTTCACCAGGGCCAGTGCTTCCTGTTATGCCCTTCAAGATTTGCTTGTAGTTCTCTTGTTCCAAGTTCAGTTGTGATGCTACCTTTGTCACTACTGCCTTCACTGGATTGATTGCAGAAGTTTGACTATTCTTGACTCTGTACTCCACATCTTCAAACTGCCATAACGCCAGTAATCATTTAGCTGGATGTACCTTTAAGCTGGGTGCTGAATGATGAATAGTTGAAGGAAGATTGTGTAGACATTACCTTGAGGAAAATTGGAAGGGAGCAATCTTTGCTCATATTTAAGCTATCATCTTCTATATCAATTTCTGAGTAACTATTTCTGAGGTAGGCCTCAGACATAAACTCTATGTTGTGACCAAAGCCATGGCTTCCTGCAATTTGCATTGAGCCCATAGTTGGTGGAGACATTGACAAGTCCTCAATTTCATCATCTTTCCTGGTCTCCATTTCCCAAGATCGAATATTATCCAAATTGAAGCAAGACCATGGAATTTAAATGAGTGGTCCAAGTCCAAGACCTGCAATTTAAGAGTGAGTTAACTATAACATACCAACTGTTTTCCTATGTAACAGTGGGACTGGAAGGATCTTGGTTGGTACGGCACATGCTTTCCATACCTGAACTTACAAGATGATCAAGAACCTGTTTTCTTTTCACTTTCTACTTACTTTTGTTAACAACAAAACTAATTGCCTTCTTCCCCTGAATTTGGTTCCTCATAACCAGGAAAATAGGCAGTCAAAGAACATGTCAATATAATGTAACACCACCTAAAGAATGCTGTGTTTTGTTCAACTGCTTGTTATTTACTGAATGGTGTCTACTTTATAGAGTGGGTTAAGAAGTTTCTTAAGAATTCTCGAGTCTACGCGCGGTTGACCGATCCTATTAGATCGAGTCATTAATAAGCCTACTTGTTATAAGTTTATATAGATAGATACTCACATTCATTAATATCTATACCAAAAAAGAATTAAATTGAACTAAAATCTAAAATATTTTAATTTGATTTAAATAGTTTACCGTCTTAGAAATTCAGTAGGCTTATATGTGATTAGATTAGTTAAAAGTCAGTTATTTCTTTTTTCTACTTTTGATAAATGTAAGTTAAGTGTTGTATAATATGTGAGATATACGAGCTACCGAGTAAGAAAGGCATTTTCTGCCCGCACGGGGTAGCTTGGGTGGCAAACTAACAGGGTCAATTGGTACAAGGTCCTAAGTTTGACTCCAGGAAACGGGAGAAAGTGACCGCTCTGTTAGGGGGCTGCTCAAGATCAAAACCGTAGTTCACTCCTCCAGCGGTGGTCGAGCCCGCAACTGGGGGCCCTTGGGGTTGGGGATCAACCATTTGGTACAAGAAAGGCATTTTCTATCTTTCTATCTTTTTAAATTTCTTTTACAAATTTACGACTTTATAAGAATTCTAGGCCGGCCTTTTAAAATTATAGGAGAACTATGATAGTTAAATAATGATATTAAATTTGCACAAAGATGACGAATTGTAAGTTAAGCTACCAAGATCTTGACAAGAAATTAAAACATTAAAGAAGTATTTTTTTTGTTACAAAGGAAAACAAAACCAAACAGACAAACAAACACCCTAACTAGCGCATTGTTCTGCGGTACAAAGCTCTTTGCTTGTTTCAGTGTATGTGCTTCATGATGACCGTCGGAGGCTCCTGAAGTATATGTAAGTCTAGGTTGGATAAAACTGCGAGAGAGGCCAGACTATCGGCACACTGGTTCCCTTCGGAATATACATGCTAAAATTTCACTTCCCATCTCGATGGATTAAATCACGGGTAATTACCACCAAAAAACTAAAGAAGTAATTTTATTCGAGTCCTGTCATATCTCGAGCCTGAATTTACTTATTAGACTCACAGTAGACTATCTTCAGTAAAACTAGTAAACTATAAACATATCTTTACAAAATAATATAAATAATCATAACTATCAGTGAGGGTCGGCCCTGGGCAAGGGCAGGGTAGGCACCTGCCCAGGGCCCGTCCTTATAAATGATAAAATAAGGCCTATTTTTATCCTTATAAAAAATAAAATAAAATAGAATAGAGCCTACTCTTTTATAAATGATAAAATAGGGCCTATTTTTATCCTTATAAAAAAATAAAATGAAACAAAATAGAGCTTACTCTTGATCTCATAAAGAACAACAAAAAAGCCTATATTTTGTTTATTTTTATTTTATATGAGGACCCAAAAATGGACAAAAAAAGATTTTTTTTTTACTTTGCTCAGAGCCTATAAAATATTAGGAACAACCTTGCTCTCATTAAATCATCTTTCATATAACTATAATAAAATAACCATTCATATACAATTTTAAAACAAAAACTAGTAAAATAATTCTCAGAAGTTTACTAGATTGAAAAAAGATAATTTAAACCATAACGTTTTAAGTAAAATTAAATTAAAACCCTTAAATGCTTTAAACATTTAAAAGGAATCACAACATTTTGAAAACATTAAATTTAAACCCAAACTTAACAGCCTTATCATACGTCCCTTAGAATAATCTACTTTGAACTTTTCATTATTTATTTATGGCTACCCTTACCAGATGTTTATCCTAGCTAAGGAGGGGGGCCTAGAAATACAGTCCCTCTTGCCTATTGCCTAGATGAAAATGTTTGAAAAATTTTCTAGACATTATTGTCTAATTCTTATAATTTGCAATTCCTCATCACTCCTACCTAGACGAACTTTTGGAAAAATTTCATACTCTTGTCGTCTAGTTTTGTGGCTTTGTAATTGTTCATAGTGTTTCCTCTTATGTTCCCTTAATCATTTTTCCAATCCCTAATCCCAAGTTTTATATCTTCTATTCCCAAATGTTATCATCTACTCTATTTCTTCTATTCCTCATTGTTTTGTTTCCTCTATTTGTTTTAGTCAAAGTACATTTCATTGTCCCTTTACTTTGTATGTTTTGGTATCATCTCTTCTCTTAGTCTTTGCTTCGTCTGTTAAGTTCTAAACATGTGTTGGTTATTTTAATTGATTTTGGTTTCAATTTTCTAGGTTAAGTTTAAGGAGACATTGTGACCCCTTCTTAGTTTATATGTTATGGATGAATCGTTACAAGTAACAAAGTTTATTCATATGGTCTTTACATGTTACCAATAGTGTTGCATGCATATATATGTACATTTATATGGTTATTTTTGAATATAAAAAGGTTGAATTATCCATATGCATTCTTTAATTTTGTCGATAGAAGTATTAGGCTTCATATTTGTTAGTCACAAGTGAAGGAAAAATGAATAAATATATTGCTTACCATCTTAGAAGTTATACATTCTCTTTTTTTCTTGTGTACTATAATTGAATAAGTTGTAATTACAAATGCTTGTATCTAAGACACACCAAAAAAAGAGAAAAGAAAACAACACTAAAGACACATGTTAATTTCCAAAGGCTTTAAGACTATGTTAGAGAGTGTAAACATAAAATAGCTATACGAACAAGGGGCAAAAGAATTATGATATAAGAGAAAAAGTCCTTAACTACCAATTTTGAGATTATATAATTACATTCTCAAAGAAGTTTTGGATATGAGTAAATGTAAAGTTTACCTTCTCTATTGATAATAAGAGTAACAGGACATAATCCTACAACCATCACAACTGTAGATCCACTTGAAGAACCTCCAGATATCTTTCGAAATTATATGGATTTCTAGCTACCCTGCACCCTATCATCTATTGAACATCTCTATTGACACTAAAATGACTAATGAGCGCATTATGTATAATATTCCTAAATCATCTTTTAAAATATACATATCTAGAAATACAATTTACCTCTAACGAGGATTTATCCCACTTATTGCTAGCTTCAAGCTTATATGCATTTGTTTTGCCAATAATTATAACTTGATGTAGTAAGCACCAACTTTACAAGGTCTAAATTTATACAATCAATTTGTACCCCACAAAATAGTGAAACACAAAAACGTTCAAACAATTATTTGGGTTACATTTGATTATGATTCAATAATTATTTGATATGAGGTACAATCTATATCACCCTTAATAGCCATAGGGGCTTAAAATCAATTTTTTTGAGAGATACTAGGAGTATATTATCTACTTAGTAAAGAAGTCTTCATTTATTTAAATAAATGAACGTATTTAAATATCTATTCCAAATCACAAATTATGTTAAAATCTTCAAAATTTTTATTTTACGTTTTTTTATTCATATAATTTTCATTAAATTTGTAGTGTCACTAAAGTATTGAAGTTCTTATTTACTTTTCATTTTTCAGGGCTATAATGACTTGGTATAGAAGCATGAAGTTATATTATGGTGGATGCTTTAAGTGAGATCCTAAGTTGAGTTATAAGGGTGGGTCCTCAAGTTATTTTGATAAAGTTGATCTTAATTTTGTTAGTTATAAATAAATTTGTAAGATGTCGAAGGAGCTTGGATGCTAATTGGTTGTCAAGAAATAAGTTCTAGTAAGACTTAAGCTTGATGTTTTAACTATGGCTTTAGAAGTTTTGACTATGACAAGCAATGATAGGCATAAGGGCCCTGATGAGGATGTTGTGTATGATGAAGTTAATGTAGATGCTATTGAAGAAGGAAGTAGTAATGATGGGGATGTAGGATTTGATGGAAATATTATGCATAATGAAGCTGAAGATGAAGGAGGATACGATTCACTTATGTGTCAATTCTAGATGGCCACCAACCAATAGAGATTGACTTTAGTGACTATAGAAGTCTCATTAATAATGAAGAGTACCTTAATGGAGAGGAGATTGTGAGGTAATTAGAAGACCTATTATAAGTCTTATACATGAAGCAGGTTATGGAATGTCATATTAGACACTGAATATGGAATTTGGTAATACGAAAGAGTTTAAAGATATTATTGTTAATTACTAAATAGAAATATGGTTTAATGTTAGAAAAAAAGTGAGTTTATGAGTAGGATGTATTATAGGATGTAGGTTAAAACTGTTTCTAGCATATGATAGCAAGGATAAATATTTCAAAATCAAGATATATAGGTCCAAGCACATACATTTCATAATAAACTAACCTAAAATGATATCATCCAAGTTTTTAAATAGGCACTTTAAAGATCGAATTCTAGAAAAGCCTAGTATAACTACAATTAAGATGATTGAAGAATGTAGGAAATTTGAATATATTTATGGATTCAAATATATGTAAGGCTATAAAGAGTAAGATGAGGAAGGAGAGAGCATTAAACTATGCTTGTAAATATTTAAAACTACGAGATTGTATTTATAAGTTAAAACTCACTTATCTTGGTTTAAGAATGGAACTGTAATTGTCAACGAAAAAAATCTCGTTGTTGTAATTTAAGAGGTTATATATTTGTTTTGGAGCTATAAAAAATGATGAAGACACTTGAGACCCATACTTAGGATAGTTGTTTCTTAAAGATTGAATTTTGAGGGAACTAATCAGTACCATTAGAAGGGATGGAGATAGAGGCATGTATCCTATAGCATGGAAAGTTGTGGAAGTAGAAAATACTAATTCATGGAGTAGGTTCATATCACTAGCATAAGCTAATTTGGAGTTGGAATATAAGGATGGAGCCACCATAATATCTGACTTTCAAAAGGTCCTTAAATGTAGGATCAAATCCACCTTTGTTATTTTCTACTACAATTATGTTTGTCTTCTTTAGTACTATATGTTTAGGATTGACCCATTTAGAGTTAGAAATGGTGTATATTATGCTTGCATCTAACCACTTTAGTTCCTTTTTTACAACTTCCATCATGGGAGGGTTTAACTTATGTTGAGCTTGTCTAATGGGTTTAGTGTTTTCTTCTAGGAGGATCCTATATATGCACAAAATTGGGATAATTCCTTTTATATCAGCCATGGTCCAATCTATACCCTCTTTATAGTCTTTAAGTATTTACAAAAGTCTCTCTTCTTATGACAAGGTTAAAGCACTTGAAATAATAACAGACAGAGTGTTATCATCACCTAGATAAACGTACTTAAGATTAAAGGGAAGGGGTTTCAATTCTGATTTAAGTGCTTGAATAATAGATGGTACCAATTTAGAAGCCAGTAAAAGATAATGGAATAAAAGTACTGATTGATTCTTCATCAAGGAGCCATTTATCAATGTAGCTTTTTCAATACCATTCATTTCGTTTAAATGTTCAACATAGTCATCTGCAATCATATCAGACTAAACGAATATTTGTACAATATCATCAGTAATATCTATAGTGTCAATAAAGCATAAATAATTGATATAACAAGGGTATCATATAGCATCATAAATATTAAACCTAATAACCTCTTTATCAAATTCCATGGCCAAGTCACCTTTGTAAACATCTATCTTCTCTCTTGATATTTTATGAAAGGGTCTTCTTAATAGCAAAGGGACCTCTTTGGATGAATAAAAAATTTCTCCCATATCTACAACACAAAAATTCTTTATGTAAGAATAAAAAAAACCAACTTATTAATCTACACTATTTTTTTAAGTATACCATCAGTATATACATTTGACTTATCAACAAAATGAATTAGGTCCTTGATTAAGAGAGTCATAAATATACCTCGACATAAAATTTATGTAAGCTCCTAAGTCTAGCTTATATCTTTCAAGATGAGTAATTACTATCTTACAAGGGATGGTTAACATATTGGGGCCCTTACATTTTAGAGGCATCTTCTTTTTAATCACAACTAACACATTCTCTTCTATACTTACCTTAAAGTGCCTCTTGTTGGTGCATAGTTCCTTTATAAACTTCGTATATTGTGGGACTTGTTTGATGGCATCTAAGAGAGGAATTAATCTCAACCTTTCTGAAAGTTTCAAAAATCTCTTGATCTGCTACCCTTTTTTTTATTTCGCTAACTTGAAAAGAAAAGGGGGAATACTTTTAAACTTGTCAGTTAATGAATCATTAGTAAAACTTTTGATGTCTCTTTATTTTTACTTTCTAACTTTCTTTTTCAATCCTAGGATTCACTTTTAACTATTCCTTTACCTAATGAATTTTCCTTTTTCTTCCTTTAAGTTCTTCTAATTCTTTCCCACTCCTAAGCAATATTGCATTGACATGTTCTTTAGAGCTTAAGATGGGTTGGGTCAGGAGTTTCTTAGATAGCTAGGTTTCTACATTACTTAAGCTGATAGAAATTTGTCATATTTGATTTTCTAGATGCTGCAAGTGTGCATCTATTTTCTTCGATATTCAACCCCTTGAGTGTGTACTTGCCCAGTTTGATTAGCTGGTTGTTTCACTATGTCTTTTATTAAAGGACCAAAGGGTTGATTTTGAGGTGGATTGGTTATAAAATAAGGTCTCAAATTATTCGAATTAGTAGTAAAGGTAGGCAGGTTTAGCCTAGGTCTATATCTAAGGTTTAAATGGTCCTTCCACCCCTCATTGTATGTATTCAAAAAAGGATTGTATTTCCTACGTGGTTGTCTAGAATAACTACCAACAATATTCACATCTTAAAACTGCAAAAAAGGATATGCATCAGTAGTATGAGTAAAATTGATGCAAATTCTATAAGCATGAGCTTGTAAGATACCACTTACAACGAATTTAGAAACAAGAGTAGTTAAATGAGCAACTTGTTGAGAATTTTCCTTAAGTTGATCCTGAATAGCATGCACATCAAGTTTGTTGACTTTTCTAGATTAGATAATTTCATTTTTTGTTCCAAATTGTTATGAGTTTAAAGTCATTTTAGAAATTGACTGTCTAGCTTGTTCAAGAGCCTTATCTAATAACATCCCACCACTGGTTGCATCTATCATGTGGAAAAAGTCCCTCATAATAGAATTGTATCAATAATTGGTCACTAATATGATAATTGGGGAAACTAACACAATCTTTAAATTCTTTCCCAATATTCATATAGTTAACTCATTTGTATTTTGTCTAGTTCCATATATTTCCCTCTTAGGAGACCCTATTTTACTAGCAAGGAAATATTTTTCAAGTAAAGATTTATACAATTTAGCCCATGTAGTAATGTATCTAGGTGGTAAATAATATAACCAATATTTAGCAAAACCATGCATTGAAAATGGAAAAAGCTTCATTTGGTCTTCCTTAATTCCCTCAAGCCTCATAGTAGAACAAACAACTAGGAATTATTTTAAATGCATGTTAGGCTCTTCACTTACACAACCAGAAAATTTTGGTAATAAATTTAAGGAACTTGAGTTAAACTTCAAGGCTCTTTCAAGGTTGGGAAGACAATACATAATGTTTAGTCTTCTAGGTTTAGTTCCAAAAGTTGCTTCAAAGTACCTATGATCATTTCCATCTTTTTATCCAACACATAAATGAAAGAATGAAACTGAAGATCCTAAGCTTAATAGGTAGAGGGTGGTCTTTGTCTACACTTTTCTTTTCTTGATCGGGTTTCACTCTAGTCAATTTTCTGCCTCTTAATTTCATACAATTCACTGATTTCTTCTTTCTTCACCTATTTTTAAATACAAAATAATGATCAATTATCATTCAAGAATATACTATGAAAATAAAACTTTCCCCAGCAATGATGCTAAAATTTGATACATGTCATTCGACATATGTAGATTAAAACCTTATTTAATCACTAAAGTTATTAACCAAATTAGTATACAGTAAATAAGGATCGATCCATGAGGAAAGTTTTTTTACTAAATAAGTTTATTTAATGATAAGTTCACTTGAATATAATATCTTCAACTAAAAGGAGTATCAAGATTCCAATAATACTCTTTAATATCAGCCTTTAAACAAGTAAGAATCATCATAAAACAAATACAATAGATGCATAAAAAGAACAAATATAAATGATCTATCTTATTAATTTTTAATTCAAGTTTATAAACCAAAATCTTGAGCTGAATGTTATCTCAATTTAATTTTTAATTGATCCTTAAGCTTAATATGTGGATTTCCTAACAATTCCACTATATGAAAGAAATTTTATCCTAAGTGAAGAAAAATGAATGATGCACTAATTCATTTTTTCCTCTTAACCAAAATACTTACTATGTAGCATTAAAACTTAAGAAAATAAGCTTGCATCACATTCTTTGGAATCGAAAAACTAGTATTCAAAAGTTGAAAATTTATTTACTTCAACATATAAGACATGATAATCCAAAATACAAGTCACGTTGGAATTTTAGTTATGTAATAAGATTAGGCATATTCAAAATTTTAACTTAGAAGACTTATTTTCAAATCTCACCAATGACCTATTTTCTTTATAATGTCTCCCAACATCAATTCAAGCATAATTAAGGTGTTTTTGCAAATTTAAATGATCTAATAAAAGCAAAGGAAGTTGCTTTCACTAATCTAAAATTTCTGAAAAATAGTTTTGCAGTTATTATTAAATCATCCATTAGAATGCAATTCTAGTTTAAACTTAAATTTAAATTGTTATATAGATGCAAATAAATGTTAATAAATTTACATGAAAAATAAAATTGAAGAAATGGAATAATTAAGATCAAGTCACACAAATAGTTACGAATTATAAATACTTCAGCTTACTTACGTAACTACTTCTAATGCCTGCTTAAGTATGGATCTAATAAGCTATTGACTATTGATATATTGATTCCCTAATGCTTAGTGATTAATGTTTTGTCAAACTTATCATATTTTTGATTTAGGTATAAGTTGATGAACAAGAACCAAAATGAGCTAAATCAACATCCTTTGTGTTGTTCTATCAATGTTCGATCTTATTTGCCTTCGTAGAGCAAGAAGACATAATTTAGGCTGAAGAAGAGATGAAGAATGGAAGAATTAGAGTTACGGTGACTTAAACTATCATGTATGGGAACACTTAACTTATTGAAAATGTGTACAAACTCAAAAACATTGTTTCAAGAAACTCTGACACTTACACACTCTTGTGGGGACTTACATGGCCATGTGGGTGTCTTATATTGGTTGTGTATCTCTCTTTAGACTATGTAACTTTGTAATTTTTTCTAAATTAATATATACGATCAAAAATACTTTCATGTAGTTGATTGTGTAAAACTGCGGAACCCTAATTTTGCCTTATAAAAGGGCATTTAGGAGGCCAAAAAATGGAGGAAGATATTAAAGACTCAAAAGGCGGCATATTCTCTTCCTTTTTGTGAGCTATGAGGAGCTAATCTTCATCTTTCCAGTTCAAAGAGGATATTAAGGCTGACAAATATGTTTGATCATTGATTAAGCTAGTGGTGTTATTTTTAAATCTTTTTTGAGAGTGACTATATTATTTATGTTTTATCTTTTGGATTTATGTATGAACGATTTAATATGCCTACTAGATTATTCATCTATGAATTCATTACCAGAATCTAAATTGCAATACATAATGATTGTAACACTAATTCACGTGTGATAAACTAATGGTTGTGCATTATTAAGGATAATATAACATATGTTAAATGACCCAAGCTTATGTAGTTATTGTCTAGATTAATTTATTTTCCTACTCTCTAACGCAATTGTCACACTAAATTTAGAGAGCTTATTCTAGATACGATCCTTTCTTACCACTATTACAAATTTAGTTGTGCATAGTTAAGTTTTATTTTTTAACGTGTTTGATTCACACATCATGAATTTTAGCACTATTGCTAGGGATTAAAGTGATTTAGTTTTTGGTGTTTGATATTAATTGGTTTTTTTCATATATATTTGTTTATAATTGGTTTTTATATTTATTTCTTGACCCTTTTATGTTTGTTGGTGTTTGTATATGATAGTGACAAGATCTCCTTATAAAGACCCTATACAATTTAATCCTAAGAGGGAAAGGACACTGTGAAGGTTGCAAAAGGAAAATAGAAGAACTTCAAGAATAGAGTAAAGAATCAATTTGGAAGAAGCTATGGTTAATCCAAGAATTTTAAGAGATTTGACTACCTCAAATTTGATTCAAAGACCCCTTATGCAATACTTTCCCAAATTTTGCTGAACATATTACTTTTTAAGCTTAAGTCTGGTTTGATACATCTTTTGCCTAACTTTAACGGTCTTACAGGTGAGGATGCTCATTAACATCTCAAGAAGCTTGATGTGGTTTGTCTTAGTATGAAAACTCCAGGGATAACATCACGGAGAGTTCCTATATGAATATTGGGAATGCTTCAAGAAGTTATGTGCCAGCAACCTTTATCAAAATATCTCGGAGCAAATCCTTTTCCAACACTTATACGAAGGATTATTGCCCGTGGATAGGAATAGTAGATGAAACAAATGGTGAAACATTAGGTGAGAAGACTGCTGAGGTGCAAGAACATTAATCGAGCATATGGTGGCAAACACTTAACAATTTGAATTTGCAAAGATGTTTGTAAGGTAAAAGTGGTAAATAATTCATCTATAAAACATCATTTACATAAACTGACTTCTTTTGTTAGACATATTACTGTAGGGGAAGCATAAGCGAAAGCTTCTGGAATATGTGCAAATGCAAAACATTGGATAGGCTTTCCAAGAGGGAAATGGAGTATACTAACGTTGTAGGAGGAAATTTTTCCCTATCAATACAATCCATATTCCCAAACGTATAAACCAAGTTGGAGAGATCATTCAAACTTGAGTTATAAAGAGAATTGGTAGTAGAACTACTTCTCGCATAAGTCGCAAGGTGCTTAGTAATTTTAGCCTGAACCTCATGCCTCCTCCTCTACTTCAGGTACGTTATTAAAAGATACAGTTTCAACAGGAGACAAGATCTTAATTTTAGGAGATGAAACCATTATCTAATTTAACTAAACACTTAAATTATTAATGCATCATTCAAATGATAGAAAATTTAGTCATGATATAAGCATAAACTTCAAATTTGGAATAATAAGAGAATAAGAAAATTGAAAATTTTCATCTTTTAAATTGAGTACTTTAATGAAGTAGGAATTTTAGTTTCTAAGTTATTTCTAAACTCAATCCAATTAATTAGATAGTTTAAAGCATAAGAAATTATAATGATAAATCAAATTATAGGCAGAATAAGAAGTAATCCTATAATGATTTAAAATTGGACATATTCAGGTTTTGGCTTATAAAATTAACTTAGAGTGTTTCAAAATTGAAATTTAGACAGCTAACTAACCTAACTATAATTAGTTAATACAATGATATGTTCATGAATTATTGCCTTTTATCATATGATAAAATTTTAGTTCAACCAATTCCCAATCTTTATTCTTTGATGTCCAAATTCAGTGCATGTTTTCTTACAAAATTATAAGTCTATGTTATTAAACAAATAGTAACCTAACAAATGCAATGTAGGAAGGTATTAATCTGAACATAATAAACAATGTTTCCTATAAATGCAAGAAATCAACTTTCAACTTGGTTTTAGGTACTTTACCCTTATTTTTCTTCAATTAGTTCAGCTGGGTATGATTATCTTTCCCAATAATACAAAATCAATCCACAAGTTAATACAAAGAAAGAAAGAACTAGTTGTTTAATAGTTCAAATTCAACTTAAAATAAGAAGTTAACACTCCAAATCAATTGCTGCTTCTTAATCACCACAGAAAAGGGTTACTCCAATTCAATAAAGGGGGGTTGCATAATAATATGATTGAACTAAATTAAAGAGATATTAAATAAACAACTCTAAAATCTAATCTAATATTGTAACACCCCATTCTAAACTGACATATACATGTGCGTCCATCGGATACTCGTGTACATGCCTGACAAAAATGACATGTTAACTATCTCACCTTCATTGTACATAACATGGCCTCATACACTAAATCATCAATCACATATTTTCTAAACCCAAAATGTTATCACATTATATCAAATCCATAATTTACATTGTTTCATATAATACAATACCATCCATGTTTTAAAACATTATCCTATGAGCATAAACAACTTAGTGCACACCGAATGCAATAAACATGAAAGAAAAAACTATGTCCTCAAATCCAGTTGACCGACCTTTGAATCAAATCTGACAATAACAGTTGCACAAATATGCTTCTACAGAGTCTTAAAAGCTAGGTTGTCTCACTCTCGAACCTGAAAAGCAACGGAGCCATGTTGAGTTTTGTGAATTCAGCAGAGTAACCATCCTCGATGTTCACTCAAGTCATAAAATAAGATCAATTATAGCATATAATCATACAGTTCAAATCCACTTGACAAGTATCAAGTACTATCACAGATAAGTCATTTATTAGTTAAACAGTTCAATCATATAACAACATTCACATAACTTTGCAAATCATTCAATGAATTCAAATCATATGCAAATGCTATATGTATGAGACTCACATTCATTTTTATCTTATTATGACTGTGTGCTTTTAACAGTATCCTAAAGCATCGGGCTCAGTCAGTCAGTCAGTGACTCATTGATCACAGTGAGCCATAGGCTCGAACCACACATGCGGGAGCTTAAAGCTCTTATCAGTAGCAACATCAGTCACAATTCCTTTATATTACATACATTGGAATGAAATGCATGCCACAATTCAGTAATCAAATTCAATCATTTTCATTTGCAAGTATTATTACCGTTCAACAGTCACAGTATCAATCACAATAGCAGTAGACATTGGACTAGGTTCGGCATTCAACTTTTCAGTTGAGAATCAGAAAATCATTTAGGCAGAAGCATTCACATTCAATCAACACTTCCAATATCATTTCCATGTATCAAAACGCCTCGGACAAAAATTGTCCGGAATCCAGTTCACAAACACACATTTCAGTACATTTCAATAAGATAGCAATACAGTTCAATATTATACAAATCAAGAAGGTGAGACCATCTTAGGTTACTCACAATATGCTCCAAACAGTTATTGCCTTGAAGTTCCGGCAATGTCTGGGTGCTGTCGCTCAATACGCTCCTCTATACATACAATACATACACATATCACAATATTGCACAATTTTGTATTCATTAATGCACATTCATGTATACTAAATATATAAAATGCATGTTCACGTCAATTCTGGGTTTCTTATCATTTATTTTGTCACAATAATCATTTGGATATCCACATTCCATTGATTAACTCAGATTTGTTTAAAGGTACACTTTTGGGTCCATTTTGCACAATTAATTTCATCAGAAAAGTGAAGGAGTTTGGTAACACTTCCTTCTAACAAATTATTCTCCTATGTATTAAGTCTCTATTGATACTAGGATCATTCAATTTGGTTCATTATTCAATGAGTTATGCTCAAAATACCACAGATTGTGTACATGTGAAATTTTGACTAATGTATGATCATGCATTCAAGTTGTACACCTCATATCTCTCAATTCTAGCATAAAAAATTACAACATTTATACCATTTTAAAGCTAAGAGAATAAGATACAAATTTGGTGAAGACACCGCAATCTAATTCGGTCTACATCAATACAGTTTATTCAATAACTACAGGATATGATTTATATCCCTAGTAGTGCTACAACTTAAGCTAAGACTCAATTATATGCCCATTTTGAAAATCTTAAAGACAGAATTAAAATTTGACTTCTTCAAGAAAGGTGTAGAAATATGTCTCTAGTTTAATATGAATTAAGAATCAACTCATTAAGAAATCTACAACTCAAGTTATAATCAGAATACCAAAGCATGTTCATGAAATTTTTCTAGTTCATGACATTATAGCAGATTTTCACACTTTCATCCTATCAATCATTTTCAAATTAATTCAGATAGCTCTACATTTTTATTGAGAGAAAGAAAAATGTCTTAGAAATCTATTTTTTCAAGTTTCAAATCATTTGGAAGTCGGATGGAGAAGTTATAGCCAAAAGACTTAAAGCTGTTTAGTAAAATACTCTAGTTCATAAACTCATACATGTAAATCACCTCCTTTTCTCTCTCTAGAACACAGACCTTCATCTTCTTCACCGAACTGCACTTCTCCTCTTCTTCTTTATTTTTTTTAATCTTCTCACTTCTAAACCATCCATTCTACATTTCCATATCCAGTGTTTAGACATGTTAGACTCAAGTTACACTTCAAACATTAAAAATCTGAAACTTCATATACTTCCTCTCTCTCTCTCTCTCTCTCTCTCTCTCTCTCTCTATTGCGTTTTTTCTAACTTCTGCACTTTTCCATTTTTTTCCTTCCCTCTTCAGTCCACGTTTTCTATCATCTTACTCCTTAAAACACAATACCTCATATGCTCTATGTTCTCTTTAGCTCTACCCTTACATAAATCCATCCCTAACATTTCCTAAACATTTACGCATATATAACAAACAGAGTATGTTCATCAACTTTACTGCACTTTTCTAACTTTCATCTGATGCATTTATTTTCAGTTTCCTCTACATTCTCACTTCATTTAACTCCTATTATAGTTCAAAACCATCTACAATAGATCAAAATTCAAGATTACACACTAACACTAAAAACAGAACATATACAGATATTCATGAATTCCTGCACTTTTCATTTTTTTTCTACATTTCTCATTTTCATCAACAACTTTATTTCATCATAAACTTTGCATTTTAATGGTTTTCGTATGGCACTACATCACTTAAATTTTTCCCTTAATTCTAAACTCATTCAAATGCATCTCTGTTAACACTTCACATATTTTTTAATGCATGAATAGTATAACACCTTATAACCATATACGTATTTCTTAAAACCAGAACAAGGTACATATATTTCTTCATCAACTTACGTAAACTTTCATATATCTCAGTCCAGAATCTATTTCATACAGTTTTTGAACAATTCCCAATTCTCAAATCCATCATCTAGTTCATATATCACTGTAACCTCACTTCTCAAACCCATGCATGCATGTATATATTTACACAGTAAAAACCTCATCACAGCTACTTACTTGTTTAAGCTACTCTTCCCAGCGATAAGGATAATTCAATCACACACAAAAATTCAATATTTGTAAATGAAGAACATAAAAGAGAATTTCGGTGCTGGGTATTCTTCACAGTGAAAATAAACAGAAGCTACAGTAAATCTTTCCTTAATCAAACTTGACTGCATGGCTACTTGCATGCAATTTCACGTGTCACTCAAACCAATCAGCCATTTTTCACCACAGATATAAACCATTTGTTACAATACAAATTAGCCATTTGTCATGTGTATATATTGCCACGTGTCACTATATAATTAGTCTATAAATCAAAATTTTTCTAAAATTTACCAAAAATCTGAAATAATCAGATTATTCTTCAAATAAATTTTCAGCTCAAATAGTTCACAATTTACATTTTAATTTCATTTTTAACAATTAATTATATCTGAAAATGTCAATAAGTACATGTACAAATAATTGTAATGTGCAAGATCAATATTGTCGTGTATGTGTATGTAACATTATGCATAAGCATGAGTTATGCTTTCTAATTTCTCATTAATCTCTAATAATCACCATTTTAACCCTAATTCAAGTAACATGATGTTACAAATATGCTCAAGTGAACAAGCAGTACTTTAACTTCAATTTAGTTGACTTGATTAGTAGTTAAATATAGAAACCTCACCAGGTAGCTTCTAACTATCTCCTTTCATTAACTACAATTGAACTAGCCCAATTTTAGAAGCATAAATTTCCAAAAAGACATCTTTAACCCCTAAAAATTTATCTAAAGAGAATAAATTCTATATCATACAATATCATTTAAAATTAGTGACACAGTTGACTAAAATCCTAACAATGCTATTAATTTCATTAAGTCTTTAACAATTTTAAGTTAAATACTCTATGATAGCTATAGATTCATATTCAATTATGTAAAACGTGTCTCTAATCATAAGATGAAAATGAATCAGTAATCAATAATCAAGATACCTAAATATGCATAAAAGCTAAAATAACTCGATAATCAAACTAAATATCCTAATTCATCCAAATCAATATTATTAATATGAAATCCTAAGCTTTAGGAAACTAGAGACAAGGAGAATTAGGGGTGGGAGAGACTTATTCAGGTCATGAACTAGCTCGATTTCAATACATTTGTGGCTCTCCTGTCACTCTAACACCTCCTTGAACTACCTTTTACTTTAATCACCTTTGACAGATGAAAGAACCTCTTAAGAGCTCTCACCTTTGTGTGGACTGCTCACTGGTTTTCTTCTACTACTCTACTATGTTTTTATAGCCTTAAAAGGATCTCCTTTACTAGCACGCTATTGAATATTCAATATATCTGTAACTATTTCTCCTTTTTAAAGAGATTCCCGGGGCCAATAATTTTTGTGCATTCATGTACTTTTCCTATATGCTGCTATTCTATTTTTCGGCTTCTTATTTTTTTTTTGGGTTTGGTCTTTTTGTTGGGCTAGTTCTCAGGTTTGGGTTTGATTTAAAATAGGCTATGTTTTCTACCATTTTTTGTTTAAGTTTGGGCTTAATTTGGGTTGGATTTTTTACTACTTATTTATTGATCTAGTTTTCCATTAGGTCAAATTTTCTTATAGACTTATTTCTTTAAGTCCACTAAACCTACAAGAAAATATTTAGTATAATTTAGACCCTTTTTAGAAATAAAATGCGAAAATGAACAACTTAGGTTGTTAATAGTAAAGTATAGAAGTTTTTGACCAAATGTGCTACACAAATGATTAAAAATAATTTATTAAGATAAATCATGTAACATTTTTCATATATCAAGAAAAATTCAATCCAGGTATATAAATTTTCATTTTTTTACTTTTAAAAAATTAATTATCACTTTATTATATTTATAAGGTTACTTCTATTATTTTACAGTTGCTTACTGGAACTAATTCAAAAGTGTTATTTGCAAATTTTCAATTCAAATTCTTAGTCATGTGCTAATGCAAATAGGTATAAAAGGAATTGAATTACATTTAAATTCATTCATTCAAAATAAAGAAATAGATTGGAACACAAGAGATTAAATAATATATTATTTGTTTGATACAACTTGAAGATTCAAGAAAGGTTTGGTATTATAATTATTAATTTAAGGTTAATTATAAAAAAACCCAAACTTTTGTCAATTTTTTAATTATAGTTTGAAATTTAAAAAGTATCAATAAAATACTCAAACTTTCAATTTTCTTTAATTCTAGCCCGACATTATCTGTTATTCTCCTGATACCCTCAACCCTTTATTTTCTGTTATTCTACTCTCGCCTTATAGCGTACTGCATAATCTGAAAATTGAAGGATGAGGGCGTAGAGAAAATAAATTGAAAACGAAGGGAAAGCGTAAGGTCGTCGAGACTGCATAATCTGTTTTATGTCATTTTTAATTAAAAGACATTATTTTAATTATGTGATTAAAAGACGTCATTTCATTAATCTTCATTTGTTATGTTAATTTTGGCTGACGTGTATTAGTATTTAAAGTTTCTGCAACACATGACAAACCACATCAGCAAACTTAATAGAAACACTAACGGCGGGTTAGAATTAAAAAATTGAATGTTCGAGCATTTTATTGCTACTTTTTTAAGTTCGGGCTATAATTGAAAACTTGACAAAAGTTTTGGCTTTTTTGGCAACTAACCCTTAATTTAAATATAATTGCTTAATAATTTATTTTATTTTATTACCCTGACTCTTAATAGAACAAGTAGTTCTATAAATCCAATTTGCTTTGATCATATTAATCTTTTAGTATATTAGGTTTATGAGGAACCAAATTTTATAGAAGAGTGACTCGGAAGATAATCTTGAATGAGAAAGTATTGGCATGTCATTCGGTGCATGGAGTCTGAATGATGGTGATGATCAGGGACGGAGCCAGACTCAAGTTTAAGGGGGGGCCGGGAGTTGGAGGCCAAGGACTTGGGGTCAATTCTAAGGGGGGGCCGGGGGTCAATATTTAAAAAATTTCCTTATTATTAAAAATTATATAGGTAAATTTTAAAAAAAATATTTTGGCCCCCCCTAGCCACAACGTGGCTCCGTCACTGGTGATGATAAGACTTCCCTCAATAACGAGGGCTTCTTGTCAAATAAAAAATTGGGGCTAATGCCATTTGAGCAGATATATCATGTAATAAAGTTTCAGGTTTTTTGTTTTCTATTTTATTATAACTTTTTCAAGTTTCACTGACTATGATTTGTTCCTCATCACGAACTCTTGTTATTATACTTATGGACCTATATTATTCTTATTATATGGTGTTTTAAGGAATTCATGACCTCTTTGTTGAATTAACTTGACAAAAGTTTAGAAAAAAATGGGCCATGATTTCGTAAAGTTTTAATCCTAATTTCTATTTGTTTGCATAAAATATTTATAGTTTCCTTTCGAGGAAAGGAATAAATTTCTCCATCCTTACTTTGAAACTCGACCCTCCATCATCTCTCAAATTGCTTTCCCTCTTAAAAAATGCTCACCCATTCTCACCCATTCTAAGAGATATTACAAGCATATTTTATTATTATTTGTTCTTCCATTTTTGATACATTGTCTTTTATCTCTCGGTTTCTACCAATGGCATGTTGTTTGCCAAAAGAGGGAAGGGAGAAAAATATTTCAACTAAAGGGGGGGAGACATTAGATACATCACTAGGTTAAAACTATAGTCTTTTAAAACCTTTTTTACATCTTCTCTAATTTCGACCTCAAGTAGCTTTTAGAGATTCAGTTTTTTCATTACTGTTAACAATTAATTTGTGAAATTTGGTGTCACTATTTTTTTGATAATCTCTTAGGTTTAGACTATAATTATATGTTTTCAGTACTTTAAGAAGTAGTGAGTACTGTTCATAACTTGTTTGAAGGTGAATTTAGTTTGTGGTAAATTAATTCTATTATGCTCGCGAACTTAGGTGACATTGGAGAAACATCTTATTAAATTTTGTTATTCATTTTTTAGATAAGATGGTTAATTTTTTTAATCATGTTACACTTGATTTTTTATTTATTTTTAGATTGATTTAGTCTTAGTAGAGATTAGCGTTGACGTATCAATTTTTTTTATTCGAGGAAATCTCGTAAGCGGGCCAAGCGGGCACACCTTTTCGAAGGTCTAACTAGTATACCACCTCACATGCAGGCCAAGCGGGCGCACCGTATCATCGAAGGCCTAACTATTTCTATACCTACAGATAAAATTTCTGCTGCCCAGAATCTTACAAGAGCAAGTTGTTTATTTAAAAGCTTGAACTGGACGAGTCTTTCTTTTAATAAGGGACACAAGCTTGTTTCTTATTTCCGTTCAACAGAAAAGTCCAGAGCCATCAGAGATTTATCTCGCAATTAACCCAATTCAAACAGAAAGGTCCAGAGCCATGAGAAATTTATCTCGCAATTAACCCAATTTATATGTGATTAAAATATGTATTAATTTAATATTTATATGTATTTTTATTTGCACGTAGATTAATATTAATAACATTTTTAGATAATATACAAAAAATCACTAAAACTTTACTTTGAACTAAGAATTTTAGATTGAATTTTTACATTAAGAGCCTAAATTTTAATGTAAAATATAAAAAGATATATTATTTTTATTTATTATGATTATTTGGCAAAACGGAAAAGCATTAATTAGAGGAAGAGAGCTAATTTAATAAAAGGTTTGATAAAAATAAATTTATAAAGCTAAAATCTTTTTTAATCTTAAAATTTTTTGAAAATAAAAAATTAAGACTCCACATTTTCATAGGAAATATCCTTTTTCTTTATTATTTTGTTTGAATTTGTGTTAATTGAATTATTTTGGCTTTGGACCAATTGCTCCTTTGCGAACATAAGATTACAGGTTTAAATCACGAAAACAACATTTTTGTAAAATTATAAAAAGAAAGACTGCGTACATTATGACCCTTCTTAAACCTCCGCAAAGTGAGAAGTCTTATGTACCGGACACGTTAACTTTGAATTATTTTAGCCTTAGTGTGTAAAATATGTTAGATCTATAATTTTTTTTAAAAATACATCTGCCTTTTCTTATTAATAACCTCGTAATTTGATTTCACATTATTTTCATTGCAACACGTTCAATTTAAAATTTGTAATTATCAAATCACTTTGTGCTTTGAATGTCTTACAAATAACGATATATTGCGCATTACTATACTACAATTTGCATATATCAAGATTTAATCTTCTACTTAAAAAAAGGTTTTTTTAATTATAGTGTAGGGATGATATTTGTGCTCGACTCTAGTTGATTTCGAGTAGAGACAAACTTTGTAAAAAAAAATTGGAATTTCAGATTAACTTCAGACTAGGGCTTTATGATTTGAACAGTCCCAAAAATTGAATGTATCAAGTATAAGCAACATAATTTTGAGCAAAAAGATATTGTTTTCAAACTAAAATTGTATTAAATTTGAAAAAAAGAAAATAATTAAACTTATCTTGAACTTGATTGAGCTTCGGATTGCCTAAGTCCGATCACATTCAAGCTTAGGTCGTGAGTTTTAGTATCATTTGGGCCTTGGATTAGGTATGAAATATGAGTATTGGGCCTGTTCAAATTGTTGAAAAACCAACCATGACTGAACCACGGTTGCAGTGAAAA
>JAOQMR010000005.1:18368764-18385144 GCA_027563865.1 Erythroxylum pelleterianum
AGATCATAGTATCTTAATATTTTTAGAGAATTGAGTGGCAATCATAGCTCTAAAAAATTTAAAGTAGGGAAAAACTTCAGACTTCTTGCGAAGAAAATATATCTATGTGTAACGAGTGTGATCATCAATGAAAACAAGAAAATACCGAAACCCCAAACGTGATGTACAAGGAGCAGGCCCCCAAATATCAGTATACACAATATTAAAATGTGCAATTGTAATACTAGTTCTAGAAGCAAAAGGCAAAATAATACTTTTATTTAAAGAGCATGTGACTTGTCAACAGAAGAAAAGGATGTGAATTTGGCAGTTAACAATCTTAATCGAAACAAAAAAATCAATTTTCTCAGAGTTCGGATGGCCAAGGCATTTATGCCATAAGTGCCAAACATTATTGAAACTTACATTATAAGAAAAGGCAGACAAACAATGTAAAGAATTTCCAGAATTGTGAGCAGGTTGATGCACATTCAAAACATATAGACAGCCCATCCTATGCCCCTTCCCTTTCACTTCCCCAGTGTGCAGGTCCTGAATAAGACATCCATTGCGAAAAAAAGAGACAACATTATCATCAGTATCATCAACCAATTGCCCAATAGAAATAAGATTGGCAGTTAGTTTAGGAACAAGTTGAACATATGGTAAAGATAAGCTAGATGTGGGAGATAGAGATAATGAGAAATCTTTGGTACCAACAATATCAAGCTCATCACCACCAGCTGCAAGAATTTTCTTTTTACCAGTAAAAGGCTTAAATGAAATATTTAGAGGATAGGTACCAATCATGTGATTAGTGTAACCAAAATCTATAATCCAAAGGAAGTGATTAGGAAATGAATCCTCACTAGACAACCCAATAGTAGAAAAGGTAGAGGAAATTGCAGTGGATATCGTGTTTTCTGCCAAGGTCTTCACATCTGCAATGAGCATATTGCAGGAAGTAACTACTAAAGTGGAGGACGAGGACACCTCACTTTGCCCATCAGTGAGAACATGATAGGCTTTGGGAGTACGTTGAGATGACGCTCCCTTAAATCCCTTAGCAGTACACTCAGTAATGATATGCCCATGTTTCTTACAGCAAACACAAAAATTCTTCTTCTTACAGTAAGAAACTACATGGCCATACTCCTTACATTCGTGGCATTGAACCTTAGACCAATCCCTCTGAGCTTGCCTTCCTTTGATTATTCTAGCAATAAAAACTTATTCTACTCTCTTATTACTTTCTAAAGATGCCTGAGTAATCAAGCAAGTCTCTTTGCGCAATAATTCACTAAGGACTGAATCAATATCAGGCACAGTAGTCCGATTCAAAATATTCGCCCTAACAGGTTCATATTCTGGCCTGAGCTCTATGAGAAATTGCATAACTTTTCTTTCATCATATAACGCATGCAAATCCTAAACACAACAATTACTGGTAATATTCTCCATACTAGCAACCTCAAGATCAGACCACAATGTCATGAACCCAGCATAATATTGATGTATATTTTTATCTCCCTAAGAATATTAAAAAATGTCATGTTCAATTTGGAACTTACGGGCAAGATTAGATTGTTGGTATACCTGGGCAAGATAATCCCACATCTCCTTTGCAGTATGCAAACCTCTCATAGATGACCCCATGTACATGGTAACTGAACTCAGAATCCAAGAGATAATTTTTGTATCATCGACCAACTAATCTGCCAATTCTTTCCCTTCCGCAGATGGTTTTGTGATAGAACCATCAATATGTCCCCAAAGACCCTCCCCTTGAACAAAAAACTGAAAGTGGAACCTCCAATTTGGATAATTTCCACCATCAAATTTGATGGTAATGAAAACTCCCTTTTCAGATGCCATAAAAATAATTCTAATCAAACAAATTAATTTAAAATAAATGAAGAGAAGGGAAAGCAAAGTTCAGATCAAAACTGAACAGTAGAATCTCATAAGAATTGACGAAGAAATTAAAACAAAAGGGAAATCCCTTGCTTTGATACCATGAAAATCAAGAAAGAACCAAAGAATTTGGTATAGAGTGGCTGTGTCCACCAACACTACCATGAAAATCAAGAAAGAAACAAAGAATTTGGTATAGAGTGGTTGTGTCCACCAACACTCCCTTTACTGCAATATATATCTCATAGAATTAGTTACACATATGAAAAGATGCATACTTACAAAAATGCCCTTAAACTATACAAGAAATACAATTACAATTAAGTAATATCACTAATATCCCTTGATTCACAAAAGTAACACAAAAACTAAGATTAATAAAATAGCAATTAAATAGTCCCTAACAGCAACATCAATAACTCGATTGAATTTGATCTACAAGTGCAAAGAATTAATTGTATCAAGTTATAAAAACTATAGTATTCTAGAGTATGGACCCTATAAGGACTATAATATTATATTTGTTAATCCTAGTCAAACATTAAAATTAAATAAAATAAGAATTTATGAAACAATTAAATTACTAAACTATGAAAAGATATTAATAAAAAAAATGTTTAAGCTTATACGAAACTCTAATTATTATGCAAGATTAATTATCATAGTTAAAATAACAATTAACCTAATATATCTATACCCTCTCCCGTGGCATACATGTATATTCAACTAGGTAATTATCACCTCCTGATAGATAATTTAACCTAATCAAACTTAGAAAATATAGTTAATCTATTTAATTATCACAATAGTCTAGAAATTTCCTTTCTCTAGATCTAAGGTGTTTATTCTCATGGGGAACATATTATAGTTCACCTCTCATTCCTTTAGACAATCCCTAAAATTGAATTTGTGTAATTAAACAAATATCCAACAATTAAAATAAAAAAATAAGTTCAACCGAATAAATTTAACATAAGAGAAAGAAGAGGAAGAAATATCCAGAAGAGTTCTCATAATTTTCCTTAGATCTTGCTCCAAATCCCTTCTTAATGTTAAGAAAGATTAAAACTATGAAACAATCACAAGGTGGTCATCACACACTTCACCAAGTCCCCTAAAATAACCATATAATATTACTTACAGCTAGTGTTACAAAATAGAGTCTTAAAATACTTTAGATTATGATTTAATTTTTGTATATCCTTAAATAGTGTCAGACCAACATCTATATTAGAGTTTATATTATTTTGGATGCTTTCACATGTCTTTGTTCGTGGGACTTCCTAGCCAATTGTTTTGTGTTTGATGATTTTAACCATATTCTTGCACAAACATGAGCATATTTATCGTGCATGTTGTTTGTGGTAGATGTGCACTCACACTAGTAACTTTGAGACACGATTTCATTCACAAATATATTTTTAAATTTTATTATTATTCTAAATTTTATGTTAAATTCATATATAATTTAAATTATTAGATTTGATTTATATTAGTTTATTATATAATAATAGACATTAAAGTGTTCTTTTTACTTTAATAAATATTTTATTTCACTTCTTTTTGTAATATTTACTTCTTGTATCAATTTTATGACCATTTAATACCTTTAAACCTTCAACTTTTCTTTTAACCGGTTTAATATCCTATCCAGTTTTTAAAATATTGCCCTAACATTGATCGATATCGGTATAATACCGTACCAAAATCAAATTCGATACCGATACTAGTACAATATTCATAACATCGTACTACACACAATGAGGGGTATTTACTTGTCAAATTTTCAACATGTAATTTACAGATTAGACATCTGAAACGGAGAATTGGCAAAATCTCACATATTGTTAGCATCTTAAAATTCCTTGGGATCTCAAAAGGGATTGATAAGTTTCACAAAGGCAGCAAAATTTTCCACTACCAAGAGCCAACTAGAAGAGGGAAGTGATATCTTCGGCAAAAACCAGAAAAAGATGACCGATCATTTTGCAACTTAAAATGGTCAACCTTCCTTATCCCTATCTGTAATATTCACCTACAATTTCCAGGCCGCATTCTATATTTACACTCAAGTCAGGCCACTTCTTCAAGACTATAAGAGGCTTCCCTTGATCCATACATTTATGATATGGGGGAGTCCACGATGGATAGCGCTTTCACATGTTAGTAACTAGCATTCCAATTTGTTTGCGAGAGCTCAGGTTGGTATGCAACAGATGGCAGTCCCATGGTTTCAACAGTTGTCGTAAATGTCTGAGACTGCTGTAGGAGTGAATTAACGGTTGACGAGGCACCCACAGTTTGCAGTGGTGGATAAACTCCTGTAATCGGACCATGACCAGCTTGTGCAGGGGAATAGGTGAGGTGCTGTCCCTGTGGGGGGAGGTGGTATAAAGAATTGAGCTGCACGCTGGATATATCCCCAGCCGGACGAATCCAAGGGAAAACTTCACTCTACATAACGTCATCAAAAGCAAACAATTCTTACAATCAGAACTCAACAGATGTTCAAAATTAAATGCAATGGATGAATGAAATGATTGAACTAAAAAGTATGTAGAAAATCATTTCTTATTAGTGACCCTGACAGAATGGATTGCCGTGAAGAATATGGATGAACAACCAAGAGAATAAATTGAAAATACGCAGGGGAGTCAAAAGCTAACCACTGGTCCAGCATTGAATATACCACTTTCCTTCAACTGAGATGCAGGTAGATCCTCCTTCCCCGAAGAGCTTCCAGAAGTCACAGCTTGACCCTGATTCAAACCAACAGGAGGGGATACATACGAACCATACAAGGGAGGAAGTCCAATAGTCAGGTTTCCAGGACCAGTTGATGGCTTAAACTGTGAAAGTGGGTATTTGACTGCAGCAGCAGTAGCTGCTGGTGTAAGGTACGCACTACCAGTTGCTGGCTGTTGAGGAATCCCATTGTGGCCTACGAAATGGTGCATTGGTTGGAAGAAATAAGGGTTGAAATAATGCCCATAGTGGAAGAAATTGGGAGGATATGGAGGCCTAATAAGGAAAGGCTGAGTAGCAGCAGCTACAGAGTTTTGTACGGGTGGATTAGGACTAGCACTGGATGAGGTAGTGGAATTCTCACTCTACAATTTTGCCAAACAAAATTAGATTAGCAAAGCAACATAAAGTGCAAAGGAGGCGATATACATACATGAACTACCAGGATTTTACCCAACACGCCAGAATTACAGATGCAACACTTATTTAAACGTGATACAGAGATGTAATCTTCCCATATAAGCTACAATACCATATTTTATGCCCTTTTTTCAGTTTAGTTGGATTCTCGACAAAGATTATAAGCAGAAAAAATTACCAATTATAGAAACAACGATAAAAGCAAAGAGAAAGTGCCTATGCCTTAAAAATAACAGCATATAGAGAAAATGATGTTAAGTCTTACAGGAAATTTTGGAATGCCAGAAACATCTTGAGACTGCACCTCATGTCCATCAAAATGTACAAGATGATTCCCCTGCATGGATGGCACAATCCCAAGTCCATAGCTTGGAACAATTTGAACAGAAGGGCTTTGATGGTCTTCTTTAATCAACATTGTATCCTGCTTTAAGTGATCACCTTTAGAATCTATAGAAGGTACAACATTGTCATCTGATTGTTTAGCTTTTTCAAGCACATGCTCTTGAGAATCTAGATGATCAAAGTGATCAACTTGCACAGTTGAGGATATACCTTCATTACTGCAAATAGTCAAGAAAACAACCTAAATGATTACAGAACTCTAAAGCAACTAATTTCACAAATATGAACGATAAGATGTGATTTAACAATAAAACTAAGTTGAATACCATTAAAATAAAAGTTCAGAGTCACCAACCTAGATGAAGGTTTGATAGCATCTTCATCAGTCCCAGATATTGATTCAATAGCATCTGCAGAATTCATCTCACCAAAATTACCATTGTCAACTTTTGTTCCTACTGAGCTTCCATCAAAGCTTCCAAAAGTTAAGCCACTTCTTAAAGCTTCAGGAACTTTGAAGTGATTTGGAAAAGTTACAAACCCATTAGGAACAGTTGATCGAGGTAGCATTTTACAATTGGCTCTATCTTGTGCATCCTTTGAGGTGTTCATGGCTACAAAATCATTTTCAGAGATGGATGCTTAAAATATTAAGTGATATTAAATGAAAAATAAAAAATATAGCTGAGGATTTGGCTTAAAATGCTCAGCAAATTAGCAACATAGTAGCAATTCCAATTTAGGATCACTAGAGCTCATCAAGCAAACAAAACCAGTAAGAACTAACAATATTGTAACAGTACCTTTTGAAGGGGAAACTGACTCTTCCATGAGATGGCTTTCATAACCAGAAGAATCAAGACCCAAAGGTTCATCATTATTCATCAAAGATGAAGGCTGTAGCGATTCAGAAAACTGATTCCTGTCAGCTATCTTTGATTTTTCTGGTGGCTTATTTCTCTCAATGGAGTTCCCACAACTTGGGGACGGGTTTTCATTATTCAGAAAATCTGGCTCATTATTGTAAGAAGTTTGCTTTATTTCCTGAACAGGAATCTGTTGAACAACTTTTTGCTGACTTCCTACTTCACGTTTGATTGTACCCACTGGACCAGGATGTCGAGTCATGGATGGGGCCAATATGGGGTCCAAATCATAGGAATAAACACCAGATGGAGATGTTGAAGGAGTAGGAAATGGGAATTGGTTAGAGCTTGGGGTTGATTTGTCACCTTCAGCTTCAAGCAGAGTGTCAATCATACTGTTTTGCACAGATGAAATCGACCCAGGAGGCAATACAGATGAACCATTGTTAGAGTCGGTAACAACTCCACTGACCAGCAACTGTGGGCTAATTCCCAGACCAGAACTCTGATCAATCAAATTTTGGACGCCATCTGATGCCAATGTGGAGTCTCTATAACAGTAAGATAAGTTACAGAAAATTTTAGTCTGGATGCTAGAAGCAGCAATGTAACAAACTTCAATTACAGTACATTACTTTTTTACTCCAGGTGAAGCATGGCTGCTCTGTCTCTGCTCAGCTGGAAAAGAACTTAAAGCGCTTCTCTTCATAATGTGATTAACTCCATTTTCCTTTCGAGGAGCTGCACTCCTCCTACCAACAGCATCTAACAGAAGCAGTCACAAATCAACTTATCAGCAGTAAACTGTTTACTTCTCAGGACAAGTGGTAGAATTACACTTTCCATTCCAACTACGTTTCAACATATGGAAAAAAAAATTATAAACAAAAAAAAAGATAAATATAAATGCCATAAATAAAAAAACAGAAACAACTTTGAAGTCCAAAATTATATTTATGACTAAACTTTGGCACCAAAACTTTCAGAGAGGATCTGTTTAAAGTGAACCAATATCAGCTTCTAAAATCCAAATTCAATGCAGTTACTCTACCTATTTAAGTTACCAAGAATTATCCACTAGCGCAAAAACAATGCAGGCTAAAGAACTCATGTTATGCTAGACAGAAATTTGATACATGCAATATGTTTTTGTTAAGGTTGGGAAAAGAAAATAACTCTTTTAGCCATCCACAATAAATCAAGAAGCAATACAACTCATACTTTTAACCCATGGTTGAGTACCCGGAGATCCGTAAGAAGCAGAATATTCTCCTCGACCACCCCTTGGTCCATGCCCTTGCTTGACTGAAGTCTTCATTCAAACAAGAAGACGATTACAAACTGATCTTGCAATTAGAACAGATACAAGCAAAGAGGGAAAAAAAGTGAGCAATTGCTAAGATGCTACTTGGTGACCACCATGTGACATGCTAGATTATGATTCAGCATACGGGTACCAAATGCCCCAAGAGAACTATATAAACACAGAAAGCAAGAAGTTCAATCAGAACACAGCATGGTTTACCTCCTTTTTGCGATCACGCTTGTTTTTTACTTCGTGAAATGTATCTGTAAACCAAACAAGATTACTATGAATCAGAATTTTACTTCAGATGCTTGAACTAAGGAAAAGTACCTCATGAAACAGAAGATGAAAGAAGAAACATTAAAATTCTGAATAACAAGTCACAAAAATGTAATTTTCCTCCAAATAAGACTAGTAATGTGAAGCAAGCGGATGACAGATAGGCTTGAATCAAGTTTTCAACAATTGTCCCACTTATCAATGCAGACAGTTAACTCCCAACTTATTTACAGATGCATAAGATTGCAGGTAAAGGGGAAAGGGCTTCCTTTTTCAAATTTGTTGAATTCAGTTTGATTTTAATTCAGTATGATTAGTATTTGAAAACTAGAACTACAAAGCATACACTTTCCTTTTCCATATCCTTTATTAGTTTGCTTTAGATGCAAAAGAACTGAACTTAGATAACTATCGTAATGCAAAAAAGGAAAACGGTGAAAAACAAGAACAAGAGGGAAATAAAATGGGGGCGATAGCACTTGCAGCATGTACAAACTTTCCAGCTAAGCACAACCCTGTTATGCCTTCACAAGCTCACAGAACAAACAACACAGATACAAGACTCAAGAATCCATCTTTCTCTCCCATTTTTTAGTCAACGAAACACAGCCTTTTGAACACAGATCATAAATCAAGAAAGCACCCCAAACGAAAACATGAAGAAGAAACAAAGAACACCCAACCCCAAAAAAGCGTCATAGACTATGTTGATACCTAAATAGAGAAGCTTTTGGGCGGTGTCATCTGGATCCATGGAGCATTCTTGAAGAACAGAGTAGATATCTTCATCGCTGTGTTGCTTCCCTGTGATCTCTCTAATGTTACGTATCGTCCTCCGTACAGTTTCTGGTATCACGATACCATGAGGCTCCCGGCCGCCACCTCCATCGCCGCCGCCCGTGCCACCTCTGTTGCTCATCTCGGGTTTTGTTTCGTCCAAAGTTTGCGTATCTAAGTTTGTTTAAAAGGGGAGCTGAAAGAAAATGGCAGAAATTGAAAAAAAAAAAAAAGGAATCAGCTAAATGCTATAAAAACAAAATGTAATATTTTCCCAACAAAATCCTGGACATATATGTATATGAAAATATTTGATGTTTGAGACTAATCCTGTCCATGGCATTAAAAACGCCTATTGACTAATAAAGAATGGAAGAGTAATTCCTCCTCTTAACATATATATATAGTTATATAACTATACTAAAACCGATGGGGGTTTATTTTTGTTCTAAGGCACATAACATTTTCATTAAAATACAAGAAAAATGGTTTAATTTGGTTTTAATATTTTAAAAATATTCAAAAGAATTTTTGTATGTACGAAAAATTAAACAAAGATTAAGTTTATGTTTATTGTCATTTCTTATGTAATACATATTAAATTCATTTTTAATCATTAAATAGGTATGCATATATATGTCATATGGTTCTTAAGTATCTAACCTTAAAAAAAATTAATTTATTTTCAATTTAAATGTTATACTAAAATCTAGTTAATTTAAATTAATTATGGTTAGTGCTAATTAGTAATAAGTTATAAATGAAGCAATTAGCAAGATTTTAAATTAGATATGAAATATTAAGTTTTGAACAACTCAATGTTAATGATTTAAAGATGTGATGCTTAGATAAAGCATGTAAGTTTAAAATTGAATTAAATAATAAAACGTTTATAAGATGTCCAAAAGGTTAGATATAATTTTGCAGACTGGTTGAACAACTTATTTGCTTTGATGAACATTTATAAGAAAATAGTTCTCAAGCAATGCAGTAGAAGGAAGTTGAAATTTGAAAAGTTCAAATCTTATAAAAATACATCCAATTGGAACTAGTGATTGTACATTTGATGTATAGTTAAAAAGGATATGAGACATTGAAAAAATTCACTTTCATGATGAATTCAAATAGTTTATTTTAGAGATAGTTGTGAATTTATTATGTTTACAAGAAGGTTAGTGAGAGTATAGTTGTCTTATGTAGAGACATATTACTTATAGAGAACAATAATTTTAATTTTCAATTGTTGAAAATATAATTGTCTAAGAATAACTCTTGTTGTATATGAAAAGATAACAACTTAATTCTAAAAATTAGATCTGTATGGATAGATTGGAAGTTGTTCACGTATTCTAAGTCTAATAATATTAAGATCCAAGTATGTATTTAGGCAAATTTTCTTAATAACGATGATAATTAAGAAAAAAGTTGTAAAATTTAAACAAGTAATCACTATAAAGAATCTTGTAGAATTCTCTTATTAAGTCATTATCTCAACAATAGCATGATTATCATATGGTGATACGACATAAGATACTTAAATGATTGGCTTAGTGCAAGTAGTAAATTGTTGATTTATACCCTAAAGTCAATCGGTTGGTTGTAGCTTAGTGACAATTATTTAAAGAAATTTTTTATTTTATACATACCTAGATGTATATGATAAAGTCATGAGATAATTATACATTAAAAATGAAATAATTATGAGATTCGTATTGCATTTATATATTATTCTTACATTGTCCCTAGTTATTGTTCTATTAAGGCTGAACATTAATAAAACGTAAAATGACTAGCATATGTTATGTTTTTCCTTATGAAGGAAGTAGTTGATTTCATAAACTAAAGTATAGAGACACTTAAACAAATGTGTAGGTGCTTGTTAAAGAACAAGTTTTATGAACTAACCCCATATGAGAAATTTATTTGGAACATTACTTTTATGTTTATAGAAATTCTCATTGTGATGATTATATAAGTGATTATTTGACTTGATATCATCAAAGTTATCTTATGCAAAGATTGCTATATTTTGATGCCACTTATAACTTGTTCTAGTTAGGGATAACTAAGTCAGTATTCATTACAAATATCATTAATTGAATAATTAATAATGGAGAATTAATATGATTGGACTTAAAATAAAGTAGACATTAATTTCATACTCTATATTTAATCATAACATTATATGATGAAATGATTCAATTATACGAAAAAAAATTATGCATGAAAAGATTAGTCAAAACTATTTTGACATTATTCCTAAATATTTAGATAGTTATGATGTGTTGCTCGATGTCAATCTTAATTTATAGATATAAATTGTTTAATTAGATAATTAAAGATAAATTAAAGAAGTTTAATTTGTCTAATCCTAAATATAATTTAGGGTTATAATTTCCATTCATTGCCAACATATTTGAATCCCTAATAGGTTACACATAAAGAACGGATTGAAGAGAGAGAGATTTTAATCAAGTTGGATTTGATTATAAAGTTTGAGAAACTTTATAATTAAATATGAAATATTTAATAAATAAGGATCAATATGAGATATTTTATCTTATTTGAACATAATTAGTATTTAACTAGAATTATTTATAAATTTAATTAAAGTTTAATAAAAATTAGAATTTAATTGTAATTAAATTATTAAAATGTCAAAAAATTATTATAAATATGCTTAAGCTCTAGCTAGCATTCGTTGTTTAACCATTTTTCTACAATAGTTGCATAATTTTCTCTAACTTGTTTTGCAGAGATGAATCAATTTTAGAAACGATTTGAGAAATACAATTAAAAAAAAGATCATACTTTGAAATAAGATATGAATTAAGATTAATGTTTTATTATGATATATGTGTTAATAGTTTTATAGAATTTAAATAATCTTGTCTTTTAAGAAATTAAACAAAAAAGTTTTGTAATATTTTGCTGCATGCAAGAACAGATACGGAACCTTATTTCCCAAGAATAACATCAAAGAATGAGAAAGAAAAAAACTTAGAAGACTCGAATGCTTTTGCTCGAAACATTAGAAAAAGAAGAACATGTATATTTAACACATAAACTGGGAAATATATGTGTATGTGCTGTATAATTTCAACCTTTTCCTTACAGAAGTATGATAAAATTCTAATGCATATGATTTGATAGTTGGAGAAGGGGGATTACAAGCATCCGAATTTCCAAGGTAGCCAAGATCTTGCAATCGGTTCGGTATGTAAATTGGAGAAAGATAGAATCTCGACAGACTTCAAAAGTAAACCAAAGAGCAAAAACGGAAACTGATATAGTAGAATTTGCATAGATATAGGTTAGCCCAAATCTTACCTTATCGGTGCAACGTATTGAAATGAATTTGGCATTATCGCTTCTTTCCAAATTTTTCTCATGATAAGGATTGGTTTAGAGATAAAAATTATCTCCGTGATAAAAGCTATTTCTGTGGAGTCCAGATTTTCTGTCTAATATTATGATGTTTTATTGTATCTAATAAATCTCAGTCATTTATTTATGTGGGACCTGTATGGGGTTCACGTAAGTCCCGCAAAATAAATGGCTGATATTTTATGCAACAGAATAAAACTGAACTGAGGATCTGGTTTCATTTCCGTGACGGATTTGAGGTAGTTGAAAGCAAACTCATACTAAACACCACGGGAGCTGGAAACAGATTAAACTACATAACTTTAAAAAGTTCCAATGGTGGACTTAAATTACAAAGAACAAGCCATGAAAATGACATCATCGAACTAACTAAACTAATAATTAATGCTAAATGAGGAGAAAAAATAAACAAGTTTTTATCACATCTAGATTGCAGGGCAGCCTTCAGCATGAACACCTGGTGCGGTAGGACAGCTTGCCAAATCACAGTGATCACCACTATCACCACCCCACCAAACTGGACCATATATGTCAAAGGATTGGAGGGAAAAGAAAAGTAGTATAGCCATAAATGCAACACCAGCGTCCAATGAAGCTGATAAAACGTAGGTATGTCTAGCCCACCAGCTCTTGTACTTTCTGTAAACGTAATAGTTGAATATCACTCCTACGATTGCCCAGCTTATGTAATGTACAGGTCTTGCCGGTGGCAACATTGAAGTGGCTGATAAGATGACCGGCACGTTCAGGAATTGGATCCATTTCTTCTCAGGGTATTTGCGTGCCAAAATCCAATGTGGAAATGGAAGAAGGAAACCGATAAGGAATAACCAATTCAACGCCCCATAGACACCTAGTGTTGAGAACATCCTACGTGGGCCTATAACTCCCCATATAATTGAAGCATTATAAAAGACATCATCCCCAGGACATGTCCATGGACTTCCATCTGGTAGCAACTCGGGTCTACATATGTTCTTAACACTTGTGAGAAGAAACCATGCTGTGCAAAAGCAAGTGGTTGAAGAAACTACAGTTCCAACCAACTGCAATTGCAAATTGTCTCAATAATGGTGCGAGTAATACATGATATCTATTTATTTATATGAAGAAAGTTCTTAGTAACTCAAAATATGGGACTGACTGTAAGTACCTGCACGATGAACATTGATTTTGGTGGAATCTTCATGTAGTGACCCAATTTGAAGTCTCCAAGAAATGTGAGGGCTTGTGCCATGCTGATATAACCATATGTCTTAAAAGCTACGTTAGCAAGAGGTCTTCCAGGATATATATAACCTATAATCAATTCTGTTATCACGTTTAATCCCATTTGCTGCATGTAAAAACAAGAAACTAATCAAAATTTCACTTGAGATTTACTGTTTTCTTATAATATATCTGGGAATAAAAAATAAGTACGTACAACATTTGTCGAGGCTTGAATGATCCCAATGGGCAACGTGAAGAAAAGTGCAATAGCGCAAGCCATGAGAAGTCCCCACCATGGAAGCTGTAATTGTTTATTAAAACCTTCCACAGCAAGAAATGAAAGCCCAACACTTATAACCAAAACAGTAGCAAACCACCATTCGGGGACTCTTTCATAGTTCTTCTTCATTATTCTGGCGTGCACATCATCCAAATTGTCTTTAGCCTTGCTCACTAATCGCATCATTGTTCTATCCACAAAAAATAAAAGAGACAAGAATGTTATGAAACCTTAATAATTTACATATCTTGATCGATGAGTTAATTAAAAGTCCGTACTTTCCATGGAAGAGTGCCACATGCGAAACAGTAGCTGTCAAATTCGCAAAACTCAATCCGTAGACAGTAGCAAACAATACACTGAGATAGAGCTTGCTATAGTTGTTGTACTCGTTTAGATTGATGTCGAAGGAACGTGGATCTAAGATGCGAGTGACATTGTATGTCAGACCAGTGGAATCGAAGGTGTGGGAGGATAAGATTGGGAATTTCTTGGCATCATAGGTGTTAGTCCAATAAAGACCGGGAGTAATAATGTAAACAACAATGAAGAAACCAACCATAATGTTGGCAATAGTATGGAAAGGGTTAGCAAGAGGAGTTGCCAAAAATCCAGCAATTGTTGACCAATCCAATCCAATAGAACCAATACCGAGACCATTTCTCCCTGAACCAATTTGTTGAGCTGTTACCGAATGCTTCCATATCCAGCAAACGAAGGAAATGGCAGATAATGAAGGAAAAAGGTAGCTTGGAAGCGTGTAGTAAGCGAAGCTTGATACGAAAGCAATTGCGAAAAATTGCAGTCTGGTAAGTCCACCCCTCTCCCTTTTCTCTTCATCATGCAACGTCCTGTAAATTTTCCGTCCCATAATTCATTTGTACCATTATCGATAGATTTACTCGAGTAAACATTATTATACTACCTACCTAAAGAGAGAGACTTGGATTAGGTTTGAAGGCCACCACATGTAAGGCGATTCCACTAGAATTTTTCTGAAAATGCCCGCCCATCCGTATCCAACCAGCTGAGTTCATTTTATGAGGTCAGACAACAACTTAATAATCCACACATACTTGATGTCAAAATTTATGTACAGAATGTAATGACATACCTGAGTTGTCTGCACCAACAACATAGCTGCCACTGCATTCAACTTCCTCTTATAAAAAGCCATCACAATCGTAACAATTGACACTGCATAGGGTGTCCCTCCACCACAATTAGCAAATATGGTGACCAACACATGTTCTTTAAGAGTGAAAGGGCCTGGATTCAGTGAAAATGACCATTTGGTGAGTGGGACATGGATTTTCTTATTCGGCAGAGTTGCAGCCATCAATTTTCCAAGAGGAAGAGTCACAATCTGTACTGAAATTGAACTAACTGATAACTGATTTTGACGGTAACCAAAGAACTGATTCGCAAAAGAAAGCAGCACGCATGCTGTTATCCCCAGAGCCCATGTTCGAAACGTTAGGGCAGGCTGAGTAGGATCGTCGGTGATTGGAACTGTTAACCTCACTTGCTCGATTGGATTGTCATTTACTTCTTCTTCTCCATCTCCTGAGCCATCTTTTTCTTTTTGGTAGAAAAAAAAAGAAACACAGCTATAAGTATATGTTACTGTATCAGTATAAAATTATATTTTCAGAGGAAAAAAACTAGATGGTTTACCTGCAGGCTCCATGTTGAAGCTTGAGGCAGGAGCTGACATATTTTTCTGTTGTTCTGATCTCTCTTTCTTTCAGTTTCAAAGGCAAGATATGTAAGCTAATCCAGTGGTTTGGTCAGTGCCAACTACTATCCCGCAAAAATAGGCCGCATTAACAACATACTCTAACTGAAAATCTTATAGGATTCTGTACCTAATTAATCCTTTTAAACTCATCCTAATCATTTAAATAAGTCTATCTAAAAGTATCAGGAGTCAAACATCTTTCATACTTCAAATCAGACTCTTATCCTTTGAAGTAGTTTAATTAAAACTAATCCAAATCTTTTATGCATCTTTTAGGTAAATAAAAACTTTATCGGACTACATCTTATATTATTTCTGGATCTGTTAGATGCCAACCTTTTGTTAAAATATATTTTATATATTATTTTCTGGAAATTAGGGTTTCTTCTCCTCCTAGTTGTCGCCTACTTCTCTACTGTTTCTGGTTGCTTATGCAAGCTTCTCCTTTAGATGTCGTTTCCCTCGTCTTCATCGTATCCCACTGGCGGTGGTAGTTCACCCTTTTTTTGCCTCTTCGTCTAGAGGCAAATTTGCCCTTGCTAGTGGCAATTAATGCTACTAGCTTCGTCACCCCTGGCGAGGGAGGAGGTAGTCTCACCAGCAATGACGCTCGCCTCTAGTGAAGACATACAACATACAAAACCCTAAACCATAGATAATCCAAAATCAAAAGTGCAATGAAAAAAAATAAATTTCTATAGTTTCTCGTATGGATCGTAATAATTGAATAGCTTAAAAAATATGAATCATTAATAGGTAATTGCAACGTACTTGATTCGAATTTTTGTAAAAACTTCTTCTTAAGGTACCAATGACGAGTCATCCAAGTGTTAATACTCTAACAGTATCCCATAATAGAGAAAAATAACTCAACTTTTGAGAGGTGAAGGTAGGAA
The DNA here is from genome assembly GCA_027563865.1 of Erythroxylum pelleterianum. Lineage (NCBI taxonomy): Eukaryota > Viridiplantae > Streptophyta > Magnoliopsida > Malpighiales > Erythroxylaceae > Erythroxylum > Erythroxylum pelleterianum. The sequence goes on from JAOQMR010000005.1 coordinate 18,384,912, forward strand.
TGTTAGCTGCTTTATACCTTCCTTTTATTTATGGAGAAAGACAAATAAGTTTCTTTCTTATTAAAATTAAAATTTCTAATTATAATTAAATTCAACTCTAAATATAATTATAATTTAATCTTTAATAAAATTAAATATCTCATATTTGACCTTTAGAGTTTCTCAATCTTCATAACTAAGTCTAGCTTAATTTTAATTGACTTTTATCTTTATAATTACTCTTTTGTGTATCA
>JAOQMR010000005.1:18420310-18453460 GCA_027563865.1 Erythroxylum pelleterianum
TTTCGATTATACTTCACGCCGTTGTATGGTCTTTTCCGCAGTATATTTTGAATATTCGGGCCATACGCGATCCAACACTGGCTAAGGTCCAATGGATGTAAAGATAGTTAGCGGTGCATATTTAAGAAAATGCCTAAGACTTTTAAGGATATTTTCCTTGTCTCTTGGCCATTAGACTGAGGTATGGTGGAAATACACCTAATTCTTATAGTAGATAGATTCATCATGTGCTATGCTATATGGTCGACGAAAAACAAAGAAACATTGGGTGGATTGCTTCTTTAATGGAGTCTCCAATAACCTAAAATCCTCAATAACCTGTGAGAGTTGCATTTTCAATCTCATCAATGGTTGATACCACCCAAGGAAAGTCCACAAGAGAAAACCTTCATTTTCTCTATCATATAAATGTTGATAAACTTGTACAGAAGGAAGAGAGACAGCACATGCATAGAGGGTAAAGAGTGCCCATAAGTACTACAATGCATTTCTGAGAGCGGGTCATTGATGAAAAACACAGTGAGATATGGTAGCAGTAACGTAATTTTTTTGGTTGAGGAAGAAGTGAAGGTAATAGAAAAGGCTTAAATGGGCAAAAGAAGTTATTTCATCAACGGTAGTCAGTGTGCTTGCAACAAAAAGGAAGAATTTCTTTGTTTTGGCAATGCTGGACAAGTCAGCCGTTGAAAGACTGAGAGAAATATTTCTAGAGGGAGTAATAAGGTTGATATACTTTTGAGGCCGATAGATGAAATTAGCTAGGATGTTCTGGTGGCCTTTGATGTGGTGAATTGTGAATTTATAGTGGAAAAGTCAATCTTTCCAACGAAGCAATTGACTCTTTAGTAGAAGTTTTTTTTTGTTTAAATCTAGTATTTTTAGAAAAGATGTATTGTCCATTTCTACTATAAAGAGATAAGGGCTAAGGTGGAAATTAAACTTTTCCATACCTCTTTTGACTACTGGAATTTCTATGTAGATTACGTGATAATGCTTTTCGAGGGTTAAATTGTCTGCTAGCATGTCCACAGTAAAACCTTTTTCCTTCTATCTCTTCTATTAAAATTTCTCCCTAGAAATTTTCACTATCATCAATGTGCGAGATTTGTTTTCCTTTGTTAGGAATCTTTAATAGAGGTGGATGTTGACTGATTTTCTCTAATTGCTTGACTACCTTTGTCTAGTTAGGACTCCATAATGGTGGCTTTTTCTTCAATAACTTTGATAGCTGACATATTCTAACACATGAGAGATGAAATCCTTAATATAATTCACGATTTCCAAAAACCATTAGATCTATAATTAATAACTAACCTCTTTTTTCCTCCTTTTTCCACAAAAAAAGCTTGACATGCCCAATTTGTTTTGATCGGCTCACTCAGTCCCTATTTTAGAAGTATAACATATTCTTCATATACCATCTATAAGTCATCTAGATTCATTTCCAAATAAGTTGCCTTTGTTTGATTAATGTCCTCATTTTTTTAAAAAGGTGATTGGACATAAAAGTCTGCATTTTGTCATAATGGATGTAGATGATTGAATTGGTCATAACTTTCCGGGCAATATTGTAAGGGTGATGATATTCTCATATCTAGAAGGAACTTCTTGTAGCTTGAAGATGTTATGGTCTTCAATGCATTCACGAAAAATCTTGTTTGTAACAAATCTCCTTTAGCAAAATTTGTAACTTTTCTATTTAGCAATAGACATTCATCCCAACAAGTATGTTAAGACCAGAAAAATTATTTCCCAATATTTTTGTCCAAACGATATGACTTAGGAAGAACTTATCTCAATCCTTCTCTTTGTGATAAAGTCTATCTTAAAGGATTTGCTATCAGCTGCAATAAAGTATTTTTAATATGGTTATCATTCTTCTGTTAGAAGAACATGTGATTTCATTACACTTCTACAAGAGCTTGTATCCATATAACCAATGGTTGGGATTGATTTGTAACTTGACATATGGTCACGTTACTACTAGCTTCCTAAGTTCATGCTTGAAGCAAGACTGTTTCATCATATACATTGATTCATCATCTTCATCTTCAATAGAAGAGACTTCATCATCAGTAGATTTATAGTCAGGTAATGCAAACAATATCTCTTTATCTTCACTAGACTATTGTTCAAAAAGAGATTTGATGTCTTCATCATCTCTTATGGGCATCACAGCTTCATGGAATGTAGGATTTTTCATATTCTTTTTAGACTTTTTAGGCACCTTTTTGCATAATGACTTGGTTGTCTACAAATGTAACACTAGTATGACTTTCTAGTTTCAGAAGCACACTGCTTGAAGAATTTTATTCTCTTTTTCTTCCTCTTATTGAAGGATGAATTCTTAATAGTTTTCTTCTGAAATGTTTCTCCTTCTTTGTGTTGCATGCACATTTCTCCGCGTATTTGCATTTAATCTTTAAGTACAGATTCTTGCACACTTATTTAAGTTGAGGTCCACCTTTCAGCATAGTTTTAAAGAACTTATTTTATTAACATAATTTGTCTAACGTTACTAAAGCTAATTGATAGATTCCTCCGAGAGAGATTTTACACGTCTTTGTGAAGAAACTTAATTGTTCTTTATAATTCAGGCTGCAGCTCATTAGCAAGGGAAGCAATGAATATGTATCAAAGATTGACATCATTAAAGCCATTAAGCATATAATATTCTTCAGATATTCTTCAAAAATGCTTATATATAAATCTTTCATATTCATAAAGCAACACTTCATTTCAAAGTACTCATGTCTGCTTTGTCGATTAGTGAGTTGTAAATCTCCAATGAATTCTTTATCGGTCATTCCTAACAAGGAACTGATTTCTGACAATTGTAAGACTTGCAAGGCTTTGAAATCATTCTCTTAAAGTTCCTGCCATTTTGGAGACAAATTCCATCAAGATACCTTTAACATATATGACATTGTCATTTGAAAATCTATCCAGATACTGAATTCATGTAATCTATCTCTCTATTTTGTTGGTGGAACATCTTCAAAAGTAAACCATGGACCTGAAGTAGGTTTGTAAACATGTGTTACTTATGGTCTGACTGGTTCTATCATTGACTCAATATCTTCAACCTCAAGTCAACTTTTGTTTGTGATTAAGAAAAGTATTGAACAACCATCATCATTTTGAGATATTTGAGTGGGATATGCAAGTTGTTATAAGCTTTCTGAGTTTTCTGTAAAAGAATCAGAGTCTTGGCTATCAGTATGACTATTAGAGTTATTTGGTAATGTATAATTTTCAAAGCTATCTGAAACTGATTGAAGGGTAGCTATGAATTCTTGGTTGGGCAAGGGTTCTTTTGTTGTGTCTAGGGAAGGTCTTTTTTTGGTAGAGAAGTTAGTGATGTATGGATATGTAAAAGTTTATAAGTGAACGAAATGTCTTTTGTTAGCAGGTTTGGCTTAGAAGGCTTTGATGGTTTTGCAAGGGTTTGTATGAACAACGAATAAGACATTTTGAAGACTTTTTGTAATCAGTAGCATTGGGATATGATGGAGTGTTATAGGTAGGTTATATGACTGGAAATGTCGAGGGGTGTGGTTCATATACAGCTCTAGATTGTTCTTTAGTCATATCTGACTCAATTCTTTTAAGCTCTTCTCGAACTTTTTGAAGTTCTATTTCCTTCTTAAAGAACTCAGGCTCACAATATTATTGGTCAATTTATCTTCTTAGGTCCAAATCAAGTTGGATAGTTTGATTGAGTATTCACCGATGCAATTGTTGCATTTAAATAGATATAGCATCAACATTTGAATTTAATCCTTGTGTCTGTTGGGATAAACCATCAAGCTTTGAATCAATTTTGTGGAGGACATTGTTTTGTGTTACAACATGTTTATCAATTTAGTATTTCCTCTACTAGATAAACTGGTACATGATTGTCGTGTGGATTGGTACATGTTGATCTTGAGTATGGCCTTACAAATACCTAAGTAGTTTAGTCTAGGCCTCCAAAAGTAAAAAAAAAATCTTCCTCATATAATTTCATCATCATAGAAGGTAATGGTTTAGGAATCCTTAAGGATTAAAGAAATTATTAGCATAGAGCATCTTAGTTAAATCAAATATTCTTTTCTAACTACTATTAATAGTTTAGAGAGATCATTTGGTCTAAGCTTTGGATTCCTAAGACCAATCTAAGGTCTCGAGTCATCATCGTAGTCATGCTTGGGTTGAATCCTCTTTTGTAGTTCACATTTAGATTTTGACTTTCTGTCGGGCTCCTCTTCATTGAGGGACATAGACTTTGTCATCACTGTCGAAATTGTCATCCATCCAACATTCACAATTTAAATCGCACACAGATGGATCTACATCCTAGATGAAATGTCCTTTGACATGGTTGACATATATCATATGTCCATCAAGGTGGACATAATAGATTGGAAGGCCACTAACACCTTCTTCATAAGAAAATGATAGAGCAATCATCATTATTAACCCAGAGGAGGTTCTGGATGATTTTGGATATTCTTTTACAGACTTGCTGAAAACATATTTTACCATTCCATCCTTCAAGCTTTTCAAAATTGGAAGGTAATAGTATGAATGGAGCACCTATGAGGAGTATGAAATTCTTTTTAGTAATTCGTGATCCACTTCACAGGCATTAACTCTGTCAATTGTTGTGATGGCAATTATCGTGGAATAGGGTCTTATGGTCCACTTTATAAGCACTAACTCCACCAAATGAAGTTATTGTTAATAAGAGTGCGTAATAAGAGGCCTAAATAAACACACGTAAAGTTTCAACCTCATCAAATCCAATTCATTTCTCTTCATCTCTTTCTTTAGAAAATGTCCTCCTCATTTTAAGAAAACTCTCTCCAATAAAATAAAAATCCTTGTACAATTTACCCACTTACCCAAAAACACAAAAATCCATTATACTTAGCTACCTTTATTAAGCCCATATAGTCTATATCATATATCTAAATCATTTATAAAGAGTATTCACTCCTTAAACTCCACACATCGACCTCAACTTAAAGAATTGACCCAAGGATCCAGATTAGACCAAGGCGGTCTAAATTCCACTTCTGTAGAAGAATACATAATTCTAGAGTTTCCCTTTGAGCTAACATCATTATGGTTAGATTAGCGTTACACATATCTTCATGTAGACGCTATTCGAATTGTCTTAACATTACATGGAAGAAAAGGAATTCTAGCGACAACTAGAATTTCTCTTCTTGATATGGCATAAACATCTTATCATAATGCCTTAATCGAAACTCTCTTAACCAATCTCAACAATAGAAGTGTCATTATGACTATTGCTTCGAACTTTAACATCAAACTTGATGGTCCAACGCTACCCATAAGACTAGAAGTTCAAATCCAAATTTTTGGAGCTGACCAGGACCCTACTACCATCATTGTCATACTCCATCATTATATCACATATAGATTGTAGAACCAAGCTCTTGATCTAAACTTTCCAAACTCTACACAAGATGTACTCTATATGGTAGTAAAAAAGTCTTAGAATGAGACCACAATCATCCCGATTACATGCACTCTATATGGTAGTAGAAAGGTCTTAGAATGAGACCACAATCATCCAGATTACACAAAAATTGCCATCATAAAAATCGGCGGAGTTAATACCTATAGAATAGATCAATAATTAAAAAAAAATCATACTCCTCGTTGATGCTCCATTCATACTATCACTTCTCTAATTTTGAAAAACTTGAAGGATGGAATGGTAAAATCCATTTTCAACAAATCTAAAGAAGAACACCCAAAATCATCCAAAACCTCCTCTGGGCCAATAACGATGATTACTCCATTTTCAGCCCGATGGACATGAGGTATATGTCAACCATATAAATGGATATTTCATCTGGGATTTAGATTCATCTATGTGCACTTTAGATTGTGAATGTTGGATGGATGACGATTCTAATAGTGATGACAAAGTCCATGTCCCTCAATGGAGAGAATATCTTAGCAAAAAGTTAAAATCTAAGTGTCTACCACAAAAAAGGATCCAACCTAAGCATGATATCGATATTAACTCGAGATCTTGGATTGGTCTTAGGAATCTTAAGCCTAGACCAAAAGATTTCTCTGAACTATTGAGAGTAGTTGGAAAAGAACACTTGATCCAACCAAAATGCCCTATGCCAATAATTTTTTGAATCCCTAAGGAAATCCCCAAACCATTACATTGTATAATGATGTGATCATATGAAGAAGATTTTTCCACCCTTGGAAGCTCAAACTAATAAAATCACTGGAGTATCTGAAAGGCTATACTCAAGATCCATAGGTATCAATCCACACAGCAATCATGTACCAGTTTCTATAGCAGAAAAAATACTAAATTGGCAAACACAAAATGTTATAGCATAAAATAATTTCGTTCACAGAATTGATTCAAAGTCTAATGGTTTATCTCAACAGACACAAAGACTAAATTCAAAAGTTGATGTCATATCTTTCCAAGTGCGACAATTACATCAACAACTACTCAATCAAGCTGCCCAATTTGATTCAGACCTGAGAAGTTATATTGACTAGCAGCATTGTGGACCAGAGTTCTCTAAAAAGCAAAGAAAACTGCAAAAAGCTCGAGAAGAGCTCAAAAGAATCTAGTCAGACATGGCTAAAAAATAATCCAGAGTTATATATAAACTATACCCCTTGACGTTTCTACTTGTAAGACCTACTTATAACACTTCATCCTATCCTGACGCTACTGACTATATAAAAGTCTTAAAATGCCCTATTTATTGTTCAGACAAACTTATACAAAACCATCAAAATCTTCTAAGCCAAACCCGTCAGCAAAAGACATTCTATGAACTTCTAAACCTTTACAAATCAATACACCCTCAACTTCTCCTCCAAAAGAAAGACATTCCCTAGACACATCAAAAGAACTCATTCCTAACCAAGAGTTTATAGCTACCCTTCAACCAGTTCCAGATAACTCTGAAAATCATAGAGTACCAGATAGGTATAATAATCACACTGAAAGTCAAGACTTTGATTCTTTTACATAAAACTCAAAAAGCTCATAACCGCTTACATATCTCACTCAGATATATCAAATGATGATAATTGTTCCACGCTCTTCTCAACCACACACAGAAGTTGAACGTGAAGTTGAAGATATTGAATCAATGACTAGTCAGACCATAAGTAACTCCTGTCTATACACCTACTTCAGGTTCATAGTTCACTTTTGATAATATTTCACTAACAAAATGGAGAGATCGACTACATGAATTCAATGCCTAAATAGATCTTCAAATGACAAGGCCAAATATGTCTTTTAAAGACATATTGACATAATTTGTCTCTAGAATGAAGGAAACTTTAAGAGAATAGCTCCAAAGTCTTAGTGAATATAGGCACATGCAACTCTTACAATTGTCAAAGCTAGTTTCTTGTTAGGAATGATCCATAAAGAATTTATTGAAGATTTTCAACTCCTTGATCGACAAAGCAAACATGAGTACTTTGAAATGAAGTGTTGCTATATGAATAGAGAAGATTTGCATAAGCATTTTTAAAAAATGATTGAAAAATATTATATGCTCAAGGACTTCAATGACGTCAATCTTCGGTACACATTCATTGCTTCCCTTCTTGATGAGTTACAGCCTAAATTACAAAGAACAATTAATTCTCTTCATAGAGACATATATGAAATCTCCCTCACAGAGAAATCTACTAATTAGCTTTGGTGATGCTAAACAAATTATGTGAACAACATAAGTTCTTCAAAGCTATGCTAAAAGGTGAACCTCAACTCAAACAAGCATTCAAGAAGCCGTACTTAAAGATTAAATGCAAAGACATGGAGAAATGTGCATGAACACAAAGAAGGAGAAACATTTCGGTAAAAAACCATTAAGGATTCATCCTTTCAATAGAAGGAAGAAAAAGAGAATAAGTTCTTTAAACGAAGTGTTTTTGAACCTAAAAAGCTAGCTCAGTGTTACTTTTATACACAACCAGGTTATTATACAAAAAGGTGCCCAAAAAGTCCAAAAAGGATATGAAAATCGTACAATCCATTGAAGTTACAATGCCTATAAGAGATGACGAGGACATTGAATCTCTTTCTGAAAAACAATCTAGTGAAGATGAAGAGACATTGTTTGCATTGCCGAATTATGAACCTACTGATCATGAATTCTCTTCCCTCTTGAAGATGATGATGAACTAATCTATATGATGAAACAATCTCAAACCTAGGAAGCCAGTAGTAATGCGACTATACGTCAAGTTCCAATTTCTTCTAGAGAATTATCACAACCCAATCTCAACTATTGGTTACATAGATACAAGCTCTTGTAAAAGTACAATAGAACCACATATTTTTCCAATAGAAGAATGACAACCATATAAAGAATACTTTATTGCAACTGACGGCAAATCTTTCAAAATAGACCTTATCATGAAGAGAAAGATTGGGATAAAGCTCTTCCCAAATTGTATCATTTGAACAAAAATATTAGGAAGTAGTCTTTCTAGTCCTGAATGGTGTCTATTGCCAAACAGAAAAGTTACAAATATTGCCAAAGGGAATTTGTTACAAACAAGATTTTCATGAGTACATTGAAGACCACAACATCAATAAGCTACAAGATGTTTCTTCTAGATATAAGGATATCAGAGACCAACTCTTACAATATTATCAGAAAAGTCGTGACCAATTCAATCATCCACATCCATTATGACAGAACATAAACTTTTATGTCCAATTACCATTCAAAAAGAATGAGGACATTAATCCAACAAAGATAACTCGTCCGAGAGTGAACCAGATGGCTTAAAGATAGTTCAAGAAGAATGTGCTATGCTTCTGAAACAAGGATTGATCAAGTCGACTAAATCAAATTAGGCATGTCAAGCTATTTATGTGAAAAAGAGTAGAAAAGAACAGAGGAAAAAAAATTTAGTTATTGATTACAAACCTCTAAATCATTTTCTTCACAATGACAAGTTTCCTATGCTCAAGATCAATACACAAGTGTCATTTCTAAAAGAGGCCAAAATATTCTCAAAGTTTGATTTAAAAGCTAGATTTTGGCAATTAATTATTGACCCAAAAGATATGCATATAATAGCATTCTGCATTCCTAATCCCTAGTACCAGTGAACAGTGACGTCATTTGGGCTAAAAGTCACCCCATTATTGTTTTAAAGAGTTATGACAAGTATCTATGATAGTATCCTATCATGTGCTTTAATATACATTGACGATATTCTACTTTACTGTCAGATCTAAAACGAGCATCAAGCCTTATTACGACAATTTTTGGATCTCACAAAAAATTATGGGATCAAACTCTCATCCAGCAAAAGCCAAACGAGTTCGATTTATATAGAATTTTTAGACATGAAATTTCATGACGTTTTCTACTATACCTGCCCATATATAGCTAGTGAACTACTAAACTTCTTAGACACGAACCTTAAGCAGATCCAATAATTTTTTAGAATCATGAATTATATTAGAAATTTCATCTCTCATAACTTAGAATATGTCAGCTAACTATCAAAGCTATTGAAGAAGAAGCCACCACCATAGGAGCTTGACCAAACAAAAGCAGTCAAGCAATTAAAGAAGATTAGTCAGCATCCACCTCCAATAAAGATTCCTCACAAAGGAAAGTGAAACTTGCAAGGTGATACTAATGAAGATTTTTGGGGAACAATTTTAAGAAAGGAGAGAGATGGAAAAATGTTTACTGTGCACATGCTAGCAGATAAGTTAAACTCTCGAAAAGGCATTATCATGCAATCTAGAAAAAGATTCTAGCAATCAAAAAAAAGTAGAAAAAAGTTTAATTTCTACCTCAACCATTATTTCTTTATAGTAAAAATGGACAGTGTGTCCTTTCCAAAGATACTGGATCCAAACAAAAAACTTCTGCCATAAAGCCAATTGCTTCGTTGGAAAGATTGGTTCCTGTTATAAATTCATAGTCCACTACATCAAAGACCATTAGAATATCCTAGCTAATTTCCTCTCTCTCGACCTCAAAAGCATATTAGACTTATCACTCCCTTCAGAACTATACATCTCATCTTTTTAATGGCTAACCTACCTAGCACTACCAAGATGAAGAAATTCTTCCCTCCCACTCCCACTACTGTTAATGAAATAGCTTCTCTTATTGGGATAAGCCTTTTCTATTACCTCCACCTCTTCCTCAACCAAGCAAAGTTACATTGTTAACTATCCCTTTTTAACATTCAAGCATCATATCTAGTTGTGTTTTACATCAATGGCCCGCTCTTCGAAAATGCATTATGGTATTTATAGGCACTCTTATCACTCTATGCATGTGATATCACTCTTCCTCCCTTATGAGTCTATCAACATTTATGTGATAGAGAAAATGAAAATTCCTTCTTTTAGAATTTCCTTGAGTGGTATCAACCATTGATGAGATGGAGAACCCAACTCTCACAAGTTATTGAGGATCTCAGGTTGTAGGAGACTCCATTTGAGAAGCAATCCAACCAAGGCTTCTTTGCTCTTCATTGACTATTTAGCACAACACATGATGGATCTATTTACTCTAAGAATCAGGTGTATTTCTAACACACCTCAGTCAAATGGCCAAGATATAAGGAAAATGTCCTTAAAAGTCTTAGGCATTTTTTAAATATCTAAACCATTTTTCTAAATATGCATCACTAGCTGTCTTTACATCCATTGGACCTTATCCAGGAGAATTCGTACCTGATGAACCCCAAATGTCAGACTTTGACATCCTAAACAGCCCAATAGATTTCAACTTCGATAATGCAGGACCATCTCAGACTCTAGCTTCCTCCTTTTAGGATGCCCAAGATCTAGATAATGACATTTCTAACATCAATGAAGAGTTTAATAAATTTTTGAAAAATTTACGCACAAAGGAAGCAAGCCCCAGTAAAAGACAGAGAACAACCAATGATGATACTGACAACACGAGTGAAGTCTCCCTGTCAAATCTGCGATCATGGAAAGAACCCATTTGACAAGGATGATGATTAGGATTATAGGTCAATCTATTTAAAATAGTTTATCTTTATGTTTCTTTTATAATGTGACATCGTTCTTATCTATTTGCTATGCGATGTGACGTCCTTATCTCATATGATTGAGCTAGGTCTTCTCACCGAGAACTTCCTTGCCTTCTTATCTAAAACAGTAGATATGACATTCTTTTCTAGAATAGTTGATGTGATGTCTTCTTATTACTTTAGGGTGTGATGTAACTTTGTTCTTATCCAAATATGTTGTCTTTTTATAATCTCCTTTACCTATATAAGCAAAAGACCTCTTCAGTTGTATTCAAGCTTCACTAGATCGAAGCAAGAAAGTTTCATTGTATCTGAAAAATTACTATTCAATAAAGGTTGTGTCTCTATATGACTTCTTTATAAAATCTCTCTTTCCTAAAAACTTGACTCTTCAATAAGTTCAATTCTGTCAAATAGAGATACAAGTATGCTCTACACTTACCTTTGTATAAAGGTCATTTGCATCAAAAAGTATCAAACCTATGATCCTATTTGAATTATAAGTCATACAGGAAGAATTCGTCAACTTAGATCCCTAAAAGGCAGGCTTTGAAAGTTGAAGCTCATTAAGAAGAAATGACTTAGTGTCTCAGCTAGCATACCTAAGGTTTTAGCTATCAGTTTTCTTTGTCTATCTTAAAGCTCTCATAGAAGTCTGCTCTCTCGTATCACTACTGTTGCCTGTTATCCCCATAACCCTCTAACTAGGGTTCCAACTGGTCAACCTGAATGAAGGCCAAGGACCAAGGCATATTTTCATGGTCTTAGCTTTTTCAGGTAAGTTTTGATGGCCTTAGCACGCCAAAGTTTCCAACAAGAAAGCACTTGTACATGTGAAGCAACAGTTGGTAATCAGCCATAAATACGAATTTTGATGAAGATGGGAAACCAAACATCATGCTTAAACATTGTTGCACAACCAAATTATAAGCTTGCATTCTAATAGATTTTGATGCTTTTGCCAACAGAACAAATTAATAATTGGAAGAAGAAAAGAGTGTTCATTTATTACTCGTAAATGCAGCAAAAATTGATCATGCTTCATCTTTTCCATTCTATGACGCTGCTGCTATGTCGCCTCGTCATTTGAAGAAATTTTTCACGAAGCTATTTCGACATTGGGTGTGCCTCCAAGCATTAGAAACATAATTCAAACCAGCGTTGTTCTCGTTCTTATAACAGGTTTGATTAGCATGGTTTAGAATTGCAGACACACTGCGATTTGTCGGGGCTTCCCATGTGAAGTGTGAACCTCCTTGCTGGCTGCCAAGTGAATTACATCACACAAGGAAAAAGACAAAACGATCATCTTAAGCTGCCAACATAACTGTAAGAACCTATATATATGACGAATTGTTTCCTTGCAAATAAGAACAATAACCCAAGACCGACATTGAGCCAAGTAATAAATACTACTGGCATACCCAGATAAATTGGAAAAAACATGGCTTGAAAATAAGTTCTCAGAAGCTTTTTTTGTCTTGGCATTAAACGGAAGTAAAAGCAGAATCTGCATACCCATCTGCAAAGCCGTTCACTGTACAACACCACAACAAATCGTGGGATGGTCAGAGGAAATATTGATCGCTTAGTAATTTCAAATGAACAGTTCTTCACAAGGCCCGAACCAAGCGAGCAGCAAAGGCCCCATCCATGGAATGTCTTACTGGATCAGAATAATAATATCCCCGTTTCGTCACGAAATCAGATGATACATATTTGTCAACAACATCTATGTGAAATTCCTGGAACAAACATTAAAAAGAAAGAGCAATCATGTAAGTTCAATGCCGAAAGTCATTGTTGATGTTCTTTCCTTTGAAATTAGTCCCAAAAAAAAGAAAATTTAAGGGGCTTCCTTAACTGAACCCATACTTGAAATATAAAATAAAAATTGTTGGCTTTACTAACAGCTTAAAATACATATTCATAGACTGGAGTCTTACTGGATGCCTCACAAGAAATGCTTCCACCCTCTCTTCATTCTCCTCAGGATCTATGGAGCAGGTACTGTACACCAAAACCCCACCAGGTTTTACCAATCTATAATAAGTATACAATATACTTTGTGAGGAACCATAAACAGAGCAACAAACTTGATCAGCAAATCGACTACCAGCCTCCAAGTTATTTATCAGTTACAAAAGTAATGAGAATAAACAACATTCAGATCTTACGAAGAAGCTGCATCAAGCAGCTCATCCTGCAAATTTTTAAGTTCTTCCATATCCTCCAACTTCCTATTCCACCGCAAGTCTGCTCTCTTCAAATGGGTATCAACAAACAAAATGCACTTATTTAATTTATATGATATAAAGGATTCATTGACGTGTATTAGAAAAGAGAAGGAAAAACAAAAGACGGGGTTGCAACTGAATATTTATTCAGTACATTATCTTTACAACCATACCTTAGAGAGAACACCAAGCCCGGAACAAGGCGCGTCAAGTAAAACTTTGTCGGTTTTCATTGGATAATTTTCCTAAGAAATTTTGTCAAAGTCCAATCGAAATTAGGACTCTATCTTCCAAGAGTTTAGGTGTTTCAGGGTGGCGCTAACTTACAGCCAAATTACGAAGATCTGAAGGGATAGTAGTAATCACACTATCAACTTGCTGCAGCTTTGCTGCCTCCTTAAGGATTCTCAACCTCCCTTTGTTTATGTCAATTGCATACACGTTGCCTATAATTTAACAGGGATTATGACACTGTTCAAAATTTGCTGAACTACAGACTAAAATATTAATTACAGAATCAGAAAAGAAAAAAAGAATCTAACCAAAAAAGAACAAGTTATTAATCATGACTCTCAACTCATATACTACAACAGAAAAGAAGTAAATAAAGCAAGGCTGGAAGACAAAGATATACATCAACAAGGCAGTCTGCTCATGAAAGATATGTAAATAATAAAGAGGCATAGTCAACAATCTGCAGCCAAGGTGCAATTATTAAGTTGTGAGATGGGCAAGAAATTGATAGGTTCAAGTAATGAATGAAGTTCTTATGTGTACCATAGGACAGATATCACCAACTTTATAAGAACTGAACTGGAGTTTTTATGGAATAAAAATACCTTGGCCATTCATTTGAGAAGCCATGTACAATGTCTTTCCTCCAGGAGCAGCACAACAGTCGATAATAACTTCACCAGGTTGAGGATCCACAATGGAAACTACCAAACCTGCAACATAAAATGCAATTAACACCATAAAGTCTGGCCTAGGGATAACAGGATGTCAGTATTATCAATTTGTCTAGAATTTGAGAATTGAAGCAAAACTATATAGGGATGATGAGTCTATAAACATGGATGCAACTATTGTTAATCATTTTACTTTCTCCTTGTCGGTGTTCAGCTGGGAAGATGGATCAGCAATCCACCTTGGCTAGGCTGTGGCCATAGGACTAGTTAATAAAGTAGGAGTCATACAGACCTTTGGATCTTCTCTTCAAACGCCAGTATTTCCAATAAAAGTTCAATTATGGTCTTCTTGCAGCATATATTTTTCTTCTCCTCTTATTAGTTTTTTGCTTTTGTTTGAATTCTTCTCCCTTGGACTGTTTTGCTTTTAAATTTCTGGTGAATATTTTAGCTTTTGTCAAGCAATCTACAGGGGAGGAGGGAACACCAACCTGCACTCTCATCCTGGACTGCACACAGACCTTGTTTTAACAACCCTGCTTGTATGACAGTCTGAAATGAGGAAAGATATCAAGACCCTGAACAATGATAAGTTCAAAGTATAGCTACTTTCAACATAAAAAAGGTGCAATTTGTGACATGCAGCGTAAGTAGGTAACTATGTGCACTGAGTTTGTTAAGGTCATCTAAAATAGAAGGGAAAATGAATTGTCTTCTTTTAATTGATTTTGAATTACGTTGTTATATATATCTCAGTATAGGAGAAAAAATAGGAATCAATCTCTTAGGATACTACACTCTCCTAAGAAAAGAAAACAGTCTCCTAAGATTCCGGACTATCCTAGAAAAGGAAAAACAACCTCACGTTCCTAAAAAGGTGTATCGCTAATATACAACTCGATACTCTCCCTCAACCTGAGGAATAGATATCTTCCATTCTCAACTTGAAAATAATATTATGAAAACTTGAAATATTCAACACCTTTGTCAAAACATCTGCTAGTTCACTTCTTGATGGAACATATGACACGCATACAAGTCCTTCCTCCAATTTCTCCTTGATGAATTGTTTATCGATCCCAATATGCTTTGTTATCATGTTGAATAGGTATATGAGCAATATTAATAGCTGATTTTTTGGTCACAATAGAGCTTCATAGGACATTCCCACTTAATTTTCAAGTCATTTAGAATAATCTTCAACCATAACAACTCACACAAGTCTTGAATAATTGCTCTAAACTCTGATTCTGTTAATGATCTATTTCTTGCTCCTCCAAGTCACCAAATTGCCTTCTGAGGAAAGTACAATAACCTATGGTTAATCTTTGATCCACTACAAATCATGCATAGTCCGCATCAGTATCAGCTTCTAAGGCGAGATGATTATTCCTCTTAAAAAGAATTCCTTTCCCTAGTTTATCTTTTAAGTAATGTGGTATCTTCTACGTAGCTTGTAAATGCAACTCCCTTGGATCATGCATAAATTGACTAATTATGCTTAGTGATTATGCCATGTCGAATCGAGTATGAGCAAGTTATATGAGCCTACCTATTAGCCTCTTGTACATCTTTCTATTAGCAATTAGTTCTTCTATCGCTTCTCCAAACTTGTGATTCGGGTCCATTAGGGTAGAGAGAGGATTGCATCCAATCTTTCCCGCCTTCTTCAAGAGGTTAATCACATACTTTTGTTGAGATATGAAAATTCCTTATATGGAATATGCGACATTGATATCAAGGAAGTGTTGTAAGTTTTCAAGCTCCTTTATCTCAAATTCCTTGATCAATCATTGCTCCAATTCCTTTTTTCCTTTTTCATCATTTCTAGTTACAATAATATTATCAACATACACTAGAAGAGCAATCAATTCCCTCACAACTGTGTGCTTGATAAAGAGAGTGTCATCACTTTGAGTTTGTATATATCCCAACCTTTCATAAGTTTAGCAAATCGATCAAACTATCCTCTGAGGGATTGTTTCAACCCATATAGAGTCTTTCTTAACCTACAGACTTTATTACCCATGCTCTTTTCAAATGCGAGTAAAATGTTCATGCAGATTTCTTCATCTAGATCTCCATAAAAGAAAGCATTCTTCACATCATACTGCAAAAGTTGGTATTCAAAGTGAGCTGCCAAGGATAACAAAATCCTCACAGTATTCATTTTTGCCACTAGGGAAAATGTTTCCAAGTAATCGATCCTATAAGTTTAAGTATACCCTTTAGCAACTAAATGTGCTTTATATCTCTATAATGATCCATAAACTTTATAATTTAATATGAAGATCCATTCACAGTCAACTATGTTCTTCCCCTTTGGTTTATCAACAATCTCCCATGCCCTTCTTTTCTCTAACACATCCATTTGCTCTCTCATAGCATTCCTCTATTCCATTTTTGACAATGCTTCACAAACAATATTAGAGATAGAAATGACATTTAGACTAACCATAAATTTTTTATAGCTAATGACAAGTGTTTAAGTCATGTATAATGAGACAATGGGTATAGTGGTTGGTCTCTTGGTAAACTCCCTAGAACCTTTCCTAACAATAATAGGAAGGTGGAAGTCATCTATGGATGTTTCAACTGCTTGCATATATAATAGAGGATTAGATCTTACCGTGGACCCATTTCCAGAGTTTGAATTGGTTTCTTAAACTTGTTTCGAGTCTGAAATAGTTGCTCTTCTAGAATATACTTGTGAATATCTTGGAAATCTTGAATAATACAGATGGACACAAGACATATTTCTATATTTTCTGGACAGACACAAACCAGATGGCACAAGAGAGTTTTCTATATTTTCTGGGACAGACATAGAAATAGAGGTCAAAGATGAGTTTATGACAAACACAAGAATGCCAAGTAACACAAAAGATTTAAAAACACTACCTTGCATCATTGATGTTGTTGGAAGAATATTTTCAATTTTATTACTTTATTTGTTTCCTTATTTGCTCAATAGTTTATTTTCTAAAATATCATTTTATCCTTTCCATTTCTGGTCCCTATTTTCATGGGATCTTATTTACTTCTTTCTAGGCAACAATCAAAGGATTGAATAGCATAACTATTGCTTATCTTCCCTACATGTATTTCTATCATTTATGAGAAATAATATACAAAAATTATCCTCCAATTTGTCCATGGTATCAGAGCTTTGAACGCAAAGGAGGATGGTTTCATTGGGGATGATAGAAGCGTGGCATGTTGAGTCAGGGGAAAATTCTGCCACTAGCCCGTCAAGCAACGCTCCACGAGGATTGATCCCAGAAACGCCGAATACCATTATCGACACAGGAAACTTGTCCTCTTCGCAGAACAACATTGACACGCAGCTGTCGATGGTAACCAACCATCAACTAAATGGGAACAACTATGTACGGTGGTCCCACAGCATGCTTATGTTCGTAAGAGCGAGAGGGAAGGAGAAATATCTGACAACCGATCCACCAGCTGCGTCTGACTCAAAATATAAGGCGTGGATGACTGAAAAAAAACTAGGTAATGAGCTGGGTGGTTAATTCCATGACTCTCGAAGTTGGTGACCAGTTTGTCCTTGCAACCTCTGCAAAAGAGATATGGGAGAATACTAAAGTTTTATTACTTTATTTGTTTCCTTATTTGCTCAATAGTTTATTTCCTAAAATATCATTTTATCCTTTCCATTCCTAGTCCCTATTTTTATAGGATCTTACTTACTTCTTTCTAGGCAATAATCAAGGGATTAAATAGCAGAACTATTGCTTATCTTTCCTATATGTATTTCTGTCATTTATGAGAAATAATATACAGAAATTATCTCCAATTCGTTCAGATGTCTACCCCTGAAGATAGAACTTGACAAAATATGGTTTGTTTTCAAAGAAAGTGGCATCAACTGAGGTATAGAACTTTCATAATGGAAGGGTTATAGCACTTAGCAATTGGAATTGCTACCCCCATCAGGATTTAGGAACATTCCCTTGAAAGAGTAGCGCTACCCTATTTTGTTAAGGTGTGTAAACATATGATGAGTAATGAATGATTCCAAGTTTTTGAAAGTAGGGTGACAAAATATGCTAAGTAATCTCTAGCATTGTCTAATCTACAACTTTTAATCTTAACCATAAATTGTTTTTGAATCATGAAATAAAGATAAGGGATAATAGCGCTAACATCATACTTTTGTTCGAGTAAGAAAAATCATAAAACTTGAGTCAAGGAGACAAACCAACAAGCTCCAAAAATATTAGAAACAATAGAGGAATCCTAAAAATCACTATAAATTAAATGGAAATGATGAAGCCTTATATGAATATATTTTGTTAATTCACAAATTTCATAATGGAAAACTGAGATATCTAATCAGTTGAACAAATGTGGAAACATGACTTGTAAAACTTTAAAAGATGGATGACTAATCTATAAATAGTAAAGTCAAATGACATCTTCATTTTACTTATCAAGAAATGACATGGACAAATTGTTTGTAATTTTTTTAGAAGACCAACATGACAAAGACCATTCCTTTCCTTAGCAAGACCGATCATCCTTCCCAAACTCTAGTGTTGAATAACCCAATAAGAAGAAACAAAATTGCATAACATTTAGACTCAAGTTTTTGAATATACACAAGGTTGACTGATAGTTTTGACTCATGAAGAACATTTTAGATAGAGAGGTGTAATATATACATATCCTACACTTACAACAATAGCAAACAAACCATTAACCACTATAATCTTCCTATTACTAGGGAATGGGGTAGTATGAAATAAATGTAAGAAGCGAGTCAGTTTGTGGCATCAGAGTCAATTATCCAAATATTGACATGATACTTGTTTTAAGGCATTCATGAAAAAAGAAAAAAAAAGGTTTACCTAAGATAAGAAGGCTTCTCAAGAGGTCCCAATAAGTCCCTCAGTTCCTCAATCTCCTCACTATTAAAACCTCTTTTATTTGAAATTGGGGCAACCTTAGATGTAGACTTATTAGGCACAAGTGAAAAAGAGAAGAATAAAGTCCCAAGAAAAACATGACAATGAAGTTTGCTCAAAGAACTCCCAAGAAAAAACTCTAAGACTCTGATACGATGTAAAAAATGGAAAGGAAAATGAATTGTCTTCTTTTAATTGATTTAGAATTACATGGTTATATACGTCTCAGTGTAGGAAGAAAAATAGGAATCAATCTACTATGATTCTACATTCCAATCAAAAAAAAGAAAATAGTCTCCTAAAAAAAAGTCTTTTAAGATTCCCTAGTTTCTTAGGAAAGCAAAAACAGCCTCTTAGGATCTCAATCTTTGATACCAAGAAACTGGTTATCCTAAAAAGGTATACAACAAAAAGAATCATTCTTAAACTAGCTTTGTGTTTCTTTCTTGAAAAAGCTAATAATAATAGTACCTGCATCCCTGTTTTAATGCAGACGAACTGATCCAAATTCAAAGAAATTTCGTAGGAAACCTGGAGTTCATGGGTAGAGAATTAATATATCTAAATCAATTATCTCCACTTAAAATTTCATCAATGATACTCTTTACGCATAACATAAATCAAAAAAGGTATAGTTAATAAGCACCTTCAACAAATCAAGCCTCATCACAAGGTCAGCTCTTGTAAACCCTTTTGCATTGTTTGCCCTGAAAGAGTAATAGGATCGTATACTCATACAAAATAAGGGCAAAAAGAAAAGGAAGAATCAGATAGAAACCTCAAGCTAAAAGTTGGATTGCTATTATTCCACATCATCAAACGAATAGCTTCTTCTTGTCCTAGATACTTTGTCCAACGCCTTACCATCCACTACATCAAAATAAATGAAGCGAAATCATTGGCGTGAAAACCATTTAACCTAATCTTCTAGATATCATCATACAATTTCACTGTAGTTGTTCATAAAAGAAAAACTTGTAGCCTGAACTATAAACATGCAGCATGGTTTTTATCCCAACTAAGCTCAGACATGTGATTACTGTTCAAGTATGTGAAGTGTGAAAAACTTATCTTACATATGCAATCAACATTTTGTATGGAAAAAGAGATAATAGATTTGTAACAAAAAGAGGAAACGTATTTGATTTTTCTTAATGCTTTGTAAGGAGTAGGGTTATTATCAGAATTTAGGGTTTTAAGATGTTCTTTATTGAACCACTTAAGGGGTAATATATATACAAAGAGTACAACACAAATCAGGAAACTAATCCAACTAAACTAGGAAACTAACTATCTGAAAATCACTTAAATTTTGGGATCCTAACAATACATATCTTATACCCAATATTTACCTAAAACAGAACTAGGAATTTTCACACTCCGCCTCGAGCTGGTGAATAGGAATTTTCCATTCCTAGCTTGGATACAATACCCTCAAACATTGAGCTACTCAATCCTTTAGTAAGAATATCAGCAAGTTACCCCTGTGTTGACACATACAGAGTGCATATCAAGCCACTATCTAACTTCTCCTTGATGAAATGTCAATCCACCTCGATGTACTTCGTCCTATCATGCTAAACTGGGTTGTGGGCTATGCTTATTGCTGATTTATTATCACAGTAAAGTCTCATAGGACCATCCCACTTAAAGTCTTCTAGAATGATTTTCAGCCAAAGCAATTCACATATACCTTGTGCCATAGCACGAAATTCAGCCTCAACACTAGATTGTGCTACTACACTTGTTTCTTGCTTCTCCATGTTACAAGATTCCCTCCAAGAAAGGTATAGAGGTACAATACCCTGATGTAGATCTCCTATCAAATATCGATCCTACATAGTCAGTATTAGTGTATGCTTCAAGTGTCGTACCTCTATTTCTTTTAAACAAAATCCCTCTTCCTGGTTTTCCCTTAAGGTATTGCAAAATTCTATACACTGCATGCAAGTGGACTTCTTTAGGACTATGCATAAACTGACTTACCATGCTTACACCATAAGTTATATCGGGCTTGGTATGTGCCAAATAGATGAGTCGTCCTACAAGGCTTTGATACATTTCCCTATTGACTGGAACATCTTCATCTGTTTTTCCTAGCTTAAGGTTCGGCTTCATAGGTGTACTTGCAGGTTTGCATGTAGCTTTACCTATCTCCTTAAGTAAATCAGTAACATACTTCTGTTGGGATATAAAAATTCCTTTTCTGGAGTGTGCAACCTCAATTCCTAGAAAATACTTTAACCTTCCCGAAGTCTTAATCTCAAACTCCTTAGCTAAACAATTACTCAAGATTCGCTGCTCTATCTCATCATCTCCTATTAGTATAATGTCATCCACATAAACTAGTAATACTGTCACTCTCCCTATAGCTGAATGCTTAATGAACAATGTGTGATAACCTTGAATTTGCTTATATCCCATAGATAACATGACCCTTGCAAATCTACCAAACCAGGCCCAGAAGATTGTTTCAATCCAGGCTTTATTCAGCTTACATACAGTATTGGTGGTCACCTTTGTTTCATAGCCTGGTGGGACTTCCATGTAAATCTCCTCTGCAACATCCCCATGCAAAAATGCATTCTTTACATCAAATTGTTGTAGTTCCTAACCATAGTTTGCAGCAAGAGATAAATTACTCTAACTGTATTCATCTTAGCCACAGGAGCAAATGTCTCTAAATAGTCAATGCTATAAGTCTGAGTGTATCCTTTGGCTACCAATCTTGCCTGGTACCTTTCAGTCGACCACCCATCAGCCCTATATTTCACCGTATACACCCATTTGCAGCCCACCAGCCTTTTTCCAGCTGGCAATTTCACCAAACTCCAAGTTTTACTCTTTCTTAGTGCCTCCATCTCCACATCCATGGCTTGTTTCCATTTTTCATTAGACAATGCCTTAGATAAGGTTGTAGGAATGGTTGTGGTATTGAGGTTTACAAGAAAGGCGTTGAATGTTGGTGAGAAGTTTTGAAAGGACATGTAGTGTGACAGTGGGTATAACAACTTTTTGGTGCATGCTCTGGTTCCTTTCCTAATGGAAATTGGTTGGGCCTGATCTTCCTCACTAATTTGTATCTCAGTTTCAGTTTGCAAAGTTGGGAAATCAGAAATTGTCATCTCATTTAAGGAATCTGGATCCGATCAGATTCTTGTACATGCACAGATTCCGAATTGACCTCTTTTTTCCTTGAGTACACCAAATTTTTGCCAAATCACACATCTCCAAAAGCAGATACAGGTTCAAGAATGCGTTCGGGTTCAGATTCAGAGGATTTTGGTTTGGACACATGGTTTGGTTCTGGTTGAACTGAAAGCAATTTGACTGGGTTTAGATAGAAGTAAGGGATCATATTCAGACAATCCAAGAATGAACTCCTTATCTTCCTTGGGATAAGTTTGGAAATAGAGTATGCAAATTAAAGAAAGCCTTGTATGGCCTTGAACAATCTCCACGGGCATGGTTTCGGAGATTCACAAAGGCTATGCTGGAAATGAAGTACAAGCAAAGTCAAGGAGATCACACTCTATTTATTAAATTTGCTGCAGAAAACAAAATGACAGCCCTCATTGTTTATGTGAATGACATTATAGTCACAGGTAATGATCTTGAAGAGATGAAACACCTAAAACTTAAACTTGCCCAAGAGTTTAAAATCAAAGATTTGGGGAAGTTGAAATATTTTTTGGGCATAGAAGTAGCTCGTTCGAAAGAGGGAATTTTTCTATCCCAACGCAAGTATATTCTGGATCTTTTAGAAGAAACTGGAATGATGGGGTGCAAACCGATTGATACACCTATAGAACAGAATCATAGACTAAGTGAGGCCAAAGATGATGAACCAGTTGACAGGGGGAGGTATCAAAGACTAGTGGAAAGACTAATTTATTTGTCACATACCAGGCCTAACATAGCATATGCAGTAAGTGTAATTAGTCAGTTCATGCATGACCCTAAAAATGTCCATCTTCAAGCAGTGTATAGGGTATTGTGTTACCTTAAAACTACCCCTAGCAAAGGGATTATGTTTAAGAAAAATGACAATAAAACAGTTGAAGCTTACACGGATGCAGATTGGGCAGGCTTAAGCATTAATAGAAGGTCAACCACTAGGTACTGCACTATGTTTTTGGGCAATCTTATCACTTGAAGAAGTAAGAAGCAATCAGTTGTGGCTAGATCAAGTGCTGAGGTAGAGTTTAGAGCTATGGTTCGTGGTATATGTGAGCTCTTATAGATTCGTATCATCCTGAATGATTTGAAAGTTAGGTGGCAAGGACCTATGAAGCTTTACTATGATAATAAGTCGGCTATTAGTATTGCTCACAACCCAGTACAGCATGACAGAACTAAACAAATTGAAATTGATAGGCACTTCATTAAAGAAAAATTGGAAAGTGGGCTTATTTGCACCCCATACGTTCCCACTACCAAATAGATGGCAGATGTATGACTAAGGGGTTGGCAAATGCAAAATTTCAAGATGTTATAAGCAAGCTGGGACTGCAAGACATCTATGCACCTACCAGCTTGAGGGGGAGTAATGAAAATTAGAACAGTGATTTAGGATAAATTATATCCTAATCATAAAGTAGGAAACAAGAGGATGTTATGGATATTTACTTTAGGAAATTGCTGTAAATAGGGGATATTGCTGTAAATAGGAAATATTTTAGCTACCTAAATTAAGTTAGGACTTCTGGATATATTCAAAGGCACTTGTTGTGCAAAATAAGAAAAAAGATTACTTCTTTCTTCACTATATAACAAAAGGAGGAAGGTATTTGATTTTTCTTAATGCTTTCTACAAATTAAGGTTACCTATATACACAACTAGATCAACATTAATTAGAGAAAGTAATCCCTATAATCAGACCTTGGAATATCCTATCAATTATATATCCTGTTCCTGTGAGTTACATATCTTTACAATCAATAATAATATCTTTTAAATCTATAACAAGATCAGCAGAAAACCAAGTAGAATTGGAACCCTAGGTAGAATAGCATATATTAGGGATAATCTAACTTCGAGTTTACCAATGAGATAGAATAGCATAGATTAGGGTAATCTAACTTCGAGTTTACCAGAAACATTAATGACTCATTGGAGAATAAGTTGAGACCATAAAAACTTGTGCACGTTTGAAATGATAATGAAGTATGCTACAAAAGCTTATTTACTTTGCAGAAACGTTAACCTCTTGGAATTTTCTTCAAAACTAGGTTCATAAAAAGTCCACTTATTATTGTAAATTTATATGCTAATGTTCATATTGTATCAATTATGCTAAATCAACAAAGAACTTTATAATCAATGTGACATAGGGAGTCAAATAGCTATAACTACAAACTGACCACAGGATGAGAATAAAGAGTTGCAAGAGCACGTGCTTGGGCTCGATCATCACCCTCCAATTGAGGAAGGGGAAGGGAATTATTTTCCTGCAGATACAACAATTCAGTAGCTTCTAAGAACTACCACTCAACTTGCTCAAAATTGATTAGAACTGAAGTATCAAACCTTAAGAGACACTAGCTTCCGTAGAATACCATTCACCATGTTACCAGCACCAACTCTTAATGCAACTTTTGCGAGTCTCACATTCTGAAGTTACAAAACCAGAACCACTAGATAAAACATATAGGTACGAATTTTCAAGAAACACTTTTGCAATATTGAAAAATTGTTTAAAATCTGGACTAATTTGGATAAAGTATATGAATGAAAAAAGAAAAGAAAAAAGAAAATGCTCCAAGGGATATACCTCATCTACCACAGCATAAGGAGGCATATTTAGCTTGACAATCTCATAAAAACCTATCCGGAGAATCTGTTGAAAGGGGAGAAAAAGACAAGTCCAGGTCTCACTAATTACGTGGTCATAGACAAATAATCAACTAAAATCAATGGAGAGAACTTCATCATATGTCAGAAGAAGAAAAGAAGTAACATCAACCAATAGAGACTATGCACAATGAACAAAAGAGAGTAAACCCAATAGTAGCAAACATGAAAAGCTAGTTTATTGCACTAGAAGACTCGAAACCATTTGAGAGGTCCCAACCAAAGTATTATAAGAATCCATTAAGTCAAATGACAAAAACAATTTGAATGGACCACATTCTACTTCTATACAAGCATACTTGGGTGTAAAAACCGGATAGAATGAAGTGTATTCAAACAAACGCATGTCAGACATGCAACTAATACCTGCAAAAGAAGAGGTTCCATGTTCCTAAATGTGCTCTGATCATGGCACATGGAGCCAATCAAATGATCTAGATACCTTCTCCAGCGAATTGTTCCTCCAACAATATCTGTTACCTGGGTGGTTACACTGAATTAATAACATAGCTGAAAATATAAAGTATAAAGCAATCAAGCAGATTAATTAACTGTAAGGTGCTGTAAGCAAGTTTTATAATACGTATGTATGAGTCTTGCATGGTTTCAATGAATCAGAAAAAGATATACCCAAAAACTTAGAATAAGGGCCTTCAGGAAAAAGTTTCGTTGCTTGAATTAAGAAGTTTTTACCAGTCTAAGATCACGATCATCCAGATCCTTAGTTCGAAAGCCAAGAGTTCTTTCAACATATCCCATCTCGTTATCACCAGAACCTTTTCCTTTCTCATTCAAGAGATCAGCAAAAGCACCGCCCATTTCGATTCTCATCAACCTGACCGCAGACACTGCATATGCCATACAAAAATTCACTACTAATATAAAGCAAAATAGAAACATTTTAAGAACATCCTGTGGTCACACACGATTGTAACAAAGAAAGCCATGAAATTACCAGCTCTGTGAGGAGAAACCTCCGAATTCAGCTTGTGGATTTTCTTCACGGGACCAGGAGGACCTGACCATAACAACAACCATCAAGATCAACAGAAAGGTTTGAACTATGAACCGGAGCTTCAACTTTTTATGCAACTTGTGAGCAGAAAAACAGACAATTCACCTTTCGTATGAGTAGAAATGGAGGTGAACTTGCGGGTTCTCTTATGGGATTTTCGTGGCTCAGTAGGACCAGCGCCGGAGAGAAATAATTGAAAGGAAAGAACTTGTGCCATTGTTGGAGTGCTTAAGCTAGTGATAGGAAACCCAGAACTCAATGTGCCTTAGACTAAATACTGATGGTAGCAAATCGTCAAGGATATATCCTTTTGAAGACTAAACAGTAAATACGGATGGTAGCAAATCGTCAGTCCAGTGGCTGATCCAGCATAAGTGCTCGCACCAAAGGTTGTGCCACCGCTTCAGTTGCTAATTTTTCTGGTGGGCTTTTCACGGAGGTGATGTTTTTGATGTTGGGGCAAAGGCCAAGGGGTCCACCAAGATTTACTCATAAATGCAAATTTTAAGAACACTATTATTGATTTGTTCAATTTTT
The DNA here is from genome assembly GCA_027563865.1 of Erythroxylum pelleterianum. Classification (NCBI taxonomy): domain Eukaryota; kingdom Viridiplantae; phylum Streptophyta; class Magnoliopsida; order Malpighiales; family Erythroxylaceae; genus Erythroxylum; species Erythroxylum pelleterianum. The sequence goes on from JAOQMR010000005.1 coordinate 18,446,851, forward strand.
ATTTTATTTTATTTCTTTCTATTAAATGTAATTTAAATATTTTTCTATTCAAATTATTTCATTTATATTTATTTTCTCTTTCGTTATGTCTAATTTGCATTAAATTTCATTATTAGGTTTATTTCTATTTGTACCTTTTTCAATTTTATTCATTTTAATTAATTTAAAACAAATTTTAATTGTAGATTTTTTAATGTAATTTAATTCATTAATATTTTCTTTTAATTGGAGCATCTAAGTTTATTAAATTATTTTTATTAATTTTAAGAAAACGAGGTTAAGAAAAAGAAAAGATTTAGAGGTATAATTATTTTCCAGATATTTCGATAATCTTCTGAGATTTTTTACTTGAAAGAAAAGAAAATGTTATGTTTTTAAGGATTTAAAAACTAAATTTAATTAAAATGGAAAAAAAAAAAGAGAAGATTGATGAAAAAAAAAGTTAGCCTTTAGATCTAAGAGAAGGATCAAAAGTTATCCTTTAGATTTAAGAGAATGATCAAGGTCCTTGGATGAAAAGTCTTTTGCTTCTTTCCTTACCTTTGTGAACCTTAAGTTTTATACAATTTTAAAGAAATGATCGTTTAGAAGAGGAAAGCTCCATGGCTTCAAATAAAAAATTCTCCTCTTTTTGATCTTTTCAACTAGAGTCTCCATATTTACTCTTCGCTTTATATCATCATCGTTATCATTCACTTCGAAATCTCGCAATTAAGTGGGGTTTAGAAAAATTTGATAGTACGTAGCCTTATTTTTATATAATTGAGAGGTTATTTTTTATAGACCCACATGCAAATGAGACAAGATATGAATGATGCAGGTTACAGAGGGAAAAAGTAAAAACTCGCACAGTAAATTAATAAATAAAGAAATAATTATTGAACAATAATATGAAACTAAATAAAAATAAACAACAATAAATAAATGAATAATTAAATATATAAATACAAATACTAAATTATTAATTAAAAAATAAAAATAAAAATACTAAATATTTTCTTTGCTTTGTATGTTTCCCGTATATTTTCTTTTCTTTATATTGTTCACTGTTATTCTTGCAAACTTCTCCAAAGGTCACCATTATCAAATCATCCTTTTAGTTTCAGCTATAATTCATGTCTTTAGGCTCGCCATCTTCATCGAATGAAGTAAACCATTCCCCAACTTCAAAGCTCGTTAGGGAGACCACGACCAGCGGAGCTAGGGAACTGGGGACTACAAAATTTTACACATGCACACTTGATTTTTGAGATTCGGGGGCTTCCGTTGCAACTAAGAAATTGATAAAAAGGCATAAGACATGAAAGTGATGTTTTGCCCACCATCATCAATGCCACTCTTGGTGTAATTGTTATTTTATCTTAGATTCTTTTAGAACTATTGTTTCAAACAGCCCAAAAGGAAAGGTCCTCAATGTTTAAAAGTAGATAAGGAATTTTGTTAACACCATTCTTAAATCTTAGATAACTTTAATTCTCGACAAAAGTCCTTTTGAATGTTAACATTTACTAAAATATATTTCATACTTTGATGTTTTGAAGTATACAAAAAAAAAAAAAAACAGGGATCAAATCATCTATTCCAATAACTAAGCTTCAACCATGTTTCGAGTCGAGCACAAAATAGAGTTAGAATAGAATAATGAGAATAGAGGATTTGAACCTACAAAAAGAACTTAACATTTTTAAATAATTTGAGTCAAATCTTCAACTAACAAAATCTTTAACGTCGTCAACATTCCGTCATTTAAATGTCATATTAATATTAATATGGATTTTTAAAATTTTTCCTTTTGTACATGACCTATTAATGCTAACACAAAACCCAAGTAACACCGGTAGATCTCACACAATCTGCCTTAATCCTTAACATTTCTCCAATCCTTCATCATTTACTCTTCTTTTCTTTATTTCAACCCTTTAATTCGTCATAATGTGGGCATTTAAGTTAAATAAGAGCATTTTGTTGTTGTTTCTATGAATATATTTAAAAAGCCTCTTAAACTTTATTATAACACTAGTGTATTTGAACAAAGCATATTTTTCTCGAATACAAATACATGTTCATGTACCTAAACATAGAAAAAATAGAAGGACTAGCTAAAATATCTTCATTTGTGGGGACCATAACAGTATCAACTACCAAAGTTGTCCTAAAGTGTATGACATGTTAAAGCTATAATTTCAATCCTTGAAATCCTCAATAAATAATGGTCATCATGGCTAATTTAACAAGAAATTCTCTCCCTATTATGGATAAGGGAGTTTGAACACTAGAATGTTAGCCTATTTTTGAACTTACTCACTAGCTCTTTTTAGGATGCTTTAATAAATCTTATGTTTAGTTTAGTGCTTAAAAGGTTCTTTGTTTATCTAGGAAGATTAAGAGAGAACCAAATTTTAAAATTCCCAAATTTGACTTTTAGGCCTAAATTAAGGCAAAACATACTTGGAAGCAGTCTAAGATGGTCTTCACCTATTCATTTATTGCTTCCTTATATAAAATGAGATCATCAAAAAGAAAAGGTGCGAATAAGTTGTATTTTATTTCACTAGCCTGAAAGGTCTCCATCTTTTTTTCCTCCAAAACATCCTGAAGATTAGGCTTACTTAGTTTTTCCATACATGGCAAAAACAAAATAACAAGAGTGGATCTCTCTAGCACAACCTTTGAAAAGTTTGAACTTTTCTAATTTGTCTCCTTTTTAAAGTAGATTAGAAGTTATTGTGGAAAGGAGGTGGGAAATTAACCTTCTAATTTTTTTCGAGACTCTTAGCTCCAAGTAAATCTTCAATATAACTCTATTTTATTCTATCATAAGCTTATTCCAAATTAGTCTTCAATATCACATGTCTAAATTTTCCTTTCTTTCTATAAAGTATATAGAAAATTTACTGTGTGATCATAATATTATCGACACCTTATACCAAAAATCTACTATATTGATTTGGTATAATTATCCTAAAGGGTTTAATTATGTTAACTAAAATTTTGCATACCACTTTTAAAGCCATATTAACTAGAATTCTATCCACCATGTTTAAAGCCGTATTAGTGGAGATCCCTGAAAGTCATTAAGTGAGAAACTTATAGTATGAGAGTTATCAAGGTCTCATTAAAACCTTAAGGAATGTTACCCCTAGTGTAAGCTTTCTAAACTAGCAAAAATAATTTTGGGCTAATAGAGCACCGATTCTTTGGGGTGAAGAGAAAGGTAAGGGGTTTATAACAACAACAACATTGAGCACTTCGATTTACTCCACATTGGCTTCTAATATAGTTGATAGATCCTCTAGTAGTTTAGAGGACTCTAGCAAGTTAGGAGAACTATAATAATGGTCTTCTAACTAGAAAAGTTAAGAAAAATAGGTTTGTACCTGCAAGCATAGAAACTCGCCATATAATATTTCACCATTATATTATAATGATAAATAGTGCTTCTCCTCTTTTTGTATTTCAAAGCTTATTGGTAATAGAATATGGTATTTTTTCTCTTGATTCAGTCCATATTTCCTTAGCCATCTAAAACTGAAAGAGTTCTTCTTATACCAACATTAAGTTGTACTCATATTGCAACTTTTTCTTAAGTTGTTATAATAAACTACTCTTACCTTGGTTAAAAACAATGTTGATAACTTGTAGGTCAGCTAACATTCTTTTTCCCTTCTAACAATATTTTTGAATATGTCTTTACTCCAAATAATCAAATATCGTTCATTTTTTTCATTGGCTTTTGAAACTCATCGAGGGATCACTATATATGTTTGTGATTATGTTTTTGCAACTTGCTAAGATTAGCCAATAAGCTTCAAAGTCAAAAGTACAATGTTTTATTATCAAGAGCCTCTTGTCCATAACTAATAAAATGGGACAATGGTTTAAATATATGTGGAGAAGTTGTTGAGTTATCCTTTAGAAAAATAATTCTTGTCATTTAGGGTCACAAAATGTCTATTTAACCATTCCTAGTTCATCTTGAACCCTCTCTTCAGTTCAACCAAATGAATGAACTTTGAAAACAACCTAAACCTAGCAAATTACATCAACTAATCATATTATCTGAGTTACAAAAATTCATATTTTTTTCAATCCTCCCTTCTTGTCATATGAATGTAGATTTTGATTGAAATCATGCACCATAACCTAAAGGTCACATGTAATATCCTAGTTCAATAATTGTCCTATGTAATGTGTTGTGCATACATTTTATAAAGTAAGCTTTATTTATGATGTACTAAAGTAATTTAAGCATTTAAATGTATTATTGAGATTATAACAGAGATTACAGATAGACAGAGATAGCTCTAGATTTGATCGAAAAAATTTCAAAAAATTTCGAAAACTTTGGAAAGCTACGAAATGAGTCTGAACGAACTTTAAAAGCCTTGAAATGTACTTTGAGGATTTAGGTTATGCTTTTAAATGAAATTTAGATGATTTCTAGATGAATTGTAAATTGTATTTTTAGATGAATAGTTAATTCGCTTGAATAGTGATTTTGGGACCCAACCCCGAAAATTTGAAACATATATGGAATAGGTATTAGAGTTTAATGATACTAAAACGGTTCAAAAATAAGTCCGATTGGATGAATTTCAGAAGTTTCGAAAGTTTAAGGTTAAAATTCCCTTTTTGGAAAATATGAGTATTGAGGATTTTAAACCCATTCAAGTTTTTAAAAACATCCAGTCAATAAGTATTGACCTTAATTCAAGTATTTTTATGGTCAATTTGATGATAAAACGGTTGTGGAATATTTTTGAAATTTAATTAAGTTAGTTGGTGAATTAAATGCATTAAAGGACAATTTGGTCTTTTTGTATTTATTAAAGGGCAACTTGGTATTTTTACAAGAAGTTAGTGGAATGACGAGTCATTAGAAGAGAACCAATTAAATGTTAATAAGTGGCATGCGTAAAAGTGTAAATATGAGACATTTTGGTAAAGTTGTAATTATAAGATGTTATTAAGGATAAAGGTGTAATTATAATGGAAATGGGGGAAAAATTGTAATTCAACAAAGCCTTCATCTTCTTTAAACGTTGGTGGCTGGCTATTGATGAGAGAAACGTAGAGAAAGAGAGAGAAAAGAAAAGAAAAGAGAAAGGAGAAGAGAGAGGTTCAACTATGGCTATGGGGGAGTGATCCAAACCATTTTTCATGCTCTTCTACCTCCAATCAAGCATCTAACAAGATTTCATAACTATCCAAGTGAAGAGGAAAAGGAAAATGGGTAGGTAAGCTTAATTATCTTTTTGAAATTTTTTTGATTTGTTGGGTTATAGGTTAGATTTGATTTGATGGTGTAAATTGCACGCTTTTTTATTACATTGGAAGCAATTGAGAGAAGAAAATCAAGAAAACCTAATGTGTAAAGCCTTGGTCAAACTTGGTCAAAGGTGAGATCTATTGCCTAAAGTGTTTTATTTTGTTATTTGATGATTTAAGAGTAATAAATGACGTTAGGAAGTTAGTTTAATGACGAAAGAATGAAAGAAACACCATGGAAATAATTAGATGAGTTTTTAGCCAAGGCTAGAATTTTTAATGTGTTATAATTGAAAATTCTATTTTAATGTTTTATGATGTTCATTTTGATGCTAATGAAGTAAAGACATGAAAAAAAAATTGATTTGAAATTGGTTTTGGTTGAAATTCGACCTAGAGTGCTTGATTTTGTAAAAAAAAATTGTTAATGAAATTTTATGGCTTAAATGTGTGTATTAAAATGTTATGGGAGTGAATTTGGATTGATTTTAAGTGTTAGAAATCAAATGAAATTGAATTGGAAGAGTTTAATGTATAATATGTTAAGTTTAGCCTTAAGAGCATTTTTAGAATAAAAATATAGTTATGAAGTAATAACCACATGAATGTGATTAATGATGTGGAGTCTACATGGAAAGTAATGAAGTTGACATAGTTTATGGTATATTTAATTGAAAAATGTATTAAGGAGTTGAATGTATTGGTATTAGGTTTTTGGATCAAAAAATGAAGCCAATTGAAGGGTTTCGAAATGGTGAAAAGGAAACTAGCAAGTTGTGAATATATTTTACTTGTTTTATATGACTTAATTCTTTGTAAAAGAATTGATGACATGTGAGTGTTCTTTAAATTTAATTTATGCAAATGATTTTTATTTGATCATGAAATGAATATTTATATTGAGTTTTATGCAAATGATATTTTACAAGTGAATATTGCTAACATAAATGTATGCTTTTGCAATATATGAGTTTTAAAATGAAAGTTAAATTTTATATGATTAGGATTTACATTGAAATAATTCAATTATAAATCCTCCCATACTTAATTTATAAAGTAAGATGAGTCGTAAATATAAGAGTTGCTTTTGCCTATGGTACACCGCTAGGCTATATACATGTTATTATTGTAACACTCAAATACCCCCTGGGAGGATACATGGATGCCACCCAAGACAGAACAACAAAACTAAACATCACACTGATATTTATTTTATTCAGAAACTCAAACCACACACATATATTACATAACAGAAATCTCAGAACAGAAATCCAAAGAATATTTACAAGTCCAAACAAAGGAAATATAATACATTTTCAAACTTTATGAACAGACTCCTTTG
>JAOQMR010000005.1:18459501-18482082 GCA_027563865.1 Erythroxylum pelleterianum
GAGGGTGAGACAGTGAGAGGGAGAGGAGAGACCGAAGTCGGGGAGGGGGGGATTTTAGGGTTGAATTTTTTTTTTTTTGCAAAATAGTCCCTGAATTTTTGAAATTTTCCGGAATGGTCCCGAAATTTTACGGTATTAGTGGTACCGGCCGGTACGGACCGAAAACGGCCGGTACCGACCGGAATTTTGGACCGGTACATATGCACCCGTACCGGTACCGGATTTCGACCGGTACGGTACGTACCGGCCGGTACCGGCCGGTACGGTACGAAATTCATATCATTGGTTTCATGTCGGTTTTAGTATTCTTAAATTCATTTTAGCATTAATAAATTTAATTATGTATTCCAAAATCCTATATTTTTTTTTACAAGTCAAAATATAATGTAGAATTATAGGTAAACACATATTCATCGCCCATTTTCATTTTTCAGTTCTCCTTGGTCTATAAAAGCGCCAAGCACGCTCTTGAGGTTTGCTTCTATTCTATTATACCAGGGTATTAGGATTCTTCCCAACTTCTCTCTCTTCTCTATTTTCTCTCTCTACATGTAAATTTTGATGATACAAATTTACCAAATCCTATGCTTACACCGCATGTATTCATAGTTTGTCGATCCTTTTAAACCCCTGATTTTCCATTATTTTCCTTTCCCTAGTCAATTTTATTCGAAATTCTTGTGTCCGATCACTGCCAAAACCCTACTTGACAGACGATTCACTGAGCGTGTGCTTTAGGCTTTCGAATTCGGCGGAGCCTTTCGATCGGTTCTAGATTTTGAAGAATTGATCGTTATACTCCATCGATTTTGATTGTTCGTGTAATGCTCTCTGATTCGCCATGAAGATTAAGCGGCGGAGGTCTCTAGAAGTGGTTAGTAAATTCCTTTCACTCCCTTTTTTTTTTCTGTGTAAGTGTTTGGGTGTGTGTAAGTTGTGGATTGTGTTGAGTTTGACGGTTTAGTGTTGTTTGAAGTGCGATTGTTATGTATGGTTGAAATTGAATTGATAACCTTTTGTTTTTGTATTTGTGCGCTGTTAGCGGTTGTTGATTGAATGATGTTTTCAGGCTGTGTGAATTTGGTCATATATGTGCAAAGCTGCTCCATTTCTTGATATGTTTACACGTCTTGCTTCTTTCTGGAAATTTGCCTTGCGGTCGTCATTTTTTAAAATTATAATTCATCATCATCAGTGTTCTTACGTTGATGGTTCTTTTCTGATTTTTTTTTTAATGAGTTCTTATCTTTCTTCTTCTTCCTGGTTACTTATAATTATTGTCAGATTACGACCGCATCAACTCATTTTTTTCAGTAGTTGTGATTGTGAGTTGCTGTTTTGAGCATCTTGTGTAGGGATTCAAAATCTGAAAAGAGTTTTTATTTAGTGATGAACTTGTATTTTTTGGGTGTGATTTATGGATTGCTGTTGTCGTCCGTGTTGGTAGTTATCAACTTAGAAGGATTTGTTTGCTGGGTGATCTTTTATTTATATCATAACCCAGATGCTTTTTTCTTCTTAAGGCTCCTAAGTTGTTTTAGAATGTTGATGAAATTGTATCTTCATTTATGGGTTTTGGTGGTCTGTCTTTTTTCTCATTCGGTGATTTATCTACTTCATAAAAAATTTGCTTGAACCTTAAACGGGATTGACAACTTATGCCCGTGTCTCCCTTTTCTAACTCACTTTGAATGGATAAACTTGAGGGAATGCTTTGAAATGAAAGAAACTTTGGTCAAGGTTTCTAACCTAATTTTATTTCTTGGTTGAAAACGGAGTTTTAGAGGAAAAGAAGCAAAAAACTGAGTTTTCTAAATCTTATATTCAGGTTCAAATTAAGAAATTTTGAATTTACACTAGACAACTGCATGAAGGTGATTGAAGAAAGTGCATGGCATTGGGTTATTATGTTGAAACTTGTTTGAATTTTTATTCCTCTTTGTCAAATGACTAGTTGAATCTATTCTTAATTGCACTACAAGGCATTCTAAAGTAATTGATTAATTATGTTGAAACTCACTTCTAGTTTGTACAGTGTTTGGTTAATGGCTTGTTGAATTCATTATTGTTAGTCTCTGATGATATATTATGGGGATGTACGTTCTCTAATGGATGTATGACACTTTAACATATCTTGGAAAGTTTACCCTACAAAATAATAAGAGAGATATTATCATGTTAATTTAGAATATACTACTATTTGCAAGAGCTAGAATTTTTATTTCCTGGTACAGTTGGCTTGTTTTCTTTTGCAATTGATACCCAGCAATTTAAGAGGCCTTGCTGACATTTTCACCGTCTATTTTATATCAGCCTCCCAAAGTCAAATCATTCATCAACAGTGTCATTAGCACTCCTCTTGAGAATATAGAAGAATCCCTTAAAGGTTTTGTTTGGGAGTTTGATAAGGTGAGTATTGAACCTTGTGTTTCTGGTCTTTAAAACCTTATTTGATGACTTGTGGATGCTTGAATACTTTTTTATTTGTTTTAAGCTCCATTGACTCAACTGTTGCTGGTGCAGGGAGATTTTCATCACTGGGTCGATCTTTTTAACCATTTTGATTCATTTTTTGAGAAGCACATAAAGCCAAGAAAAGATTTGCAGGTTGAGGATAATTTTTTGGAATCTGATCCTCCCTTTCCAAAGGAAGCTGTTCTTCAAATTCTCCGTGTTATCAGGATAATTTTGGAGAACTGTACGAATAAGCACTTCTATAGTTCTTATGAGGTATCTCTTTCTTTAAGAAGTTCATTTTCATGCGGTTAATGGATATTCCCTTATATTTTATCTATTGTCCCTGTAGTGACCACATTCTTTCTTCCATATTTTGGTTGACGTCTCTCCTGAATGTCTATGAACAATTCTTATGTATTCTTTGTCTCCCCTAATTTCTCCTCAAGTATTGATTCTTCCCCTTTCCTTTTTTGCAGCAGCATCTTTCGTCCCTTCTTGCCTCTACTGATGCAGATGTGATTGAGGCTTGCCTACAAACTTTAGCTGCCTTTTTGAAGAAAACAATTGGCAAGTATACTATTAGAGATACTTCTCTTAATGCAAAGCTATTTTCTCTTGCACAAGGCTGGGGTGGAAAAGAAGAGGGTCTTGGATTAATTGCATGCACTGTACCTAATTGGTGTGACCCTGTTGCTTATAAGTTGGGTTGCACCCTCCATTTTGAGTATTATGCATTGAATGAGTCATCGAGTGAGTTAAGTGCAACAGAACAGTCAACACAAGGTTTGCAAATTATTCACCTGCGAGGTATTAACAATGCTTCAGAGACTGATTTAGAACTTTTGAGTAAGTTGGTGGCCGAGTATAATGTACCACCCAAGTTAAGATTTTCTCTGTTGACAAGACTGCGGTTTGCTAGGGCATTTGGTTCATTGGCTTCTCGACAACAATACACTTGTATTCGTCTATATGCCTTCATAGTTCTTGTTCAGGCAAGCAGTGATGCTGATGACTTAGTTTCTTTCTTTAATTCTGAGCCTGAATTTGTGAATGAATTAGTTTCCTTACTGAGCTACGAAGATGCCGTGCCTGAGAAAATTAGAATTTTGTGCTTGCTATCATTGGTTGCTCTTGCTCAAGATCGGTCCCGGCAACCTACTGTATTGGCTGCTGTTACATCTGGTGGGCACCGTGGCATACTCTCCAGCCTTATGCAGAAAGCCATTGATTCTGTTGTCAGTGATACTTCTAAGTGGTCTGTGGTTTTTGCCGAGGCTTTGTTATCTCTTGTTACTGTTTTGGTCTCATCTTCATCAGGTTGTTCAGCAATGCGAGAAGCAGGGTTTATTCCTACTCTTCTACCCCTGCTCAAAGATACAGATCCTCAGCACTTGCATTTGGTTGGAACTGCTGTGCAGATCCTGGAGGCATTCATGGATTACAGTAATCCTGCTGCTGCATTGTTTAGAGAGTTGGGTGGTTTAGATGATACTATCTCTCGCCTAAAATTAGAAGTGTCTTATGTTGAAAATAGTTCAAAGCAGCAAGTTGAAGATTCAGATTTTGTGGAGAGGAACTTGCAAGTGACCAGTAGTGCTTCCTCAGAATTAGATAATATACATCCTCTGTATTCTGAAGCTTTAGTTTCATATCACAGACGTTTATTGATGAAAGCTTTATTACGGGCTATATCCCTTGGCATGTACGCCCCTGGGAACACTTCCCGTGTATATGGATCTGAGGAGAATGTGTTGCCACAGTGCTTATGTATCATCTTTAGAAGAGCAAAAGATTTTGGCGGAGGTGTATTTTCACTTGCAGCTACTGTCATGAGTGATTTGATTCACAAAGATCCTACCTGTTTTCCAGTTTTAGATGCAGTTGGTCTTCCATCTGCTTTCTTGGATGCCATAATGGATGGCATCTTTTGCTCTGCAGAAGCAATAATGTGCATTCCTCAATGTTTGGATGCTTTGTGCCTAAACAACAATGGTCTCCAGGCTGTAAAAGACCGCAATGCTTTAAGATGTTTTGTGAAAATATTTACTTCTAGAACATATTTGCGTGCCCTTGCTGGTGAGATATCAGGAGCCTTGTCTAGTGGACTGGACGAACTCATGCGTCATGCTTCTTCTCTACGTGGACCAGGAGTGGACATGCTGATTGAGATCTTGAATACTATTGCAAAAATTGGATCTGGTGTCGATGCTTCTTGCACATCTACCGATGTGCCATCCTGCTCTACTTCAGTTCCCATGGAAACTGATGCTGTAGAAAAGAGTCTGGTTCCATCAGATGAAAGGGAATCTTCCAAGACTGATAGTTTAGTGCAGACTACCGAGCAGTTTTCTGATGCTTCAACAGTTAACATCGAGGCATTTCTACCTGATTGTGTAAGCAATGCAGCTCGTCTTCTTGAAACTATCCTTCAGAATGGTGATACCTGCCGTATCTTTGTTGAGAAGAAGGGGATTGAAGCTGTTCTGCAATTATTTTCTTTGCCTTTAATGCCTTTATCTACGTCAATTGGCCAAAGTATTTCTGTTGCCTTCAAGAATTTTTCGCAACAGCATTCTGCTTCTTTGGCTCGGGCAGTGTGCTCATTCATGAGAGAACATCTCAAATCAACAAATGAACTCTTAGCTTCAATTGGAGGAACTCAACTTGCTGTGGTAGATACTATTGAGCAGATGAAGGTTCTGAGATGTCTTTCTAGCATGGAGGCTATGCTCTCTCTTTCCAATTTCTTGCTGAAGGGAACTTCTACTGTTGTCTCAGAATTGGGTGCTGCAGATGCAGATGTGTTAAAGGATATTGGGAGGATGTACCGGGAAGTAATTTGGCAGATATCTTTGTTTAACGACTCCAAAGTGGATGAGAAGAAGCATACAGAGCAGGAAGTTGAGAGTAATGATGCATCTGCATCCAATGCTGTTGGAAGAGAGAGTGACGATGATGCAAATATTCCTGTTGTGAGATACATGAACCCAATTTCAGTAAGGAATGGCTCTCAGTCACTTTGGGGTGGCGAACGTGAGTTTTTGTCAGTACTACGTTCAGGTGAAGGCTTACATCGTCGTAGTCGACACGGTTTGGCTCGCATACGTGGTGGTAGGACCGGCCGGCACCTGGATGCTCTAAGTATTGAATCTGAAGTTCCATCAAATGTACCTGAGACATCTATGCAGGATGTGAAAAAGAAAAGTCCTGATGTTCTTGTCCAGGAAATCCTTAACAGGTTGGCTTCTACACTGCGCTCTTTCTTCACAGCATTGGTTAAGGGTTTTACATCACCAAACCGCCGTAGAGCTGATGTAGGATTATTGAGTTCAGCTTCGAAGACACTTGGAACTGCTTTGGCTAAAATATTTCTTGAGGCTTTGAGTTTCTCTGGATATTCTACGGCTGGGCTTGATATGTCACTCTCTGTAAAGTGTCGATATCTCGGAAAAATTGTGGATGACATGGCTGCCCTATTGTTTGATAGCAGACGTCGTACTTGTTACACAGCAATGGTTAATAATTTCTATGTCCAAGGAACCTTTAAGGAGCTGCTCACTACATTTGAAGCCACAAGCCAATTGTTGTGGACATTACCTTACCCTTTTCCATCACATGGTGTTGATCATGAGAAGACAAGTGAAGGACCTAAACTGTCCCACAGTTCATGGTTGCTTGACACTTTACAAAGCTACTGTCGCGTGCTTGAGTATTTTGTTAATTCCTCTTTGCTTCTATCTCCGACCTCTGCATCCCAGGCTCAGTTACTTGTTCAACCAGTTGCAGTTGGTTTATCTATTGGGCTGTTTCCTATTCCTAGAGATCCTGAAGTCTTTGTACGTATGCTGCAATCACAGGTTCTGGATGTGGTACTACCTGTTTGGAATCATCCCATGTTCCCGAGTTGTAACCCAGGTTTTGTTGCTTCCATTGTTTCTCTTGTTACATATATTTATTCTGGTGTTGGAGATATCAAAAGAAACCGCAGTGGTGTTGGGGGAAGTACAAACCAAAGGTTTGTCCCCCCACCTCCTGATGAAGCTGCTATTGCAACAATTGTTGAGATGGGCTTTACAAGAGCACGAGCAGAGGAAGCTTTGAGAAGGGTAGAAACTAATAGTGTTGAAATGGCCATGGAATGGTTGTTTAGTCATGCTGATGATCCTGTGCAGGAGGATGATGAACTGGCTCGGGCTCTTGCTTTGTCACTGGGAAATTCATCAGAAGGCTCTAAGGTTGATAATGTGGATAAGTCAGTAGATTCCCAGACTGAAGAAGGGAAACTGAAAGCACCACCTGTTGAAGATATTCTTACCGCATCTGTGAAGTTGCTCCAAAGTAATGATGCAATGGCTTTCTCATTGACAGATTTGCTCATGACACTTTGCAATCGTAGCAAAGGGGAAGATCGGTTGAAGGTGGTATCCTATCTTATTCAGCAGCTGAAGCTTTGCCCGTTGGATTTTTGTACAGACTCCAGTGCACTTAGTATCACATCACGTATTTTAGCTTTGCTTCTTTGTGAGGATGGAGCTGTAAGAGAAATTGCTGCACAGAATGGTATTATATCTGTTGTATTAGGTACTTTGATGAATTTCAAGGACAGAAATGTTCCAAAAAATGAGATAGCTGTACCAAAATGCATTAGTTGTTTGCTGTTGATCTTGGATAGCATGTTGCAGTCTAGGCCTAAAATCCCTTCCATCACTGAAGAAGGAAGTCAAACAGATTCTCTTCCAGTTTCATCAGCCCCAGAATCTGTTGCGGAGGAAAAAATTGCACCTGATGTCCCTGAAAAAGAATCTTGCAATGCATTTGAAAAAATGTTGGGGAAGTCCACTGGTTACCTGACTGTTGAGGAGAGCCATCAGGTCCTGCAAGTCGCTTGTCACTTGATGAAAGAGCATGTTCCAGCTGTGATTATGCAGGCTGTTCTACAATTATGTGCCCGTTTGACAAAAACTCATGCTCTAGCATTGCAATTCCTTGAATGGGGAGGCTTGGCTACTCTTTTCAATCTTCCAAGAACTTGTTTCTTCCCTGGATATGATACTGTTGTATCTGCTATCATTCGTCATCTTCTTGAAGATCCTCAGACCTTGCAAACTGCCATGGAGTTGGAGATACGGCAAACTTTAAGTGGAAACAGGCATGGTGGGCGCATCTCCCCGCGAACATTCTTGACATCCATGGCACCTGTTATCTCTAGAGATCCTGTGGTTTTCATGAAGGCTGCAACTGCAGTTTGTCAGTTGGAATCATCAGGAGGCAGGACATTGGTGGTCTTATCTAAGGAAAAAGAGAAGGAAAAGGACAAATCCAAAGTATCAGGTGCTGAGGAATCTGTCCGAATTTCTGAAAATAAGATGCATGATGGTTCGGGTAAATGTACTAAGGCTCATAAGAAGATTCCACCTAACCTTACTCAAGTACTCGATCAGCTACTTGACATTGTCTTGAAATACCCGTTACCAAAAAGTCAGGAAGGATGTGATAGTGACTTGACCGCCATGGATGTGGATGAACCTGCTATGAAGATGAAGGGAAAATCCAAGGTTGATGAAACAAGGAAAAAAGAATCTGACTCGGAAAGATCTGCTGCACTTGCTGAGGTCACTTTTATTCTGAAATTATTGAGTGATATTCTTCTTACATATGTACATGCAGTTGGGGTTATCCTGAGACGGGATTTGGAGACGTGTCAACTCCGGGGATCTAACCAGATTGATAATCCTGGGCATGCTGGGATAATTCATCATGTTTTACATCGACTGCTTCCAATATCAACAGATAAGTCTGTTGGTCCTGATGAATGGAGAGATAAGTTATCTGAAAAGGCTTCATGGTTCTTGGTGGTTCTGTGTGGACGATCTGGTGAAGGTCGTAGGAGGGTGATTAATGAACTTGTGAAAGCCATGTCTTCATTTTCAAACATGGAAAGCAATTCAAGCAAAAGCATTTTGTCACCTGATAAAAAGGTTTTTGCATTTGCTGATTTGGTCAATTCGATATTGTCAAAAAATGCTTCCTCTACCAACTTACCTGGTTCTGGATGCTCACCTGATATAGCAAAAAGCATGATTGATGCAGGCATTGTACGTTGTCTAACTGGCATTCTTCAAGTGATTGATTTAGACCATCCTGACACTCCTAAGATTGTTAATCTTCTACTCAAGGCTTTAGAATGTCTGACAAGAGCTGCTAATGCTAGTGATCAGATTCTCAAGTCTGAGAAGAAGAAAAGCATAGTGCCAAGTGGTAGAATTGATGATCAGACAACTACAGCTGCTGAGACAGTAGAGCGTAATGAGAACAATGGTGGCACACAACAGCACACTGATCATGAGCAGATGGAAGAGCAGCGGCACCAGGGAAATTCTCTGTTTGCGGGTAGTCATGATGCACGTCCAAATCAAACTTCAGAGCAAGATATGAGGATAGAAGTAGAGGAGACAATGCCAACTAACCCTGAGATGGAGATTGGGGTGGATTTCATGCGTGAAGAAATGGAAGGTGGTGTTCTACACAACACTGACCAGATTGAGATGACTTTCCGGGTTGAAAATAGGGTCAATGATGATATGGGTGATGAAGACGATGACATGGGAGATGAGGGTGAGGATGATGAGGACGATGATGAAGGGGAGGATGAAGATGAGGATATTGCTGAAGATGGTGCCGGAATGATGTCTCTAGCTGATACAGATGCGGATGACCATGATGATAATGGTCTGGGGGATGACTACAATGATGACATGATCGACGAAGAGGATGATGATTTTCATGAGAATCGCGTCATAGAGGTAGGGTGGAGGGAAGCCCTTGATGGGTTAGACCACTTGCAGGTACTTGGACAGCCTGGAGCTGCAAGTGGGCTAATAGATGTGGCAGCTGAGCCTTTTGAAGGAGTGAATGTAGATGACCTCTTTGGTCTACGTAGGCCTTTGGGTCTTGAACGTCGCCGTCAAAGTGGTAGGTCTTCCTTTGACCGATCAGTGATGGAAGTAAATGGATTTCAGCATCCTTTGTTATTAAGACCATCCCAATCAGTCGATCTGGTGTCCATGTGGTCAACAGGAGGGCAATCCTCAAGAGATTTAGATGCTGTTTCAGCTGGGAGCTTCGATGTAGCTCACTTCTACATGTTTGATGCTCCTATTCTTCCATATGATCATGTCCCAAGCAGCCTTTTTGGAGATAGGTTAGGTGGTGCAGCACCTCCTCCTTTGACCGATTATTCTTTAGGTATGGACTCATTACAGATACAGGGGAGAAGAGGTGATGGGCGGTGGACTGATGATGGTCAGCCACAAGGAGGAGCCCAAGCTTCTGTGATTGCTCAAGCAGTGGAGGAACAGTTTTTGTCTCAGTTGCGAGGTATATCTTCAGGCAGTTCTCCTACTGAAATACAGTTGCAGAATTCTGAAGTACAGGGGAATCAACCATCCAATGATGGCCAACTAGTGGTAGAAGGTGATAACATCAGCAGTCACCAAACTCAGGTTCACCAACAAGAGAATGGTAATGAAGTTATGGATCAGCAGCTTAATCCAACAACCGAAATTGTTCCTTCCCTCGGGCAAGTCAACCATCAATCTACAGAGGAAGATGCAGGTGGTTGTTTACAGGTAGATGAGCCGATGTTGATTCAGCCAATTTCTTCGAGTGGTACATCAAATGGGCATGATAGCATGGAAGTTGGGGAAGGTGAGGGCATCCCACGTGATCAAGTAGACACAATGGTAGAACATATCAACACATCAGCAGCATGTGATGGAGGTTCTGAAGTCCCTGCTAGTACCAATGATCTGCCTGTTGAAGATGTGGGTTGTAGTGAATCTTCAAAAACAGATGGACATTCCGGTACTCCTGGTGGTCCTGGTCTGGAGATACCCAATCTGGATTGTGCAAGCACTGATGTTGACATGAATGGTGTCGATGCTCAGGTAAACTCATCTGAGCAACCCATTCCTGTTTCTGAGCATGGTGAGGATGAAGGCTCGTCCAGGGAAGAAGAGGCTGCTGCTCAGGGTGCTAATCCGACATACCAAACAAGCATCAATAACGAGGCTACTGGTGCTAATTCAATTGATCCAACCTTCCTGGAGGCTTTACCTGAAGATTTACGTGCAGAAGTTTTGGCGTCCCAGCAAGCTCAATCTGTCCAACCTCCAACTTATATGCCACCTTCCGTTGATGATATTGATCCTGAATTTTTGGCTGCTCTTCCTCCAGATATCCAAGCAGAAGTTTTGGCACAACAAAGAGCGCAGAGGATTGCACAGCAGGCTGAAGGACAGCCTGTTGACATGGATAATGCTTCAATAATTGCTACTTTCCCTGCTGATTTGCGAGAGGAGGTTTGTAATTTGAACTTCACCTGATGCTTAATAGTTGGCTGTGATAACATGTTTGTGTTTGCTTCAGGTGCTTTTGACTTCTTCAGAAGCAGTGTTATCAGCACTACCGTCACCATTACTTGCTGAAGCACAAATGCTAAGGGATAGAGCAATGAGTCATTATCAGGCTCGAAGCCTATTTGGTAGCAGCCACAGATTGACTCGTAGAAATGGTTTGGGTCTTGATAGACAGACAGCTATGGACAGAGGGGTTGGAGTTAGTATAGGTAGAAGGGCAGCTTCCGTAATTGCAGATAGCATAAAGGTGAAGGAAATAGAAGGGGAACCACTGTTGGATGCCAAGGCATTAAAAGCTTTAATCAACCTTCTACGATTAGCGCAGGTAAGTGATTCTTTCTTACAGTGGTTACCTAGTTTGGATGCTGGGAGTTGTGCATTCTTTTTTCTTTTGAATCTTTAGTAGCTATCTTGCATTGTCTTTTCATATATTGGATTAATTTACATTATAATATTGTAATACTCTTCGAATTTTCTGAACTTTGATAAGTGGAGTCTTCCTATTGCTCAGTGTTTACTTTTATATCTCTAATCCAGTATCAAATAAAGCTTACTTTTATTTCTGTGGTTGTAGCCCCTTGGGAAAGGCCTTCTTCAGCGGCTTCTCCTAAACCTTTGTGCACATAGTGTTACAAGGGCAACTCTAGTCCGCCTTTTGCTGGATATGGTCAAACCAGAGGTGGAGGGGTCAGTGAGTGGATTGGCAAGAGTCAATTCTCAAAGGCTTTATGGCTGTCAATCAAATGTTGTTTATTGTAGATCACAGTTGTTGGATGGTAGTTCTCTGATCACATTTACCTCTATTCATTTGTGGGTCAATTTAGTAATACATGATTTGTTGATCAACAGGTCTTCCCCCATTGGTATTGCGTCGCATTCTTGAGATTTTGACATATTTGGCAACAAATCATTCATCTATTGCAAATATGCTGTTTCACATGGATCCTTCACTTGTAGAGTCGTTCAATACAAAATTAGAAGCTAAGATGGACAAAGGCAAGGAGAAACTAGAGGATAGAGTTGATTTGGAAAAATCTTTGGAGGAAACAAATGATGTTCCGTTAATATTGTTCTTGAAGCTCTTGAATCGACCACTTTTTTTGCGCAGCACTGCCCATCTTGAACAGGTAGAAGGGATTTCCTGTTTAACTGATTTTAGAAACTGTTTCCATTTATCCTTTTCGAGTTGAACATATGATTGACAGGAGGGTTCATTTTTTGTTGCAAGAGTTTGGTAGCCTGTTCCATTTTCTTGCTCAGTTGTCTTTTTAAGCCTGATGATGATGTGTTTTATCATGCAGGTCATGGGGTTACTTCAAGTAGTAGTTTATACGGCAGCATCTAAGGTAGAGTCCTCGGTTCAGTCTGTACAGGCTGAAAATTCCCAAAAACCAACTACAAGTGAAGGTTCGGAGAATGTCTGCAATGATCCTTCTTCTCTTGGACCC
Organism: Erythroxylum pelleterianum; assembly: GCA_027563865.1. Lineage (NCBI taxonomy): Eukaryota > Viridiplantae > Streptophyta > Magnoliopsida > Malpighiales > Erythroxylaceae > Erythroxylum > Erythroxylum pelleterianum. The sequence continues at coordinate 18,471,824 of JAOQMR010000005.1, forward strand.
AATTCAAGTCAAGAGGATAAGCCTGCTGATGCTCACATATGTTCCTCTGATGGAAAGACGAGCATTGATACATATAGTATCTTCTTGAAGCTGCCACAATCTGATTTACGCAATCTGTGCAGCCTTCTTGGTCGTGATGGGTATTGTTTCAGCACTTGTGAATTTTAACTGTTTTGCTGTTTTTTTTTCCTTTGTTTACCTGGCATACTACGTTGACCATTCCTCCATTGTTTATCTTACCTTTTTTTCTATTATGCAATTATTCCTTTTCTGTGTCGTATCGTTTTCTTCATCAGTTTTCTCTTGCCTAAGTAGACTGTTGGTTTCTTAGCTTCCCAATATCTTGTCCAGGTTATCCGATAAAGTGTATACACTAACCGGAGAAGTACTAAAGAAACTTGCCTCAGTTGCTGCAACTCACCGTATCTTCTTTATTGGGGAGCTCTCTGAATTGGCTAATGGTTTGAGCTGTTCAGCTGTCAATGAACTTGTTACGCTCAGAAATACGCACATGCTAGGTCTTAGCGCTGGTTCCATGGCGGGGGCAGCAATCCTACGTGTGCTACAGGCACTTAGCTCACTCATTTCATCTTTTCTAAATGAGAATAAAGGCACTGAGAGCAACGAGGAACCAGAAGAGCAAGATAACATGTGGAGCCTAAACATTGCACTTGAGCCATTATGGCGAGAACTGAGTGAATGTATAGGTTTGACTGAGACACAGCTGGGTCAGAATGCTTTGAGTCAAACTACATCTATAAATGTTGTTGAACATGTTCAAGGGACGTCATTATCTCCCCTTCCTCCCGGAACCCAGAGACTCCTTCCTTTCATTGAAGCTTTCTTTGTTTTATGTGAAAAGTTACAAGCAAATCAGTCAGTTATACAGCAAGATCATGCCAATGTCACTGCAACAGAAGTCAAAGAGTCTGCTGGAAGTTCTGACTCCTTGATCATGGGTAGTGGCGATTCACAGCGAAAACTGGATGGTGCTGTCACATTTGCCAGGTTTGCTGAGAAGCACCGTCGACTTTTGAATACTTTCATAAGACAGAATCCTGGTTTGTTGGAGAAATCACTTTGTATGATGCTTAAGGCACCAAGGCTCATCGATTTTGATAACAAGAGAGCATACTTCCGCACAAGAATAAGGCAGCAGCATGAACAACAGCTCTCTGGTCCTTTGCGGATAAGTGTTAGAAGGGCATATGTTTTGGAGGATTCCTATAATCAGTTGAGAATGCGATCTAGTCTGGATCTCAAAGGAAGGCTAAATGTACAATTTCAAGGTGAAGAGGGTATTGATGCTGGGGGTCTAACCAGAGAATGGTATCAATTACTTTCAAGGGTTATATTTGACAAGGGAGCACTGCTTTTCACCACTGTGGGGAATAATGCAACTTTCCAGCCAAACCCTAATTCTGTCTACCAGACTGAACATCTTTCTTATTTCAAGTTTGTGGGCCGAGTGGTAAATCTCTCAGCTGCACTTTTTGGGCTCTGTTTATTATTGCGTGGTGTTGGTCAATTGATCAGCATGACATTGTCTTGTTCACAGGTGGCTAAAGCACTGTATGATGGACAACTGTTGGATGTTTATTTTACTCGGTCTTTCTACAAGCATATTCTCGGTGTGAAGGTTACATATCACGACATAGAGGCCGTTGATCCAGATTATTACAAGAATTTGAAATGGATGTTGGAGGTCAGAGACTCTTGATAAATTCTACAACTTAATATTTTTTTTTTGTTATTTGGCACTCTTCCACATGTGTTTTGATTCAGGTTATAACAAATTTAGTTTGTCTTTGTATTTTGCAGAATGACGTAAGTGATGTACCTGACTTGACTTTCAGTATGGATGCTGACGAGGAGAAGCACATCCTATATGAGAAAACTGAGGTACTTCTATTCCTAGAATGTATTATGCTTATAACTGGTTAACTCAATTGAGAGATTTCAGCTTTCTGCATCCTTCCATTTATACGTTTGACTTGATTTTTTACAATGTTTTGCTTGACAAAGGTTACTGATTATGAACTTAAACCTGGAGGGAGAAATATAAGGGTTACTGAAGAAACAAAGCACGAGTATGTGGATCTTGTTGCACATCACATTCTGACAAATGCAATCCACCCTCAAATCAATTCCTTCCTTGAAGGTTTTGAGGAATTGGTTCCACGACAACTTATATCCATTTTCAATGATAAAGAGCTTGAGCTTCTAATTAGTGGACTTCCAGAAATAGACTGTGAGTTGGCTTTCTGGTAAATTTGTTTGAAAATTTGCTTGGCTTGATTTGTTGTTAAGAGTTTGTCTTTCTCTGGTCTTCGCAGTGGATGATCTAAAGGCCAACACCGAGTACACAGGCTATACTGCAGCATCTGGTGTTGTTCAATGGTTTTGGGAGGCTGTTAAAGGTTTCAGCAAGGAAGACATGGCAAGGTTGCTGCAGTTTGTAACTGGGACCTCAAAGGTTATCTGTCAAATTTCCATATTCCTTTGCTACTAATGGAATATAGTTAACATGATTCATCAAAGTTGCTTTATGCAATATTTCCACCGTGTAAAATGCCCTAGATGACTATATTTAATACATCAATCGCCAATATGTTGGTGGTTCAGGTTCCACTGGAGGGTTTCAAAGCCCTGCAAGGCATCTCTGGTCCTCAAAGATTTCAGATTCACAAGGCGTATGGGTCTCCTGAGCGGTTGCCCTCAGCTCACACATGGTTAGTTTAGAACAGAAGATGGTTAGGACGTTGGACAAATGCTCTTCTGCTTGTGGGATCTAATTTATCTTCTTTTTGGTTTTCAGCTTCAATCAGCTGGACCTTCCTGAGTATAACTCTGAGCAGCAGCTTCGGGAACGGTTACTGCTGGCTATACATGAAGCGAGTGAAGGCTTTGGTTTTGGTTAACGAGAGAGATTAGCTTGATGATGTTTTTCCGTGACAATCTGCATTCCGGTTCTTGTACATGTGAGTTCCTATTTTTGCATAATTTTTAGCCTTTCATATATCAAAGTCTGATTACTAACTAAATTTTACGCAGATAGTGGAGAATTGATTTTGGTGGGAACAGGAATTAGAATAATTGGAGGAAAATTGGGAAGCAAGCATTTGTTTCTGTGAGGTTGGCAACGTTCTGCAAGAATATTTCAACGGGCTAGGAAATGTACATCAATTTTGGTCTTTTGCCAAAAATGAAGCTTGTATCTAAGGAAAACCAACCAACCGCCATTTGCTACAATGTTAATATCTAAACATCATTTTCATTTGTTTTATATATATGAAGTAACACCATTTTCATTTGTTATATATATATATATATGAAGTGTGTCCTTCAAGGCCCAGTTGATTTTTTTTTTTTTTTGCATTGCATTTAAAGGTAAGATCCGAAGTATCCAAAAACTTTTGCTTGTATCTTTTAAGAAAGCAGAAGACAAAAGGGAGGGGTTGTGGTTTATTTTAGGAGTGTCCTTTGGAACATGTCCAAATTATAATAAATTAGAACCACGCCTGGATATTTGGATCCTTTTTCATTTTGTCCTTTTCTCCGTATATGTATTTATAAGTATTTTAAGACGAACAGAGCAACAGCTATCTTCCAATCACGCCGTCTGCCAGCTCATCCCTTCTAAGCACTTGCCACGTCATTGGCGATGATGGACATGTTTCCGTCGCCGTTTTAGATTATTCTATTTCGTTTTCCAACACGAAAAGGCCCATTTTTGGCCCAGCCACTCCTCTCGCTCTCTCTCTCTCTCTCTCTCTCTCCCCCTCTCATTTACCAGTATCTCCCCCTCTCTCTAGATTTCATGTCGGTATGTTAGTGCTCTCCTTTTGTCTGCGTTTTTGATGTGTATCTGTTGGGCTTTGATAAATTCTTTTAGTTTGTCCTGTGATATGATTTCGAGTGTGTGTTTTTCGGTGCTTTCTGTCTTTATTGATTTGTTGTTTTGATGATTCTCCTAATGTGATTTTCTTTTGTCTTGTATTTCATTGATTTCGTCTTCGAGTTGTCCACGTCTATCTTTTACTGGGTATAGTTTGATCAGCGTTGCTTACCTCTAGTTCTGTCTGATTCTTGTGTTGTCTTCATTCTCCTTTTTTCTCGTTGTTTTTACTGCTTAAATTTTCTTATTAGAGCTTCCCTTCAGAATTATATCAGATCTTAAGGAAGGCGGGGACTGTATGAATACAAATACATCTTTTGGAAAGAATTTGAAAGCAGAAAAAAATAAGTAGCCGCTTGTTGGGATGTCAGGGAGCTTTGGAACTGCTTTGTGTCTATGTTTATTATTCTGATAAAAGGAGGACGTTTTTGTTTTTTAAGGGAACGCTGCAAGAGTTGTGGAGAACATATAGGAGGATAATGAATGTACATTGTTCCTAACATATATGAAGGTTTGGGTTGTCTTTATAATGTTGCCTGTTAAAATTGTTTTGTATGTTTATGTTTATTCCCTGCAGTTCCTGATTATTCCTAGATTATCAGCCATCTTTCCTTTTGGGTTGAGATTTTCTTTTTCTTTTTTAGCTCATTGGGGGCAGTTGGCGTGCTAAAGTGATCTTTTAGTTGTTATTTAATTGATTATATGTTCTATTCCAGAGCTCTGCTTGTACTTTATTAAGTTCTGGGCGGTTTCTCTTAATTCTTGTTTGCAAATTTAATCATAAGCATGTACTTCAACGTGAGATTGTGTACTATTTCAATATGTGGCTTTTGTTGGCTATACATACGTCAGGGTTTCTCAAGGGGAGCTCTTATTTATATTCCTAACAGGACACAGGCAGGCCTTTGCCAAAATTTGGTGAATGGGATGTTAATGATCCTGCTTCAGCTGAGGGATTTACTGTGATATTCAACAAGGCAAGAGATGAGAAAAAGACAGGTGGCAAACCAGAGTCACCGGGGAAAGCTGATCATCATATGAAATCTGCAGCAGATGCTGCCAAGCCTCAGACTGTAAGTTCATACTATTTTCTTGTTCTTTATTATTTTCGTGAAAACAGGACTCATGCACTTACAGGCATTTAAAAGGACATATGATTAGATTTTGTTTCCATTTAGTTAAAGTAGCTTGCTTGTCGTGTTTTATTCTCCATATGTTTTTGTATACTGTCACGGTGAAGATATTGGACAAGAGTATGAGTGACAAGCACTAAAATCTGCATGTCATGTTAGTAGTTCAGGTGAGGACCTTGAAGAATGAGATCTTTACATTGACAATGATGTGTGAATGTAATCTTTACATTCAAAATGGTGTGCAAGTTGTCTGATGATCTATTATTCTAGTAAGGCTTTAGATTTACAATTTCCTGTAATATTCATGCAATGATAAGCTACTAATTTTATGTTTACCATCTGATGAATAATAAGGAATTGTGTTGGACCTGATGGGGACATGAAAATCTATGGTATGTTATCTTCTCTGACTTGGTCTTGATTGTTCTACAGAAAAAATGGTTCTGCTGCATTCAAACTCCACATGCAGAATCTTGATAAGGTCCTTGTCCGATTCAATGGGGAGAGTATGTTCAACTGTCCGTTACTCCGTTACATATTTACTAAAGAAGACAGATGGTGTAGATCCGTGATTGTGACCTGCTGAAGTTTGCTTTTTGGTTTTTTGTATTGTAAAACTGAGCTGTGGTGAGAAAAGAGCAAATACACATTTATAGTATCTATGAAGAATCCTTGATCTGTTCTTGTCTTTGCTTTGTATGGTATTGCTTTGTATGGTATAAGCTGTAGAGCTTTTGTGACATTCTTTTCTTTCATATTGCACTTGTTAATGGGCTTTTCTTGTGGAATGTATTTCATCTTCATGGTAATACTGAAAAAGTTGTAACGAGTGCCAATTGATCTAAAGGCTAGATTTTGTCTTAAGCTTATGGTTTGTGATTGATGTTAGAAAAAGTACATACCATTGCTGTTACGTGGCTACTATTGGTTTTAACTTAGTTTCATATGCCAGATTATAGTACACTTGGACGGGGATTTTCTGTGGAAGCAAGAACATTCGACTGAAATTTCTCTATAATTGAATGCTCTAAACTTGAACGTGTACATATTCCTTTTACACAGCTACCAAACAGAGACGAGTCTAACAAAAAGTTTGATTCGTCCAACAAGTATTACACAGCAGTCACCTAACTAAACTCTGGAAATCCCAAGCTTACGCTCAAATAGGCGACGCAGAAGGTAAACTTGGAGAACGCTAGCACCCATGAGTGCTGCGGATTCATAGAAGGCCTTGTGCATTGCCCTACGGCTCATCGCTTCATTCACTGCATTAACAATAAAAACTATTAGAAAATAACAGCTTGGATGAGTGGATTGATGCTCATTTGTGTACAAACAAAAACAGTGGCTCATGTAATGCTAAGGAGCTGGGTTTCTACTATTGATTAGTTCCTTGGAAGGCAGCATTTGGCTTTTATGATAGAAAGGGAATGAGGCCATTGTCATTCTAGTTGACAGTCTCAGAAACTGGATACAGTATAGTCCACCAAGTAACCTCTTTATTATGAATTCACGAGTCCAGGACATATACTCATGATGAAATATTACGTGTACATGTGATGCCACATGTTGTCCCTGAAGAACTTTTGTGGTCTGCCATCGTTGCGGTGCAGGTCAGAGTTAGGTGGTATTTGTAAACCGCAAATGTTAAGGAAGAGGGGTTATTGTGAAATCTTGGAACAAAAAAGTCCGTGATGAAAAGTTGGAGATGCAATCTTCCGAAACATACCTAATGCCTGGCGTTCAGTCTGAGCCTCTAGCCAATGCTGTTCAAATTGGACATTGTAGAGTGCCTGCTCTAACTTCAATATCTGGTCTAACACAGGTTTGAAATGCTCTGTAAATGTACAAGACAAGTGCATCAATTCCCAGTTCTCTAGAACTGAGGCGCAAGCAAAGCATAAACGTCACACTTACCATCTTTTGCATGCTCATCATAGTATGTGAAATGCTTGACTTGTACATCGAAGTCAATTGTTTCATGATAAGGAGATTTGTTAGTGAAACAAAAACGATGAACTCCTTTCTGATGAGCTACAAATTCGAATTTTTCACTGATCTTGTCACGGAAGTCATGGATCTGAGCACCAGAAGGTCCCTTTATCTGACAATATTATTGGAACAATACAGGATATATTAAAACATGAACTAAATACATGTCAATAAGTCATGCTTCTACATCCCTATTAGAACATAAATCAATGATTACATTTTTAAGTCATAAATGACTACAAAAGAATAAATATTCAAAACTTAATACCTTTTACTATTAAAATAACCTGAATGCAATACATTAGTTCACAAAACCCTCCTCCAAATGTTGCACGACTATTATTCATGTTATAGAATGCTCCATAATGTATAGCTCATAATATCACCAACAGTCGATTCTTTCTATCTCATGGTTAAAAATTACTGCGTAATTTAATGTGGAAGCCCCTTGCGACTCAAGGATAGTAAACGAAACTTGAATGTAAAGCAGCATAGCTAAATGCCTATTTGCGAAAGAGAAGTACAATGAATATAAGGCATACAAATGGTCTCAACCTAAAACCAGCTGCCAGCCTCCCACCATTGTGCCATGTGATTACTTAATTTACCGCAAAGTAACAACTAGGCTAAAGGAGAGAGTAAATATTCTGTGTTCAAGATCTAGTCAATTGCAAGACAAGAAATAGCTCCAATAGTTATCTATCTCAGTTCTCTAGAAATGCAAGGGTAAATGCCATCAGAGTAAAAAGAGTACTTCTAATAAACTACAGTGAATTAAGGAACATAAACTTACCACAAGATCAACACCTTCGTGGCTATAATGCCAAGATGAGTCAACCTTAATTACAACAAAGGAAACATGAACAGTGTCTCCTTCATATTTAACTTCATGAGAGAGACACTCTTCCCTATCAATCACAAATCTAATCCCAAACACAGCATTTGGGGTCAAACAAAAGGCCAGCAACACAGGAATAACTCCTTTTAGTCCGATTCCCATCTGTGGATACAAAATTCAGATCCATTAGTTCCAATATCAAATTGTCAATGAAACACAATGAAGATTTTTTGTTCAACACTGCAGTTTTTAAGAATTCCCAACAAATGAAAAAAAACAAGGGCACGAAAGTCCGACCTATTAAAACTGTCCAATAACTTCACAACCATAATCAGGTTATGTCTGAAAAGTAAGAAACGCGAACAAAAGACAGGGGATACACTCCCAATAATTGAATCCACGAAACTATATGAAGGCCAAAAAAGATGGATCCATGTAACACAGATAAATTTGGTAAAAGGAAGAAAGAAACTACCTTTAGAAGATGGATTTGAAAGATCTGTTATTCTTAGCTCCTTCCTTCAAAGCCTCGGTAAAGTAATAGAGAAATGCAACCTGACAAGAAGACTTGCGAAGAACTCAGTACTTGACAATACCGTAATACAGGTTTTGTGTCCTGTCGGGACGATCTGGGTCACTTAATATTTTACACCTAAAATGAAGTCTTTATTTTGTGGGTCCAAGTTGCATTGAGCAAAGTTTTTGTAAAGACTCAAATTCGAGACTCGCGGTTTGCTTTGCGCTCGAACTCAAATCATCTTTGATTGTAATAAAAAATATTTAATGAAATACCTTACGATAATGTTGAACAACGAGAAAATCAAAATGGCATATTGTTTTTATCAATAGTCTACAGCATTAAACAAAAATTTCCTATGGTGCTTCACAGGAAAAAAAAAATTTAATCCATTTAAAACATGAAAGAATAATAACATTGATATAGTCAATTGAAAATTCTGCATATGCAAAAAGTATCATATTGCCTATGATACTTTGTAATTGAGATCACTAAAAGTTTGCACTATTTTATAAAAAATATTACATAAATTATTCTCGATTATGCAATAATTTTATTACATTAATTTTCAACACATGATAATTAACAAATAAATATGCCGCCATCATAGAAGAAATTTTTAGCTGGAAGAATGCTCTTCTTTATCAAAATAAAAAAGACAATTTAAAATTATTAAGGTAAACAAAAACTAACATATCATAAAGATTATACTAAATATTTATCACCAAAGGTTTTCACATTATTACAATAAATTCGAGCATGATGAGGACTAACTATCCAATCTTCAGTGCCAAAAGTTGTTGGACCCGGCTTGCAACGGCATGGTAGATGCCTATTTTATCAATTCATTCCATGAGTGGACTGTTTTTCTGGTGTTGAGCTTGTATTCTTCTTCAAATGCTTTGAGTATATCTGCATTTGACCATTATATGGTCCACTAATTCACGTTGGTTGTTGTAAAGCTCACAATATATTGATGGAATGGTAAACTTGATTGTGTCCTTTGTTAAAAGTCTCCCAACTATCCCCAGCCAAAGTGTGAATCCATGTGAGGGGTTGGGATCATTATCCCATACTAGTTTTCTCCACTTTACTTTGTTAACTAGTTCCTTTTAAAGAAAGGTTATGTACGCTTTTAAGTTAAATGCATTTTCTCCTTTCGCATTTAAGTGAATTTCATCCTGTTTTGATTATTGGCAGGATGATAGATTGTTCATGATTATTTCCAAACCTCTGCTGCTGTGGTAAAGCCATCTCTATTGATTATTGCTAATGAGCTTAAGGATTGATAAAAAGTTTTAAATGATGAATCTCTTCAGTTTTGTATAAAGGACCTTTGTTGTACCAGTTATCGAACTAGAACAATGTGAATCTCCGGTCCCAATTTTGTGGGTTACCAAGTTCTGCATCCAATGCCTAGTTCCCAATATCTGCCTCAAATTCCATGACGTATTCTTATTAGGTTTTAGTTGAAAGATGCAATTCAATGTATAATCATGGTAGAAGGCACATGAAGGTACTTATCAGATCATGCAAGCAACTACAAGAGACCTCTAGTATCCATTATTGCTTTGGAGTTTACTTTTGTTGGACCCGAGCTTGCAACGACCTGGTGCCGAGGGCCCCGGGATCACAACTGTTGGGCTCGGGCTTGCAACGACGTCCAACATAAAAAAGGCGCCTTTTTTTATTGGACCCGGGCTTGCAACGGCCTGGTGCCGAGGGCCCCAAGATCACAACCTGTCAAAGGTACTGTCCTCTTTGGTCATGGGTGAGGCCAGGACTCGAACCCATGACCTCAAGGTTGCCAAATGGTAAGAGGCGAGCATGTGGAAGCTATAAAACCTTGAGGTCATGGGTTCGAGTCGTGGCCTCACCCAT
>JAOQMR010000005.1:18483581-18531081 GCA_027563865.1 Erythroxylum pelleterianum
CAGTACCTTTGACAGGTTGTGATCTCGGGGCCCTCGGCACCAGGCCGTTGCAAGCCCGAGTCCAACAGTTGCGATCCTGGGGCCCTTGGCACCAGAAGGATGGCAAATAAAGCAAACCACAAAGCTCTAAAAACTAGCTTGGCTATAGTGGTTTATGATATTTGGCAAGACAGGAATAATAGTTACACACAATAAAAAACAAAATCAAAAATAAAGGGGAAGAAAAACAAATAGAAAATAAAGAGTTCATAATTCTAAATTTTCCTTTCTCTTCTATCGAATTTTCTTGTAAGGTAGATATTTGATGCTGTATTTTATTGGATCTTTTGAAGATTTCTTTATGTTATCTACATTCTTGGATTAATATCGTCCCTTCTGGATGTTCTACGCATCTGGAATCATCTCCAAAAGTCTGCTTTTCCTATTTGCCTTCGTTCACTTCCTTAGATAGCAAAATTTAGGGTTTATGGGATATACACGGTTTAATAGACAATAGTGTATTGAACCATTTATCTCCTAAAATACTTAAAATATTGACTTTACACATTTTGAGAGACTTACACAACCACCTACATGGCCATGTATCTCTCAATTGCTTCAAATCTTTGTTTATCTAACAATTTCACCTGAATTCTCTCCTTTTGGTTCATGAAGGCAATTATAACCTATGAATTCACTTTGAACAAATTAAGCACCAAATATAAAATAAAAGTATAAAATATCAATAGAAAATACATCAAACATAAGGCATAAATATGGTCAATTATGCATTTATCAGACACCCCCACACTTAAGCTTTTACTATTGGATCCCGATACCGGAACCCAGCCTCTTAACAAACATAAGTGATTCGGTGCATGATTAAAAGCTGCTACGCTAATGATTGTTTAAAGTTTGGAGACAGTATATGTAAAGGAACTCCTTGAATGTATATATGCAAGTACAGATCGTAAAAGTATGAGACAATCATTGAATCGAGAGCATCGAATATTAGACTGAGAAGATTGATATGAATACTAAAAGATTATGATTGTACAAGGGAGGAATTCCAAGTAAGGCTAGGTGTTATATCAGGTACACCGAGCAGAAATTCGATATTGAAGTTATCAGAACGAGAGCAAAAAGAAGCATAGAATGTGGGGCTTGGTTTATCCCAACTTAAGGATCCAGAGGTTGTGAATCTTTTTGAGAGATTGAAAATAGATCTGAATGTTGAGTTCGAATGGAAAGGATGATGCATGGTGATTGAAATAAGAAGTATGTGAAATCAACGAAGATGTGTTATTGTGAGTCTTCTATTTTCGTTTCTTTCTTCTTTTTATACTCTTATTTAATCATCAAATGTCCATTTTGCCCTTCCACTAAGCCCTTATATCCTTATATGCTTTAATGTCATGCCCTAAATGCCCTTCATTTATTTTTATAACATTAATAATTAAATTCACTTAATCTATGTCATATAAATCTTACTAACCTTGACATGAATAATTTGCTCCAAAAATTAATCCATCAAAACCTCATAATTTACTTGAATCATACTTAATCAAAATCCAACCGAAACAATCTATCATTCAAAACCTCAACAATAAATTAGAATTACGCTTACTGCATCAAGAAAATGTCTGGGGTCCAATATTTACTTATCCTCAAGCAAACTATAATCAAAATTATAATTCTTACAACATCTATCCAGCATTAATCTTAATCTGTCCATTCATATTATAAATCATCATGTCATATTAATCAAATTAACATATAATTATAATCATTATCCTAACATTAACTTCCTAAGTTAATATTAATAGTAGTCATATCAATAATCACCTTAAACATAAAAGCGTAAACCTTTACACCCTTACCAAGATTTCACTCAATGCACATAAGTGCTTAGGGTAAGAAGTATCCAACTTTTAATCAATGCATAGTAAAACTCTTACCATATGCTTACAATATTATCACATTTTGACCACTTATGTAAACTATAAACAAAAATCAAAAGGTCTTTATAGGGGTCGTAGTAGGGCTCAGGTACAGTTTGATTAGAATACTAAAAGTGTGATAAAATTGAAGGATATTTACTAAAAAATCATTACAAAAAATTTGTTTGTAATGTACATTGGTCCTTTCATTATAAAACCAATAGTACTATATATTTTCTTCTTTTCTTTTCTATTCTTGTTTTTCTTGTTTTTCTTTTTTTAATCAATCTAAAAAAATTCCTTCTTAAAGTTGAAGGGGGCCTCAGGGTAATTCCTTTGAAACACAATAGGAAAACTGTTATGATCAAGCAGATTTAGAGAATAATAATTGACAAGGAACCCTTATATGTGAAGTCAATTCATTCCCACTATCTAAGCCAATCTAAATTTGGACTTATGAATCTAAGTATAATGCCCTATGGACTATGCAACATATTTTCAAACTAAGGAATCAGGTAAGAGGATGGATCACAATCAAAATAGAGGATGATTTTAGAACTAAATTATGGTTTGAGAATGATTCCTTCTCTTATATAAAGAAAATTATACTAGCTAATTCTGGGATCTTTTCAAATAAGTATTGTAGAGATATATCAAGGCATACATACCCAAAAGTTTTATGGTTTAACCTGGTGTGGTCTCCATAAGTTATCCTAAAAAAATCCTGAATTCTTTGGTTAGTCATCTATGGTAAACTCTCTACTAGGGATAAAATATTTATGTATTTAACCAGTAATAAATGTATTATTTGTTTTTCTACCTTTAAATAATCTAATCATATGTTTTCCTAATGTTAATACTCTAATTACTTATAGAGAGAGTGCTCACTACTTATTATAGCATCATATGCTAGATTGTAAAAAGGAGATGGAGCTGTAAGTAGTGTCTAGGGCTTTTTAAGCTTTTTTTTTGGAAGATTAGTGTATGAAATTTGGAGGGAAAGGAACTATTGTTTATTTTAGGATAAAAGCAGATAGTAGGAATATCTCTTCAATGAGCTACTTTCCTGGATGGGAGAGTACAACTTAATTCTCAATCATCAATCGTTTGATAGAACACCTTATTAGAGTAGTGTGTTAATGTTTAGTATCAATTGATTGTAAAGTCTAGTTGCACAAGGTTCCTCTGGGAGTTTAGCTCTTAGTTTTCTTGCTTGTTTTCCTTATAATCCTTGTCTTTCTATTTAGTCATCAGTACATTTAATTTACTCAAATTATTGCTATATCCATTCATCACCATTGTTATAGTTTGAAACCACCTATAACAATGTCACTTTATTTAATAACATGATTTTTTTATCTTAATAAAAAGGAAACAATAATTATAGTTTCAACTATGTGTTTTCTTATTATCTAATGCCATTTTTATTATAGTGTCATCTTATAATTTAAGAGCTTTGTTGGCAATGGAAAGGATACATGGTTTTAGTATAAAAATTGATTCAATCTATGACCATTGCATATTAGATATAAACTAAGCTCTTTAAGGCTAGGCTTACTTTTAAATGCTAAAGTGAAAGAAATTATGTAAAGCCAATTTTGTAAATCCATAAATCTTTTTGATGCTTCTGATGCAGCCTTACACTCTAACTAATGATTTTAGACCATGAGTTAGGAGGTTGACACAAATGACATAGCTGAATTATGAGGTTTTAGATATATTTACTAAAATGGCACTGGAAGTATAAATGGTCTATGTTTTCAACTGAGGATTTTCATAAACAACACCAATTAGTAAAGTAGGTGTCATAAGTTATCATGTCCAAAGTTGTTAACCTGTTCTTGATTGGCAGACGTGTAATGATGAAGTTGCAAGGAGAATTATGCTTGAGTTAGATCAGCTTGCACCAAGAAACTTGCAAGTTGGAGCTTCTGAATAGATTCTAGAAAGGTGAATTAGTAAATTTTCCTAAAGATGTAGGCAACCATTTCATCTCATCCTATGCAGAGGAATCAAGAATAACAAAAGAAAGAAATGAAGCCATTGTCGATGAATTGTTAGACAATGAGCCATTCAATGGATCCAATGCATTTGCAACTTTGATGTTAGTGTGTAAAGTGATAATAAAGAAGCTAAAGTCCAAGATTAAGGAGAGAAGACCAAATGGAGTCCAAGGATCATGCTAGAAATACATGGATTTGCCATTATGAGTTGTGTGTTTGTAATGACTCTTAATAACTTCTCTAAATTTTAACAAATTGTTGAACAAAACAGAAGACTTGGACAGTATTCTAATACTCCACAAGCTTTGGTCCTTAATGCAGTAAATGTGGATCCATATAACCCTGATTGATGCATATTTGATTATATATATAGGCATATATTTAATGTATTTTTCTTGATATGTTGTAAATTTATTGTAAATTTGGTATTTAATTCGGTCCAAGTACATTTATAGGTTATAATTGCCTTCATAGACTAAAAGGAGAAGAATTCATATGAAAATGCTGCTTAAAACGAAGATTTGAAGTAAAAAAGGGTACACGATCATGTCTATGCTTGTGTAATTCTCTCAGCTCATGTAGATTCCCAAATTCTAGAGATTTTAGAATATACATAGTAGTACATGCTCGCATATCAAACCTTGTATCTCCTAGAAATCCTAAATTTTGTTATAAAAGGACATGAGTGGAGGCAAATAAGAAAGCAGACATTTAAAGGTGATTCCAAATATGAAAAAACATTCAAGAGGGATTATATTGATCCAAAGAAGTGGGAAACGCAAAGAAATCATCAATGTATCCAATAAAAAACAACATTATAATTTAAACTTGCAAGAACATTCGATAAAAATGAAGGGAAATTTAGAATTAAAAACTTTTTATTTTCTAGTCACTTTTCTTTCAGTTCATCTTTGATTTCATTTTCTATCATAGGTAACTAAACGCCTTTTAGTGTCTAGGCATTATAAACCCTAGTTGGAGCCACAATACGTTTTGATTTTTTTATTTAATGCAATTATTTTGATTGAACTACTATGATTTGATTATGTGTTTTATATATGTTCTAATAGATCCGGAGTATTAGTACAAATCTTGTGTATGAATAGATCCATCATAATTTAAATATTTGATTCCAAACCTAAAGATAGGTTGACATAAATACTTTGGATTAGGTTCAAACCTAATAAAAAATTCACAAATCTATAAAGCAATCCTAGAAACTTTAACATGAAGAATTTCAGTTAATAAACCTATGATTAGTTGTTAGTATTCTCGAGAGAGATATTAACATAAGATAGGAATTTTCACAATCCAATAGTCAATAAAACAATTGCCTAATAAAAGGGTAATTATCTAAGGTTTTAGGGGGATTCATCACCTAAACACTAATACCTGATATTGATTGTTTTCTAAACAATTGCCTTTGTTCTTTGCCCATTATTGTTTAATACCATTTTCTTTATTAGAAACCAACATAATTCATAAACTAGATAATAGGATGAACTAGTAATCACTGTTTTCATAGGATTCGACCCATACTTGCCTGTGTTATTTACAGCTACGCCGTGCATATGTGGTTAATCCAATATTGACAAACTATTCTAAGTCAATCAAACCTATAATGAGCTTTTTTCTGTAAATAATCTCCAAACTCTCTTGGTGAGAAGAATCGAGTAAAGAAGTTTGATGGATAGAATGCTTAGTCCACCACAACTTTTTGGTAAACAAACTTCTAACCATTTTACTTTAAAGATTTCACTACCTTAAACTTTCCATAAGAAGTTCTTGAATAGTTTCTCTATTTCCTTAATTACTACATGTTGAGCAAGTTTTACCTAATATAAAACTCTAAATATCCACAAATATACGGATCATAAACTTGAGTAATTAAGATATTGATCCCACGAGGAACTAGCTAAAACTAAATGAACCTAACTTTGTCTACGGTTGTGAAATATGATTTGAGAGAAAATAAAATTCAAAAATTAAACATCAAATAAAATTGAGATCTAAACCACTTAATAATTGAGCTGTCACAGTAAAACAAGAATGATCAAATATGAAAATATAGGATTCATTCTATCGGCATTTTGCTCCCTTGACATTTTTTTATTCAATTTGGTGTCAATCCTAGATTTCTAAAGGGTTTGATTATTCTCTCTTAAGACCTAATCAATTAAACCCAATTAATTATCCCTAATTGATTCCAAAATTCTAGATTTACAATATCTCAATTCATAAAAACAACCTAACATTTTCAACTAGTTCTTGAGCAATCTATCGAATAATCGAGTTCTCACACAAGATATCTCTTCGTATGATTATCAGTTAGATATTTGCGTGACTTATTAGGTCGTTAACTCTCATTACCCAACCTAATTAGATAACTATCTACTCACTCGCTTGATTTATTGTCGAAGTATAGCAAACATAAATATCATAACACCTAAAACATTGCATTGAAAAAAACTCGTCACAAAAGAAGACAAGAACAAATCCTAATATGAAATTAAAACATCATTAACATGTATAACATCTTCCAATCCAGTTTACACTTTAAGTTTAATGAAAATAACAAAAGGTAAGAAAGAATAACTTGATGTATATTCTAGTAAGGGTTTCCATGTATAATTTTAAGAAATAAAGAGACAACAGGTCTCCTTATTTGAATCCTTTAGCTCCTCTAAAGAGTAGGGATGGCTCTCTATTAATGAAGATTAAGTAAGTGGGAGAAGAGACTCATCGCTTTACCAAGTTCATAAATTTACTTAGGAATCCCCATACTTCCATAATTATAAACAAAAAGCTCCACTTAATTATAGGTTTATAATATAATAATCTATTTACCTTGAATTGGATTTATAATGTCTTTGAAAATAACTTTTAATCTAAATACCAATAACTTATAGATAATTTTGCAAATCACATTACAAATAGAAATAGGCTTATAATTTGATAATCTAAATGAGTTAGGAATCTTTAGTATTAAGTAGATATAAGTTTTATTGGATTCAGTCAAAATCTTCCCACCTGTCAAGAATTCTTGAATAGTGTTTATGATCATGGCTCCTATTATTTGCCATGCCTTTGGAAAGGTAAGGCAAAAGCATTGAAGTTATTAAAACCTAAAGCCTTATCTAGCATGAGGCTGAATAAAGCCTCTTTCTGTATGAGCATTAGAGAATTGCATAATGAGGGATTCCGCTAGATTTCTTAGAATGTTTAAAGTTATAAAATGTTAGAATGCAACAGCCTCTATGCATGTACTTTAGAAGGAAGAAAAAACATAGGATAAAAGGGGATCAAAGCCTATCATTTGCTATTATAAATGCCTTAAAGTATGACAAGTCTTAGATGACGTGGAAGGTTAAGAGAAAATTAAGCAGCCATTATAGAGATATGCACTCACCCATGATTTGTTCCATTATTCCCTATTTTAACACTTTCTCATTTTTGCAGTAGCATAAATAGTAATAGTAAGATTAATTTATTAGAAAGGGTATTTGAAAGATATTCATTATCTTTAGAGTTAGTCCACTTTATAAAAATAGAGAATTTATTTGGAATTTTAGTGTTGAGATTCTTGCACTTGAGTTTCAAACTCTTTTCTCCTTGTTTTCTTTTTTTTTGTGCCTATCATTTTGGTACCAGAGCAGGTTTCTGATATAACAAAATGCCCGCCCAAGCCTTTTCTACATAAAATGATCTAGCAAATTCCTCTATGATTCCCCCAACCAACTTAGACCCGAACACTATGGCATAATAATTATCATCTATTGCATCCCGACTATAAGTTCTTAACATCTTGGCAACTGATGTAGCCATACTCAAAGCCTATACTGGTGGTGCTCATTATGCATAAAAGAGTCCAGGGGGATCCAGCCAAGGCAAAGTCAAGGAAATTAACCTTGATTCTTAAGGAAGAAGTAAACCTCAGTGGATAAAGGAAGCAGATGATGATGTGGAAAACCTATGGGGATACTAGACTTTTACAAGGCGACTTTATATTAAAATGGACTTTCTCAAATTTGAAGGAGGTGACCCTCGTGGATGGTTTTTGAAAGTAAAAGAAATATTTTGGCACTACCAAAATTTAGATGATCTTAAGGTTCAAATTGCATCCATGTATCTTGAAAGTGATGCACTATATTTTTTTGCATGGATCAATACATAAAATGCAATCCTCTAATGGGAAAAGTTAGTGATTTTGTTTTAAAATTAAAGAATTAAGTTAGTGAAGATGTTGTAAGAACATTATCGATCAACAGAGTTTCAAAATCCATATGAGAATTTATGTTCCATAAAATAAATTGAATATATTTAGGAATATAGGAAAAATTTTGTTAGATATGTTGGCAAGAAAGGAAAACTGAAGTCAGACATGAGAATCTATAAGCTAAGAAGTTTTTATAAGGCCATGAGTTTGGCCCTTAAATTTAAAGCAAAATTAGGCCTAAATAAAGGCCTAAAAGGGCCCATCCCTACCTTAAGCAAACCCAAACTAACTTTATCTTCATTTTCAAGTTCTAGAGAAATTCAACTAGCGCTCTCTCCATTCCAGTGCAACCTACATACTGACAGATAGATTATAGCACCATTTGTACCCATTAGAACTTCAGATGCTGAAGGATAGCTCAGATATGATAAGAGGCTTTGTTGTCATTTAAATGAGAAATGTGCACCATGTCATCAATGAATATAGCCCACTTTATTATTGATCAAACATAGATGAGAATGAATATGATGCGAAAGGAGGAGACACTGACACTAGAATGGTAATTTATAGTAGAGAAGAAATAAAGGCAACAATTTTGAATAGGTAATCCCTAATTTCAATTGATAGTGGTTCCAATCATAATGTTACTACAACACCACTTGTAAAGGAGTTAGGTTTAGTAGTGGAATTAATACTAACTTCTAAAGTGGAGATAGGGAATGGGGACATAATTTGATGTAATAAGGTTTTTCGCAATATTTTTATACAATTATTAGGATTAGAAGTCACCTAAGACTATTTTCCTTCATCAATTCGAGGAGGGAATTTTGTTCTAGGTATCAAATGGTTGGCCTCGCTCAATACTATGTAAGTCAATTGGAAGGAGATGCTTATGATTTTGTATCTGGGTGACATAAAGTACAAGTTATAGAGTATTCCTCCAATAACTAATACGGAAACCTCTCTCCAATCCTACTCTAAGGTGGCAGCACTCCCAAGTAACTAAAATTCCTCTCTGGCCATTGAATCAATTTTATCGAATTATCAGTATGTGTTTACAGAGGTCACCACATTAATACCGATCCAATCCCACACCCATACCATTCCACTATTTCTAACTCAACTTTAACGAATATCAGACCTTACTGTTATCCTTATACCCAAAAATATATATTAAAAATTATGTCGAAACACTTGTAGACTTAGATTTCATTCACCCTAACTCTATCCCCTTTGCCAATTATGTCATGTCAGTTAAGAAAAAATATAATTTTTAAAGGTTTTGTGTTTATTATTGAAAGTTAAACTAGCTCATTATTCTCAATAAATACATTATCCATATTATAGATTAACTCCTAGATAAAATTCATGAGCAACTATAATTTCAAATTTGGACCTTAAATTTGGATACCACCAAATATGAATGCACCCTTCAAACATATATAAAATAGGCTTCAAAAGCCAATATGGATGTCTGAGTTCCTTGTAATGCCTGATGACCTTACCAACACCTCCTCAACCTTTTAATTAGCCATAAATGATATGTTTTGAGTTTTGACCCTGTCTTCATGAATTTATTATGATATTCTACAATATATAGTTGCAACTTGGAGGATCACTTACATTACCTACAAATTACCCTTAATCTCCCACACACTAATGTGTTCCTTGTTAATGAAAAAAAATGATTATTTGGTCATAAGCATATTTAATTTTTTGGGCATGTGGTTTCTTAAGATGGGGTGGCATTTGACTTTGAAAAAAATTCAAGTTATACTTGATTAGCCTTTACCACGTGACATTAAGAGTTACAAGGATTTCTTAGATTGATAAGTTATTACCACCATTTTGTCAAAGATTAAAGGATAATTACATAACCTTTTATGGGTTTAACCAAAAATAAAGATTCAAATGGAACCCTTAAAGTGAAGTAATATTTTTTCCAATAATATGAATATATTCTCAAAGTGATCTCTTTACTATGAGTTTTTATATTAACATTTACATAACCACTTTATACTTTTTGTTTAACAAGCTCTTTACACTCACGCATTTCAAAATTTTCATTAGTAGGTAACCAAGTCTTGGCTTGGTCATTTTTCTTTGGTAGATATTGATAGCTAAGAAAAATTAAATCCTTTATAATCTTCCCCTTATCGTTCAATTTCATAATCCTCAAGTTTTTAAGAAAATCTTTGTTTATAACTATCTTTACATAAATTCTTGCATTTATGATTCTCTTTAGGTTAGTAGTTTGTTCATCCAAGCAAAGGGTTCTTCTAAGTGAGCTAGTTAAATTGTTGAGCCCCTCCATAGATCAATATTAAGTGGCATGTTATGAAAATTAACCCATGTAAGGATGTTTTCCATCTTGGCTTTAGTCATTTTCATAACTGGTCTCTATTTTTAGAGCATTAAGGGCTAGCAATTAACATTCCATTACCCCAATTCCAATCTATTCCATATTTTCTTCCCTACAAAATCTAAAAATGGACATTTCTTTTTTATTTATAAGTGTGTTCTTAAGTCTTATCTTCCTTCATTTTTCTATAGCTCCTTATTGAACTTAGGGGAGGGGGTCTCTTCTCTACAAAGAGCCCACCAATGGTGTTTTTCCATTTTTTTAGCTTTAGTATTAAGAATTTTAACTAAAAGAAATATCATGGTAGAGCCATTTTTTATTTTATGATAGAATGTACCTAAGTTTATCAAATATTGAGAAATATCTTACAACTTTGCTAAAAAAATAACTTTTTAACCACTGAGTCTAGGTTAACACTAAAAGGGGAATCTTTTCTTATGCCATCTTAAGATTTAATCAAAGCCTAGCTATAGATGAATTTGATGGGGCTTTTGGTCTCTAAAGTTTAGGGGATGGCATACTACTACGTACAGCAGAAAGAGAAAAGGGTGCAAGAAATGTAGATGAAGCAAGGGAAAGTTGGTAGTATCCTTAAAGGCAATTTTGATTAAAACATATGATTTTAGGTTATATCGATTGACTAGTATATAGTAATGGTCAATGGCATGTTTAAGATTTCTTAAACCAAAGTGTAGAATGAGTTTAGATGATTAGTCGATCGAGTGGTCAACCAATACTATATATTGGCAAACAATGTCCTTTAATGGTCGAACAATATAGCAATTTTTGAGGAATTTTTGTATAGGAAGTATGTTGTGCATTTAGTCGATTATATTGGTCAAACAACATGTTACATTGGTCAACTAATGTAAGTGTATAGTCGACCAATATAAACAAAATTTAGATAGGAAGTATGTTGTGCATTTAGTCGATTATATTGGTCAAACAACATGTTACATTGGTCAACTAATGTAAGTGGATAGTCGACCAATATAAACAAAATTTAGAATTCAGCCCCCTCCCCTTCGTTTGTTTAAATAGAAAACTTAAGCCTTTTCTTTTCCTCTAAAAATATTATAAAAAACTCCTTATTGCAATATAGTAAGTATGTTGTGCATTTGGTCAATTATATTGGTAAACCAACATGTTAGATTCGCTAAATAATGTAATTGTGTGGTCAATCAATATAAACAAATTTTAAAATTCAACTTTCTCTCATTCGTTTGTTTAAATAAAAAACTTACCCCTTTTCTTTTTTCTTTAAAAATCAACAAATAAAACTCCTTGTTGCATATCAATCTCCACCATTTCAAATTTCTTGGATCCTTATTTCACTCAACCTTCTTGAAACTTTCTTGAAAAGTAGCATTTTTACAGTCCTCTTACACAACAACTCTGCCATCTTTGGATGATCCTGACTTCTTTTACGTCTCTCTCACATATTTATTCCTCTTAGGAAACTTTTGAAATTTTTTTTGATCAACTTTTAGTTTTAAAAAATATGATTTGATCTTTTAAAGAACTTAAAAATCTTTGTAAACATTATGTAGACCATTATATAAGTGTGGTCAACTAATGTGTTGTTTATAGAGATATTGGTCAACCAACTTCTTAGATGTGGTTAATCAATATGTCAAGAACTTCAGAAAAATTATGTACAAAGATTTCGTATGTGACGTTGTTCAGTATATTAGTTGATCAATATGGCAGCTAGATTAGTTGACGAATGTCACTATTATTAGCCATTTTAATGGTTACTTTTTGTATCTACCAATATTTTGGAACTAGTATAACATTTGGGGGTTACAATAACATATTTACCAAAGTTTTTAAGTATAAACATTCATTTATTCAAGAAACAATGATGTCTCGCTTTACCCTTCAAGTAGAATTATACAAGAGTTCCTCTTTGTCAATCAAAGATTATTGTAAGAAGTTTTCTCTTTACCTAATTAAAAGAAGAGATTAGTGGAATTCTAAAAGAGACTTGGTTTGGGTGGGTTCCGAAGCCCACAGGGGAGTGGCCCCCGCTTATGGAGCTACCCAAATCTGAGGAATTGTCCCTTTGATCTGCCAGGGTGATTTGTGAGAGTCGAACCCCTGACCAAAGGGTTTTGTTGCGTTGAGACGCACGCCTCATACCATTGAGCTGGTCGGGTCGGCCATGTTGGGCCCGGACTCAGTCATAACGACCCGTGGGCCGATCGATCCATTCATCAAAGATGTCAAGCCCAAGCCCGATCCATGCTCTCCACAGCCCATTAGCCGAAGAAAACCTTCCATGCAGAAGTAGGAGTCTACGTAAAGACCTAACCCTAGCATCCATCTCATATATAAGGTATGATTTCATCGTGATGAAGGTACGTACAATCATAGCCCTAGTTTCTCCTTGCTTACGGCGATCCCACCTTCACCATAAAGACTTACTTGAGCGTCGGAGGGGCGAATCGGGACACAACCCCCGACGTGTCTTTCTTTGTTTTACAGGAACTCCACGTCGAAACTCTTACGTGAAACAATCAATTCATGGATCCAAACGGCAACGTATAGTTCAGTCAGAAATTGGCAGAACCAAGACTTAAGGAGTAGACATAGGTAAGGTTTATTTATTGAACAACTATAAAATTTGTTTGCAACCTCTCTTCCACATATATTTTACTTCTCACTTGATTGATTGATTGATTGATAAAGCTTATTTAAATTGTCATCGTATTTTATTATTCAATTTAAAATATTTTAAATATCTTTATTAAGTTATAAAAGTTTTCTTAAAATTCACTAATGCCTAATTCATTCCCAAAATGCCAATAGAAACTCACAATTTATACATTGCAAAGAATTAAAATTAAATGTTACAATATTAGAATTTGAGAAGCTAGAAAATAGGTCTTACATAGCAAAAGTACAATCAATTAGCTCATTATAATTGTTTTATTAAGAGAAAATATAGCACGAAAGGACATTATTGCAATTTTCCAAGTTTAGAGCAATGTTTTAATATATTATTTTTATTATCACCTATGCATACTTCATAAAGTCAATCTTTTCTTGTTTTTTACGTTGTTCAATTGTAACTTTGTATTTCAACAGAAATTTACACACGCCGAACTTTTTTATGGCAGGCGAATTTGTGTCTCTTGTAACTTTTTAACATAAAGAGATTGCGAATTTGTGTCTCTTGTAACTTTTTAACATAAAGAGATTGCTGATATTAGAATTAAGAAAAATATAGCACAAAAGGACATTATTGTAATTTTCCAAGTTCAGAGCAATGTTTTAATATATGTGGCGCCCTTGAGACTTTCTATTTGATTGTATCAAAAGGCTCAATGAATTGGGATTTTCCTATTAGGTTAGGTTATTTTTATGCAAGCGGATCATTTATGATAAAGAAGATGAGCTTCAAGAGAATGATTCACAGTTCTTGCAGAGTGGAACCATGTAGAACGATTGTCTAAAGAACAAAGCTTTTTTCAAATAAGCCAATTTATTTAGGACCCTCATATATATTAATTAATATGGTTGATATGGTTGAAGGATCTTCATAGATATTATATTCAACAATAATAATAATTTAGTAAAAATTTCACTAACATACAAAGTCTTATAAGATTTAGTAATATACAATCTTATCCCCTAATTATTAGATATAGATATATTTGATAGATATTATATGAAAAAGATATTATTTGTGACTCTATCCTAAGATGTGGCCCTAAAACAATTTATTATTCTTGTACGAAACATAAACCTGAGGAAAATTAGCAGACTTCATTGGAAGATATAGTCATAAGTGAATTTTTTACCATTTAAAAAAAAGTGAAAGAGACAGAGGGATGAAATGGGCAATAACTTCTATCTAGATGAGCAAATTTCAGAATTTGTTTCATTTATGTGTATTTGTATTTGTGATGATGCAAGAGAGAGGGTTGTGACTTGGTGCGTAAAGACCCTGCTGAAGCTGAAGAATAATCTAACAGGATAAAACCCTGTCTCTTTCTTGGACATTTTCTCTTCTTTTTGGACATCAACCTTCCAGTCCATGTTCATATTGCCAAAATGAAGACTTTGGAAAGTGGGCCCTTGAAAAAGCCGTTATTCTTTTACAGTTTAACCCATTTGATCCAATTCTTCGTTGTGAATGCTATAATGTATTGGCTTATATGACAAGATTGCCCTTCCATTCAATTTCAGAGCTTTGACAAATATCTCTGTCTAAAAGGGTAAATGAAGATAGGGGGTCCCATGCCAACGTTGATTATCAAACATAGTACAAAACTTGTGCTGATTGAGATCAATTATAGACAATTGTTGTTGGCTTACACATCGGATTGGAAAGGCACTGCCCCAACACAAGTAAGAACCGTCAGAAGCCAACGCCACAATCTATGTCTCCCTATATATTAATACTTGCTTGTTGAACGCTTCGTTCTTCAAACAGCTTTTCGAAGTTTGAACATCTCCACAGCCCCATTCTGTCTGTCCCTAGACCCTGGGACTTTTCTGTGGCAGATTCCCCAAAAGTCACGCCTTTTTAAATTTTGGTTCAAAACCCACAAGTTTTCTTCGAAAGAGGTGCTTTCTTGGCCAATAAAATCATTGGTGAATTTTCCTTAGGGCAAAAGCTTGAAAGTTTCTTGGTGGGTTTTGTTGTTCTTGTCAAAAGAGTAAAAGGGTTTTCGACTTTCGGATAGATCGAGAAGAAAATGATCAAGAATCAGTATTGATCATGGGACTGAAAGACGGTTACCAAGATCGTTGATTTCACCTTTTGGCTTTGTTTATGTGCAAGAGGTCATTAGGGTTTTGCTCTGGTGAGCAGTTTTGAATTATCTTTTGCCGTTGTTCGTAGTTTTCAGTTCTTACCAGTTTTCGTTTGGTTTCCCTTTCTATTTTTGTTCCAATTTTCATTTTATTTGTTTGCTGAACGTGAAAGCATGTGCATGATTTCCAGCTCTAGTAACTATACAAGTCTTTCCCTTTCTCTTGATTGCGATATTTTGACGTTTTGGTTCCCGTGGAGATTTGATCTAAAAATTTAAACGCACTTCTTATTACGAGTATTTATCAATAGAGATGGTATGGGTTAGTTGCGAGGATCGGACTTTCAAAACGGAGTTGGAAAATGGAAATATAACTTTGACATTGATTAAGCTGATGGTTTATCATCTTAACAATTTTTAGGAGGATTTTCATTTGAAGGAATGATTCAATCAAAGTGACTGGTACGCTGAAGGTTTACAAGCTTAAAAGCTTAATGCAAGTATGATTTGGTTCTTTGTGAATGATTTTTGTTTAAATATTGTTGGAAGAATTATGATATAGTTAGGAATGTTGACATGAATTATAAGAATGAATTAGTAGACAACAAGAGAATAATAATAATGATTCTGAACGTTTTCCTGATCCTTTATATAGCTGTATTTGGGCTCTGCAGTCTTGTAAGTTTTATATCTTGATTCTGGATGTAACTGCTATGACTTATATGAAATATCCATTTAATATGGGTCATATTCGCCTAAGGTTACTTGAGATTTACAGTTCCATTTCAACTTTGGAATGAATATTTTTAATTGCTTTTGACAGGAAATAACTGTGGAAAATATACATAGGAGCAAATCAGCCGCTATGGTTGCAAAAGAACGTACAAGTGCTACAGACTCTCCAAAAATAGAGGTGGGAGAGATAGACACCAGGGCACCATTTCAATCAGTTAAAGATGCTGTGAACCTCTTTGGAGAAGTTGCTTTCTCTGGAGACAAACCAGCTATCAGGAAAACAAAACCTCATGCAACTGAGGTACTTTTGAGTTTCTTGTAATTTGGTACTTTGGTCCTTTTGGTGTGACTTGTCTTGGCTCTGCAAAATAAACCTCCTTTGAACTGCTACATCATTGATTGTTTTTAAATTTCCTATTTGATTATCATTATTCCAGATGAACATGTGAATCACGAGCTATTATTGTACTTCAGTCAACAATTACTTGGGCAATTCAATTTTTGTCGTTCAGAGTAGCATAATTTGTCAGTAGAGTTAAAACTTGGGTTTGAATAAACAAGAGTTTCTTAGCTTTCCATCATCATACTCGAAGCATGTCAAACTACTTCCTTCTAATAGATGCACATTCATCTTATACTTACTGTAACAATATCATAAGAATGAATCATTTTGATAAATCATTAACATATTTAATTAATGTTAATGAAATACATACTATCTGTAGTGATTTCCATGTGTTGTATAAAGAGTGGACTTTCTTTAGGCTTTGATCTGAGCCTGAGCTTATATCTCGATAGTGCTGATGCTGATAATTTTCCTCTTAATGCAGAGAGTCTTGGCCAAAGAGACACAACTTCACCTGGCCCAGAAGGAGTTGAATAGGTTAAAGGATCAACTAAAGAATGCTGAAACTACAAAGGCCCAAGCACTTGCAGAGCTGGAGAAGGCTAAAACAACTGTTGATGATCTGTCACAGAAACTCGAAGCTGTTACTGAATCAAAAAATTCAGCAATTAAGTCAACAGAAGCTGCAAAGAATCAGGCAAAGCAAATTGAACTAACAAAAGATGGCAACCTTGATTCTGATGGTTCTAGGAAGCAGGACCTGGAATCCACAAGAGAACAGTACATGTCTGTCTTCACTGGACTTGATGTTGCAAAGCAAGAGCTAAGGAAAATTCGTCGGGAATACGATGCATCCTTGGAAGCAAAACTTGCTGCCTTCAACCAAGTTACAGAAGCAGAGCATGCTGCGAAAGCAAATATGGAAAAAGTTGGTGAAATCTCAAAGGAAATCTCAGCACTACAGGAATCAATTGGGCAAGTGAAGCTTGCAGCTTTGCAAGCACAGCAAGAGCAGTCGAAGATATTTGCTGGAAAAGATGTTCAGAGGCAGTCCTATAAAGCTACTTTGGAAGCTTCTGCTGATAAACTGCATGCATTGAAGAAAGAGTTTGATCCTGAACTTGCCCAAAGTCTTGAAAAGCAGCTGGCTGAAGCAATGAATGAAATTGGGTCTCTGCAAAACCAGATGGAAAGTGCCAAGGCTTCTGATCTGGATTCTGTGAAAACTGTCACTTCAGAACTAGATGGTGCTAAGGAGTCACTGCAGAAAGTTGCAGAAGAGGAAAGCTCTTTGCGAAGCTTGGTGGAATCTCTTAAGCTGGAGCTAGAGATTGTGAAAAAGGAGCATTCTGCATTGAAGGAGAAAGAGGCAGAAACAGAATCCTTGGCGGGGAACCTGCATGTCAAGCTTCGCAAAAGCAAATCTGAGCTTGAAGCAGCCCTTGCAGAGGAGTCGAAAGCAAGAGGGGCTTCTGAAGAAATGATCTCGACATTCAGCCAACTGTCACTGGAAGCAGAGAAAGCAAGGCTAGAAGCAGAAGAGATGAAGGAGAAAGCAGAAATCTTGAAGAAGGAAGCTCAAGCTACCAGGATTTCCCTTGATGAAGTGGAGAAGAAGTTGAGAGTTGCTCTAGAAGAAGCCGAAGAAGCAAAAACAGCAGAGGCAAGAGCACTTGATCAGATTAAGACATTATCTGAAAAAACTAATGCTTCACGAGCTTCAACTTCAGAATCTGATGCTAAGATCACAATCTCAAGGGAAGAGTTTGAGTCTTTGAGCCGGAAAGTTGAAGAATCTGACACATTGGCAGACATGAAAGTTGCAGCTGCCATGGCTCAGGTAGAAGCTGTGAAGGCTGGTGAAAATGAATCCCGCAAGAGATTAGATACAATGCAGAAGGAAATGGAGGATATGAAGGCTGCAACTGAGGAGGCTTTGAGGAAGGCAGAGATGGCTGAAGCAGCTAAGAAAGCAGTAGAGGGAGAACTTAGAAGGTGGCGAGAACGAGAGCAAAAGAAGGCAGCTGAAACTGCAACTCGGATACTGGCTGAAACAGAGATGTCTTCAGAATCATCTCCACATAATTACAGGATTCAAAAACAGAACCAAGCGCCACAGAAAGTTATTGAGGTTAGGAAGTTAGGAAAAGAGAAAAATTCTGTTTCAAAAAAAGTCCTTATGCCTAACCTCAGTAACATCTTTCAACGAAAGAAGAACCAGGTTGAGGGTGGCTCTCCTTCTTTCCTACCTGGTGAGAAGCCTCTGTGACATGGTGGATCCTAAAACTGTATGTGATTATGTTAGAGATAAACATGTTTATGGTTTTGGTTGTGTACATCTCAAACTAGTGGAATTAATTGCGTAGAGTTGAAGGGGAAATATTGCATAACAAGACATAAGCATGGAAGCTGGTTTGATGTGTGGATTTTGTACATGGGACAATTCGACTAGAAAAATGTTCGAAACAGATGTAGCGTAGTGAGGATTTTCCAAAAAAAATGATGCATGTAATAACCAAATACGGGGCAATCAAAAGATACTCATTTGCAGCTGGAACAGGGTAGTCTTAAAAGGAATAATGAGAGGCATTCAACATCTGCTGTATAGGCCTCTAAATGCCCATCATTGTGATTTGAGACCGCGCTTGCATGAACTGCGTTCTTGTTACCAAAGGGCACAATACTGAAGATTCGTGACGAGTGCGGCATTGGTCTAAAAGCAAGTTGGTTGGTACTCTTTGTCAGGTTTGGTTAGGACCACCTTGATAAACAGTAGCACAAGTATATTCAACAAAAGATCCTAAGAGGTGCCCCTGTTCCATTATTTATTAGAATAAATTATGTGAACACTTACAAAATATAGATTAAATCTTTTGTAAATTTTAAATAATTATTTTTAATAAGATACTGGTAATTTATTTTAAAAAAACTACTCAAAATTCTCTTGTTTTATGACATTTATGGTAACATTATATGTCATAGTTATACCTAATGTTGTGAATAACGTATCAGATTTGGTATTGGTTTTGATTTTGATTTTGGTACAGTATAATACAATACTGGTACAGATCAATATCAAATATTATTTTAAATAATTTTTAAATTTTAAAAATAATTTATCAATTTTATAAAATTACAAAATAGTCTTTTGATATACTATGTTATATAATTTTTTACTTCACTTCAACCGATATCTCAAAAAAATCATAATAAAATTAATTTATTATAACAAATCTTCACACTCATATTGATAAATATTATTCATATTTAGTATTTAACAATAACTACAATTAAATAACAAAAAGATCATTTAATTCTTATACAATTAGAATACTAAGAATAAAATAAAGTACATCAAAAATTATAAATGATTACAACAAATTATCATATAATAAGAGTACCATAGGTCCATAATAACAAGAGTTAGTGATTACAAACACATCAAAATGGAAGTGAAGCTTGAAACAAAAATACTTATGATTATAATTTTCATATTTATCCATATTTAGAATTGACATATGCATCAAATATAGATGAAACTAAAAGTCAAGAGAAAAAAAATGAAAAATGAAAATTTTCATTTCATGATATATCCACTTGTAATCATATTGGGCCAAACTTTCATTTGATATAAAATTCTCTTCATTAAATGTAGTTTCATCGTCGTCGTCGTCATCATTCATATTTAATGCACCAAATGATATATTAATATTTTCACATATAAGATCATCTTCTAATTTACTCTCATTTATAAAATTTGATTGCTTTAAAACTTAATTCGCTTAGAGATCAATGTGATCAAGACAAATTAAATCAATAAAACCACATGTTCTTTTAAGAATCTTAGTGAATAGATAAAATTATTTATTTAAATTATTATGAAATTATAAGAAATAGTTTTTCAAATTAATAGTGATACTAAGATACAGTTCTTGATGCTTCAATTTGTATAGGAAAAATATCATCATTCAACCTCTTATGCTCTAATCTATTTTATTGTTTAAATGGATGAATTTAAATATGATCCGATTCTTTTCAAACCCAAATGCACTCGCTCATTGGCTAAGAATTTGAGTTATAAAGATTTGGAGTTATGAAACATCACTTCTAAATTAGTCGCATTAAGCAACTATAAGATAACAAAAGTATTCATATAAATAGAACGAAGTGATGATTAATTTTAAATAAGTAACACAATTAAGTAAATGTATACCTGAATTAAGCTCATTATTGTAATGGGAATCCTAAAATTACCACTTGCATCGTTATGTTCCTCCACTTATGAGTTAAGGAGGTCTTGTATCATGTTATTTGGAACAAATATTATGATGGTTAAGAGTATTCTCTTATTAACTTCAGCTTTTTTTTTGAAACTTTGTCTAAAATAGACATTCAAATTAAGAAATGTACTAGCAACAAACAATGAAGAGTAAAGATATTTTTCTCACTTCATTAATGACTATAAAATAAAGTATGTATAAAGAAGAACTATTTTCTAAATTACCCTTAATTGTTTCCTTTAGCATTATAAAATAAATCTATTATTGAATTATCATCACTATCAACTAAATGAAGTCCTCTCACAAAAGGATCACAAACTGACATTGCTTCTAGAATCTATGATCTTCAAAAATTACGTTAGATCTAGCATAATAAGATAAACTTTTTATCGCTTAGAAACATTTATATCAACTCCATTATTTAAATAAAACACTAAAGTAATAAAAAAGTAGTTGAAAATCTTGTAATAGGAGGATTATAAAATTTTTATTTATAAAATTTTTTCTCATCAAATTCAATATCCATGCATGATTATAAATGACCTTAGTTGCTTCCTACAAGATTTCATTAATGATACAAAAGTATCTTCCAGCTCCTAGGTCAATATAATATATAGCAAAAAGAGTACAATAGAAAGAACTATACTTACTTTGCAACCTCTTTCCAGTTATTTTATAAGCTGCATCATTGTTAATAATAAATTGAATAATATTTTTAGCCCAATTTCATTCATAACTTTATCAAATATCTCTAATAAAGTATTAGCATTCCTTATAGTATTAATGCCTTTAAAAACACCGTCTCCTTAGTAAAATAAACTATAAAGTTTATAATGACTCGTGTCTTTTTTTTCATCCATCATACAAATACCCATAAGTTGCCTAGGTTCTTCTTCTTTCACTCAACTAACTTTTTATTTTAATAAAGAGTTTCTCAATAGATTACTTCTATAGTCATCAATTAAAGGAGCTTTAAATCCTACACAATAAAAGTCAATAACATCTACTATAGGCTAATAACAGTAATATTGAGCAGCATTGTACGACACACATCATACCAATATCTAGCTATTGTCATTTTCATATTATGAGTTACTTCTTTAGATTATAATGCACTTCAGGTAAAAAGTAAAGTTAGGCGCCTGTCTTCTTTTTTCATAATATCAGTTACAATAATCTCTTATTCTTAGGTAGGAATACTAATTTCAGTATTGTGAATATTATCCTAGCTTATGCAAAATGAACTTTCACTTCCAATTTTATAATTAAATCTTTTCCTTCTTTCTTTTTTATTCGTATACTCTTCATATAAAATGTTCATTCAGCTTTCTATATCATGACTAACTTTCATGG
This sequence comes from Erythroxylum pelleterianum, assembly GCA_027563865.1. NCBI lineage: Eukaryota > Viridiplantae > Streptophyta > Magnoliopsida > Malpighiales > Erythroxylaceae > Erythroxylum > Erythroxylum pelleterianum. Next base: position 18,505,559 of record JAOQMR010000005.1, read on the forward strand.
AAATTTTCACGTTATCTTTGATCCTAGTTAAATATTTCTTTAATCTAGTGATTCCCTCACCTTTTTAAATGTTTGTCACAATACAAACATATATTACGGGTTCTCATACTAATAACTAATCTTATGTAAGTTTAAGTTAGATCATTAAATCTTTTTAAAAAGATTTGATTATTAAGAGTACTTAAAGTTTCCTCCATTTAACTATAAAAATAAGTGCAGACATATGTAAAAAAAAAAGAATAATAGCTTTATATCAAAATAAAGTTTTTATAGATGAAAGTAAATTTACTCAAAACATATTGATAAAGCTAACATAAATTACTTATAGGAAACTTAACCAAGTTAAAAATTCTTCAGTATCTTCGTCGTTTTCTCTATCATCTTCGATAAATTATCTTCATCATTAACTAGCTAGAAAAGTGAGACTGCGTCGGTTGAAGTTAATAGGTGTTTGTTATGTTTTCTAAATCTTTGAAGTCATTCTCACATATTATATTAATAGCATTTTAATTGTATTAGTTACATTTAATTTTGTATTAAAATCTCAACTTTTAATTTTTGTTTAATAAGAAATTTCTACTAATTTTTTATTAAATGAATAAAAATAAAAATAAAAATAAAAAGGTAACTAAATAAATCCTTGGTTTAATTTATTGTGCATCTCAAATTCTTATCCTTCAATTGGAATTCATAGTTTTAATACAACTATTCAAACATTCATATAAATCCTACAATCTGAAAATCGGACTAAAATAAGTTTGTAAATATAAATTGCTAAGTCCAACACAGTGCACCAATACCCATCAACAACAATAATGTCACAATGCCATCGCAAGTAGACGCATTTGACTCGTCATTGACTGGACTATCCGCCGTCTCCGGTGCTGAGTTCGTCGGAGATGAAGTTGGTGGGCTGCTACTTGACGGGAAGACCATTGGAGTTCCTGCCGGAGTTGCAGAATTAGAAGGAATGTTTGGGAATGCCATCGGCGTGGCAGCAGCGCCAGTGGGGCCCTCGGACGCAACCGGAGCGGTTTCCGGAGCAATCACTGGACTTGCCGTAGGAATGGAAAGAGTCGCCGGAGGCAAAACTGACGGTGAGCCATTAGGAGAAGTGCTAGAAGCCGAATGAGGAGGCAATGCCGTCGGCGGGAGGGTGGTTGTTGGTGTGGGAGAAGCGACCTGTGGAGTAAGTGCCCGAGAGGTTTTTGGAGATAGCACAGGAGCAATGCTTTTCGTCGGAGACAGAAACGGCGGTGGCACACCAGGCGATTTTGGAGGCAAAGTCGTCGGCGGAAAGGTGGTTGTTGGTGTGGGAGAAGAAAAGGGAGTCACCGGACTTATTGCCGGAGAGGTTTGGGGAGATAGCACGGGAGTGTTACTTTTAGCCGGAGACGCTGCGGGCCTTAGAAAAGCGGTTGACGGCGAAAGCGAAGAAGGTGGTTTGGCTTCGGTGGCAGGCGTGGCTGTGGGTGCAGGGGCGTTGTCGGCATATACAACACCAGAAACAAAGACAATAACTAGAAGAAACCGAACAAAAGACATTCTTGTTCTTGGGATTGTGTCGGAACGCAATAGTGATGGTTTAGAAAATAAGATGGGGATTTTGATGTATATGAGATAACGGCAGAGAAATATATAATATATATACATATATATATATATATATAAATAATGTAATATGAGTGTGTATGTGTGTGCGAGAGAGAGTTTCAGCGGCCGAGGAGTGTGTGTGGGGGTATACTACGGAGTTGTTGAAGAAGAATGTGACCGTTGGGAAAGGTGGGGACTGGTTCTGGGTGTTAAGTAGCCGTTACTTTTTCACATTCAAGAAAGAGGGACTGTACAAATGTTTTCTTAATTAAAAAAACATCACCTATTTTTTAATAATAAATAGGGACCAACTAAATAAAATTTTTATTTTGAAGAAATTATAGTAATTTAAAATTTATATTATTGACTCTGATATCAATTACCACTAAATTATGATTTTTTTTAAATAATATGCTCATATTGCAATTGCAATAGATGATTTTTGACAGAGAGACGTATAATAAAAGGCCAGGGAGATAATAGTTCAAATTTATACTGAAACTAGGGCCAAGTCTTTTTTTTTGCCATTATCATTTAATTATTAGTAGACATTTTTTCCTGTTTGCATTAGATATGTTTTGGTCTTATTAATTAAACAAAGCTATATATTAGTTCCCGTGAAGATCGAAGAAGACAACACAATGTGAGAAGAAGAAGAAGAAGATGATGCCAGAAATTTAGGTAAGTTCTGATATTGTATTCCACAGAATAAATACAAAATTTTTTTTTATGATTTCTTAAAAATAAAAGTCACTTAAAATTTTGTAATATTAACATATAAAATATAATAAAGTATGATTATAGTTTATATCTTATTATGAAGCACAATTGTATTCTTGTTATATCTCTCGAATTGTTTTTAAAATTTATTTATTGCAACCATCATAGTAGTGCAAGTGTCTGACCTCTAACGATATCTACAAAATGAGTTAGAGAAATCTACAGCTATTGTTGAGAGAGTTAGGCTAAAAGTGCTCAACCCATTATAATTAAAATAAAATTCTAATTTTAATTAGAATTATGTTTAACTCTAATTAAATACTAATTGTATTTAAATAAGATATGATATCTCATATTGATCCTTATTTATTAAATATTTCATATTTAATCATAAAAGTTTCTTAAATTTTACAGTCAAATCCAATTCGATTAAAACATATTTTCTCTCTTCAATTCATTCTTTACATATGACTCATTAAATTCCTAAGTATATTGGCAATGGATATAAATTATACCCTTAAATTATATTTAGAATTTAAAAATGAAGCTTTTCTAGATTAGCTTTAATTCTCTAATTAAATAATTTATATCTATATGTTAAGATTGGTTTCTGGCAACGTATAATGACCACTCAAATATTTATGAAAGTCAAAAGCGACTTTAACCAAAAAAAATTTGTGCATAATTTTTTTGTATAATTCAATCCTTTCATCATATAATACTCCAATTAGATATAAAACATGGAAATAATGTCTATTCAATTTAAGTCCAATAATGTTAGTCCTTCACTATTGGTAATTGATCAATTAATGACATTTGAAAATTATGTTTAAAGTGTCATTCTACTTTGACCAAAGTTTTTTCAAATTAATACTAACCAAGAATAACAAAACATTCTCCTTAATCACTTTAAAGTGATAAATCCTATATTGATCACTAAATTGCATCTATATAATTCATGTTATATCTAATAACTACTAAATAACCTACCCTTGACTAGAATAAGTCATAAATAGTTTCAAAATAGAGCAATTTTTATATGAAATACTTTAGTGATCTCAAGTCAAAGGATCATTTATACAATCATTACAACAAGAATTTCTATAAACATACAAGTAATGTTCCAAATAAATTTCTCATATGAGATCAATTTAGTGAAATTATTTTTTAATAAGCACCCTCATGTTTGTTTAAGTATCTCTATACTTTAGTCTATAAGATCGACTACTTCCTTCATAAGGAAGAAATATAATGTGTTCTAGTCTTTTTACACTCTATTAATGTCCAGTATTGATTGATCAATCATAAGGAACAATTCAGGGATAACATATAAATGAATCTCATATTTATGATATTATCATAATTTCATTTGCAATATATATTTATTCTGTTGACTTTATCATTTATAGATCTAAATATGTATAAGATAAATAATATCTTTAAATAATTATGCCACTAAACTATAACCAACTAATCGGTTGTAGGGCATAAACTAAAAATCTCGCAATTGAACTAAACTAATTTTTTGAAGTATCTTATACCATATTACTAAATGATGATCATACTACTATTAGGACAATAGTTTAGTGAGAGAATTTTACAAGATTCTTTATAATAAGCACTTGCTTAAATCTTACAATTTTCATCTCAATATCATTATAACTACGAGAAACTATCTAAATACATACTTGAATTTTTTATAAGAACTTAGCTCCTTTTGTGTGCCCGTTGACTCTAATATTCTATAGTACATTACTATTTTAAACAATGCAATATACCAAGTTCATTAAAGAACTTTTTTATTCAAATAATAATTTCTACTAATTGAAAGACTTATTTTGGCTTAAATAATAACCAATGCTACATCAGAACATTTCCAATCTCAAAAAAAGATTGCTCTAAGTACAATGTACGTTAACTAAGATTTACTTCAATAATTGATATTCATACACCTCAAACTCAAATATCAACTCACACATAGAATAATGGATATCTTAATACTTTATAAGTATCGTATATCTAAAATACTATATATCTTTATCTCATTATCTATGTACTTGAATTAAAATAGGAAAACAACTTCCTTATGCTATGTATATAACTCCCTGAATTAAGTTGTTACCTTTTCACATCCAATAAGAGTTATTCTTAGACAATCATAGATTTAGCAATTGAAGATATAAATTGTTGTCCTTTGTGAGCTATCTGTCTTTACTTACTCCCATTGAAGAGGATAACTATACTTCTACTAAACTTCTTGTGGATATTATAAATTCACAATCATAACCGAAACAATCTATTTTAAATTCATCATAAAAGTGAATCTTTCAACATCTCTTAGCCTTTTAACTATACATCAAATGAATTAACAAAGGCAGTACTTCCAATTGGATGCATTGTTATAAGATTTGAACTTTTTAAATTTCATCTTACCTCCACTGCTTATCTTGAGAATCATTCCCTTATAAGTTTCCATTGAAACAATATGTAGCTTGTATTCAACCTTTGGGTGTTTTATAGGTCTCTTTTTATTCAACAGATACAAACTATTTATATAAGATTGAATCAACTACTTTTATTTAACAATCTATTTCTTATCATACCTTAAACATGATAATAATTTTGAATCCAAATTTAATGTCAAATACTCACAAGCATGAACTGAAAATACAACGATCTCTATCATATCATGTGTAAGTCAGAAAAGTCCTGCAATCATTTTTCTTTTAATGACATCTATTATCATTATGTAGAAAATGCCTTCAATTGTAATCCATTTTTATGTTTTTAGTCAGCTAAATTGAGTGGAAATTTTCCATCAAAGTACTACACCTTTCAACTCTACTGTATGCAATCTATTGCTTTGTGCTATCATTGTGTTACCATACATCTTATATGTTGTTATTAACATTTATGAAATATTAATCAACTCAAATGTCATTACATTTTGTTATATGTGTGATACTCATATATCTATAGAACTTTAATACCAAATCCTTATAGTGATTAACAGAAAAATTGCATAATGGATAAGGTAACTTTTCTATCTATCTTTGAGACCTATTCTCAAACTTAACCTATGTACAAGAAATCTGGTTCATTAACAACTTTGTGTCAATTATACTAAGCAAAGGTAATTTATACTAAAATATATATAAATGTAAGAAAAATAGGTAATTGGTTATATGTCATTACAAACAAATAAGATTAGGCCTTCAATTATGTATTTGGTTATACCTACTATTTTATTCGAAATAATAGCCTTTCCTATTATTCAAAAAGATTATTCAAATCTCTCTAGAAGGTTAGGGCCCTATTTAAATTTAGTTGATTTTGATTTTGCTTAACAAACTAGCTAGACTTAATTTAGGTAGATAACAACTTTATCAACAACATTTTATATGACTTAGAGATCTCTTAGGTGATAGCTCTTACCAAAACAATCTTATATATTATTCATAACCTTATCTCTATATTCATGTGATCGTGAATTTGCTCTTCTATATTACACAAATTTAGTTAAGTAGGAGCTATTATTATAAGACTAAACATATTCAGGTTAAAGTGGCCTTAATTTTGCTCAATGAGCCTAACAATAAACATAACTTTTTGTTTATTCTAGAAAGCAATAATTTGGTTCTCAATGTGTACTTAATATTTTAATGAGATATTTAATTTCTTTCATTTTATCAAACACAAAATTACATGTAATAATATCACATATGTAAACATGTATAATATATCAAACATATATTAAAGCACGCAATCGAATGTGAAAAATATATCAAACATATTTTAAAACATGCGATTTATGCATACATAATCAAATTATATGTATAAACTATCAAGCTTAGTTTAATTACAGTTATTGATCTTTATTATCTAAAATAATATTTCCAATGCTTTGGATAATTAAATTAGATTAAACTCATTTATTCCTAAATGAATTAAATTCATATTCTAAATAGAATTTAATTAATTAGAAAGCAATTTTCAAATTCAATTGGAAACTATTTCCAATTGTCTTAACTCCTTTAACAAAATTTGATCAAAAGCAATTTTCAACAAATTATGTTTCTTACTAATTATAATTTAGAAAAAACTTCTTTTTCAAAATTTTACAAGTGAGATGTTATAATCTGAATCAGAAGATCGCATTAAAGCCATAGATTACGTAAATTCTAGAGAGAAAAGCTCTTGCTTTTCTTTAAGTCCTTTCATGGTTTGCATGCTTCCTTTATTAACTTATGGATTTCATCTCCTTTTCTCTGGTTTTGATTCCTTCAATTTGTTTGTTCTGTTGTCCTCCTTGATTTAATTCTTTTCTCACTGATTTCAGCCTTCCTAAACTTTGTCTTTCATTTAGTCTTCATATGCTCTCTTCTCATTTTCTGCTTTTAATTATTACTTCGAGTGTGAACCTGCTGCTGGTGGGGTCTACTACTCCTCTTCTTGTTTTCCTCCTTCTAAATCCAATCTTCCTAGCTCTTTCTTCTTTTTGCTCTTCTGCTCCTTTTCACCTCAAGGGTATTTCTGTAATCCTAACTTTCCCTCCAACTACCCCTTCCATTTCAAGTTCTAGTTGTTGTTAGCTTTCCTTGTTTGTCATTATGACTGTAGTAGGAAAGTCAGCTAGTCTTGAGTAGTGCTCCTTAATTGAATTCTCTTCTTTATCTCTAAAATAATCCCACTTTCTTGTAGGAGAAATCTCCAAATTTGCACTACCTGCTCCCCCTCTAGCCAACCCTCTTAATCCTACAACCCCACTGTCCCTCCAAAAACTAACACTCCTCCTCTTCTTAAGAGATCCTGGACTCAGGTGCTTAGGAATACTAACCCCAAAATCAAGCTTTCTTACCTACCCCCTTGGGAACTCCAGCACTCACATAGTTGCACCTCCCATTGAAGCTTTGAAAGTAGGTCTAGAATGCCACCTTGATTGGATTTTTTCTAGACAAGAGGGTCTCCTTCCATGTAATGAAATCTTGGGCCACAAATAACTAGAAATCCTTGGGTTTCAAAGAGATTCTTGTTAATAATCAAGACATTTTTCTGTTTAAATTCCAAATCAAGGCTAATGCCACCATGGTATTTAAATCTGGACTATAGCATATTGGCAATAAGCCACTTCTTCTCCAGAATTGGAGACCAGGGTTGGATTGTCATAAGCTCAAACAGTAGAACATACCTCTATAGCTGTGCATTTATGTCATTCCCCTTGAGTATTGGACAACAACTAATTTGAGCCACCTAGCTAGCTATATTGGTAAACCAATATGGATAGATCAAGTCACACCTTGCACCAGTAAAATTAACTTCGTTCGAATTTGTGTGGTGGTTGATTCGATGACCCTTTTGCCTAAAGAAATCCCTCTGCTAAGATTCAATGGTAGCATGGAACTTATGGAAGAAACTGTTAAAGTACCTTATGCCTAGGAGCCTCCCTTTACATCTACTACAAAATTCTGGAAACCCACTATAACGATATACAAATTTGGTTTTCTAAAGACCTTTACAACAATGACTATTTCCAAACACCACTCCCAAAGTTGGATCAAATCAATTCCCCATAGCTTAGCACTCAACCCATCTCATGTCCTACCTCAGTAAACATCACTACAATATCCTCTTAGCCTAACACTTAGCCAATTCCATGTCTTACCATAGAAAACAACACAATAGAACCCTCAATCCTTGACATTCAGCCAATTCTATGTCCTACCACAGAAAGCATCACAATAGAACCCTCACACCCTAACATTTAGACAATTTCATGTCCTACCATAAGAAAAATCACAACATAATCCCAAACTTTAGAAAAAAACTATAATGTTGGCAAATAATAATGACATCCCTTCTATAATTACCAAAACAACAAGCTCCTTCTCAGAATGTGGTATTGCATATGCTGACTTTATTCCTACTAGAAAAAGAAGATCCAACAGAAGGAACAAGCCTTCTCTGGGTTAGACTTAATGATTATCTTAGCTTGGAATATTAGGGGTTTTAATTCCCCTGAGAAGAAACTTTTGATAGAAAATTCCATTTTAGACAATAAGCCTAGTATTCTTGGCATTTTGGTGTCTCAATTCAAGCAAGAGAAGTGTGACATTCTCATCCTCTCATTTTCCATTTAGATTTAATAACTTCCTCAACGACATTACAGGCTTTTCTTATGTGGTCCAGAAAGGCTTTAACTATTCCTATTATGGTTCTAAACAATTCATCCTCGTGAGGAAACTTTAGTCCACCAAATAAGTAATCAAATTATTTCACAAGCAAAACATTAATAACACTTATCATTTAGTCTTTACTACTAAAGCTTCCCTTAAACAAGCCTAATCAGCTATCTACTACAATCCTTCCTCTGTGCTACTTGTTGAAAAGGAAATGCACTCTCTTAAAGTGTTCTCATAAGCTTTAAAGTTTCACCATTTCTTATTAAAGAAAAGATCCAAGGTGAATTGGTTGAAACATGGTGATAAAAACTCATCATTTTTCCACAAGGCAATCACTTCCAGGAAAGGTTCAAACAAGACTGTATCCATCAACCACATGAATTCCAATCTAGACTCATAGCCTCTAATCGTGCAAGTAGCTGAAGATTACTTCTCAAATCTACTAAGCTCTCACCCCATTTCCAAATCCTCGCATAGACCCATCAGTGAAATTGTCCAAGATCAACTCTCTCCTTGTAAAGTTAGCAGTCTTTCTACACCTGTTTCCATTCAGGAAATCAATCATGCTCTCAAGCCAATCCATCCTAAAAAAGTACCAGGTCCTGATGGGTTCAATGACAACTTTTTCTTCGAGACTTGGCACATTATAAAATTAGTTAATGTTGTGATGGAATTTTTCAACAATGATAAGCTTCTAAAGGAACTCAACTACACTTTCATCACTCTTATCTCTAAACGAGTTAATCGCACTAACTTGGGGATTTTTGACCCAAAGCCTGTTGTAACACTATTTACAAAGTTATATCTATAGTACTCTCACTCAGACTTTTTCTCCTTAATCATATTGATTGCGTGCCTACATTCCTAGTAGATCTATTGGTGATAACATATCCATTGCTCAAGAACATTTCAAGCATTATGTAAGGAAAAGAGGACACAAAAATTATGCCATGAAAATTGATTTTCAAAAGCATATGACATACTGGATTGGTTTTTTTTTTATCACTAACACTTTTCAAGCTTATGGTTCTCCTTAAAAATTCATCAGTTGGATTCATCAATGCATAAGTACTGTGACTTTTAAAATCCTATTAAATAAGGAACCTTCCAAGTCTATTAAAGTTGTAACAGGTAATAGTCTTGGGAATCCTATTTCCCCTTACATATTCTCATTAGCAATTGAGGTGCTCAACAAAATCTTACTTAGAGTGTAAAGAAAGACCCCAAATTCAAATTTCATGGAAAATGTAAAAGGTTAAAGCTTATCAATTTGAGTTTTGTTGATGATTTTTTCCTATTCTCTAAATCAAATTGCAATTCAATATCTTCACTCTCCAATACTCTTAAGTTGTTTAACAAGATATCAGGTCTCATCATCAACTACAATAAGAGAGCTTTATTCACTTCCAAAAGTGCTTCTAGCCTTGTCCTAATCCTAGCCTCAATCTCTGGTTTCAAAAGTCAACAACTTGTTGTAACTTACCCTAGAGTCCCTATATCATCAGCCAATCCATCCCCTACTGAATTCAAATGTCTCACTGATAAAATTCTCAACAGAATCAACAGTTGGAGTCATAGAGAACTTTCCATTGCTGGTAAAGCTCAATTAACTAATTTTGTTCTCTCTTCTATGGTAGTTCATTAGGGGTCCATCTTGTAATACCCAGCTACATCCACACGCAAATCGACAAAATTTTCAACAACTTTTTGTGATCAGGATGCAATATGAATGCTAAGGCTAGCAAAATTAAATGGACAGATGCATGTTCATCTCGCAAGCAGGGATGACTTAGTCTCATCACTTCTAACTTGCTAAATCAAACAATGCTTACTATGAAAGAGTGCAGATTTATCCAAGACAGACAATCCTTTTAGGTTAGATGGGTCAATGCCTATTACATAATAGGGAAATCCATTTGGTGCTTCAAAATTCTCGGGAATGCTTCTGCTTTAATTAAATACACAGGTAAGATTTGATAGAAGATCAAAATTCGTTGCAATTACCAACCTGGCAATAGGGAAACACTAAAGTTTTGGTCTGATCCATGGGTCAATCAAAATATATCCTACAACCCTCCTCAATTTCATGTGCTCAAAGGATTCATTTCTACAAAAGCTAATATAACTCAAGGTTTAACCATTTATCAACAACTCCAACACAAAAGTCCTTCTATGAGTCTCCTCACTTCTCATCAATCTCACTCTTAGCAGGCAATTGACAGGATTTAGTGGAGGCTAATAAATTCTGGTCAGTTCTTCACTTCTTCAGCTAAAAGCATATATAGAGCAGATTATCCCCAAGTACACTAGTTTCATGTAGTCTAGAACAAGAACTTTAATCTTAGACTTGCTCACCTTCTCTGGTAAGCTTTCAAAACTAAACTTGTGACCCTGGACAGAATTGGTAGCTTTCTATGTATTCCTAACAGTTGTTCCTTGTGCAAGAACAATTTTGAATCTCATAATCATAACCCCCTATTTGATTCAGATTTGGAAATACATAATGGAGAAATTTGGAATTCATAACCCCCTATAATCTGGTCATCATGGAATGAAGTATTCAACTTAAACTACCCTAAGAAGGCTATGTATGGTTAACACTCACAACTATAACCTATCTTGTATCAAGCATCTGAAATGAGAGGAACGACATAAACTTCAGGTCCATTGCTATCACACTACAGTAACAATCAGTAATCATTCAAGATCAAATCAGGAGGCACATATTCCTCTATAAGCACAAGCACATAGTTAGCCATAAAATGACCTTACAGTGAATCTAGACTAGCAAATCTGATGCAATATCAATTGAAGCCCTGATTATTAAAGCTTATACTTGCTAACTTGCTTTGAATTTGTTACAAGATGATGCACACTCTTGCTTAGTTAGGTTCTCTCTAGGGGTTAGTCCTTTTGAATTGTATTCCAGTTTGTACACTTTCTTTAATTGAATATATAACATTTTATTTAAAAAATTAATCAAAAAATCATTTACAATTTAATTAGAAATTATTTTTCTTAATTAGAAAACTATTTTCTATTATTAAAGAAAACTACTTTCAAAATTAAATAAAATGCTTTTAATTTAATTGATAAAATCTTTTCATTATGTATTTAGAGTTTAATTAATTTTAATTAAGGTTCAATTTAGTTATTAATCTTAATCACATTAAGAAAAATAATTAACATAATTATGGAATTGTTTTGAGATTTAAAAACAAAATCTTGTTTGAAAATAAGTCTTGGAATACTCTATTCCAAACTAAGAATAACTTTATTTAGTTTTAAATTACTTTAATTTAATAATTAAACATGTCTTATTCTAACATTAGAATAGGATTATTTTTGTACCCAAATAACCCTTGTTCCAGTTAAGAATACTCTATTCCTAACCTATGGCTGGTCTTTGTTCAAACACAGACTATCTTATACCTATTTCAAAACAACACCTTTCATTCTACTTTGAGAAACCCTACCCTCTAACTAAGAAGCCTAGTCGCCACCTTCCCCAATGTTGTTGCCACCCACAATCTATTGATGTTTCCACTATGAGTCTTATTGCAGCTCGAAGCTATTGTGTCACACCTAGTCACATGGTGCCACCGTACGTTCACTGCGTTTGCTGCCTCCATAGACATGTCACATATTATTCTTCTCCAATTATTAGCTTGTCGACTTCTCTACTATATAGGCCTTTTTGGGCCAGTTGTAGCTTACATCTAATGCATGCAGTTTGTAACGTCTCTTTCTTTAATTTCATCTCGCCATTAATAATTTAAAAAACATAAAACCAACACCCAACACCCAACACCAAAAACCCAAAACCCAAAACCCAAAAAGCTGAACCATATAGTGCCAATGACTTTAAAGCACAATAATCTCAATAAGAGATTAACAAACACTAGCGATGATATGGAATGGAATTAATGTATGGGTTTCTAAAAACCTAACATCGGAACTAGTGTACGGGTTTCTAAAAACCTAACTTAATTAAGCAACTATTGAACTCCACAATTATGGGTTTTAAAAGGTTTCAACCCAAACTTTTCATACTATTGTTCAAATCTAATTTGATTTTATAATGTATAGTTTATAACTTTAATACGAACTTTTCATAAAATTTAGATTTTACAATAATTGCAAGCAATTGATTTGAATTTTTAAAATTTAATTTCTCAAGGTTTGCAACTTTTAATTCCAAAATTCAAAATTAATAACAATCAAATCTTTTAATCACATTATAGAATTAAAAATGGCCCTAATATTAATGTTAGAAAATCGTGGTGAGACCATAATAGAATAAATATGAAACTTTTTTGTATGATTTTCCAAAAGTCAAGATCATATAAAAAGCTATAACATAATTAACATATAAAATACAATAAAGTATAAATTATAATACATACCTTATTTCGAAACTTGGCTATATTCTTATTGTATCTCTTGAATCATTTCTAAAATTGGTTTATCTTAATCACCATAATTGTAAAGTGTCGAATCCCTAACAATACACACATAACGAGTTGAAAGAACTCTATAACTATTATAGAGAAGATTATGCAAGACTAAGCTTATTTATAATAGGTTTTGAACATTTTAGTAATTTAATTAATTTAAATTTCTAATTTAAATTAAATTTTAATTAGAGTTACAATTAATTCTAATTAAATATTAATTATATCTAAATAAGATTTAATATCTCAAATTGATCTTTATTTATTAAATATCTCATATTTAATCATAAGTTTCTTAAACTTTTACAATCATATTCAACTCGATTAAAACACCTTTTGTCTCTTTAACATGTTCTTTATGTGTGACTCTTTAGAATTCTAAATTTGTTGGTAATAGATATAAATTATATCCCTAAATCATATTTAGGATTAGATAGATTAAACTATTTTAATTTGTCTTTAATTTTTAATTAAATAATTTATATCTGTATATCAAGATTGATTGTTTAGTAATGCATTATGACTACATAAATATTTAGAATGTCAAAGTAGTTTTTGACTATCTTTTTATTTCATAATTTTTTGTATAATTCAATCCTTTTGTTATACAATATTCTAATTAGATATAAAGAATGAAAATAATGTCTATTCTTATTTAAGCTCAATTATGTTAGTTCTCCACTATTAATAATTGATTCAATTAATCAATTGGCCAAATATTTCTCGAATCAATATTAATCAAGAACAAACGAAACATTCTTCTTACTTACTTTAGGGTAATAAATCTTATATTAATTACTCAACCACATCCATAGAGTTTATGATATATTCAATAATTATCGACTGAGCTACCATTGATTAGAATAGGTCATAAGTAGTATCAAAATATAATAATCCCTGTATTATATACTTTAGCTCAAGTTACAATAGCTCAAGTCTTTCATATACATACAAATAGTGTTCCAAATGTATTTATCATATGAAGTCAATTTAGTGAATTTTGATTTCTAACCATATACCTATACGTTTGTTTAAGTATTTTGATATTGTAGTTAATGAGATTGACTTTTTTTTTCAAAAATAAGAAATATAATGTATACTAATCTTTTTACACGTTGTTTAAGAACCTTTATATTTTAATTTATAATATCAACTAATTCTTTAAAGTAAGAAACATAACATAAAGATTATGTTCTATTAATTTATACTATTAAGATAATACATATATGTAATATAAATTTTATAATTATAATTTTATCATAAGTTAATTTACAATATATTTTCATCTCATTAACGTTATCACAAATTTAAATATGCATAAAATAAAAATATCTTTAAATAATTATACACGCTTAAACCCAATCCCCAAAAACAACTATCTGGGACTGGGAGTGGGACTGGGCCCGCCAAAACTACCTCCCGACCCATATCCTCTCCTTAAACCAACACCAGCCATTTGATTTTGATCGTAAAACCCACCAACAGATCCGTGGAGGAACTCACCACTTACCGCGTCCTTTTCACGCGCTCCAACCATCTTTTCGCCTTCCATCTCTCTGAACCTTTGCAAGTAAACTTTCAGGGGGTCTACGTAGTTCTCGAATCCAAGGGTGGTCATGGCCCACAAGAGATCGTCACCGTTGATTGTCTTCCTCTTCTCTCTCTGACACTTATCGGACGCCTCTCCGGTGATGAAGCTGATGAACTCCGACACGCATTCTTGAACTGTTTCTTTCGCGTCTTTGGATATCTTTGCGTTCGCTGGAACTGCCCTTTTCATGATTCTGCTAACGTTGGCTATTGGTAGTAATCTGTCATGCTCTCTAGCCGATGATAGCTCGTTGGTGGCCGGGGTTGTCGCGGTAGTCATCGGAGTTCCGCCGGAATCGTTGTCGTCTGAATCTGCCATTGAGATTATTGAAGCTGATCAGAAGGTTCTTGATGCTTATGGTCAAATCAAATGGATGATACGACCATCGACGTTCTGAAACTTGATTATCTGGTTGAAGAGCACCGTTGACTTCTATGTTCTGAAATGAAAAAACGTCAAGACTTCGTCTTTAGCACCAGAAGTTGCTAAAATAATGACACGAGAAAGAAAGGTGTTGGTTTTTTAAGGTCGTAAGCGAGTTATGAATGCTAGGAAGTAATAAATGGAGGAAAGCATTGGCCATTAAGTGTTTAAATGGAGTAGAATATTTTAGGTTGTCGACATTGTTTTGTGAGCAAGGAGAGAACTTGATTCAAGTTTAGACAAAGAACGAGATGATCCAAGAAAGAGTAGATAGAAAGCCACCAATTTAAGAAGAAACTATCTGACTGACCTTTTCTTTTACGAAGAACAATTAAGGAATTCGAAAAGAATCATCTATGGAGCTAGGGCCCGTGTGATCACAAGGGAGTTTAACGCCATTCATGCCATGCAGAGCTCACATGAAGAGTTACAAAGAAACGAACCAATCTGTGACGAATTTGGAAGAAAATTAAGAACTCTGATGTCTAAAGCCTTAAACTTTGGGCGAGCGAGAAATAGAGAAGAGGATGGTGTCTCGTCTGTTTTGTTTTTTGTTAATTAGATGGGATGGATAGGCTAATAACGACTATCATTGGTTACATATGGGTGACTCTCGGCCGTTCTTTATCGATAAGTCTGGATGCTGATATGGATGGGCTCGGGGTGGAATGAACTACGCTCAGTGACCTTCAACGTTCATCGTGCCAACTACCTGACGTGGATTTTCCAAAGATCTAAAACTTTTATATACAGTAAGGAAATTGAAATATCCCTTACGGCCTTGGGACAACCTTTTTTGATGGGTATATTCAAACCTTTTGCTTAGAACGAACGCTCTATCGTTAGAAGTGAGGTAGTAAACGAGAGTTGGTCCAGAAACCAAAACTGAAGTGTGGTCTTTTGTCCACTTAGTAGTTGGCTTGAAGTAACGCATGATGCGAAGCCTGCATGGAGATGGCTGTGACCTTAGGACAGCTACAGATTTTTCAGGACATAAAACCATATTCTGTCACACTTTAATTAAGTGATAATGACACAGAAACACCGCCTAAAGATCAAAGTAGGTTTATATTAGTTTTGGATGAAATGATTAGTATATCCAAAAGTCTTCAGCGCTCTGTTAAGTGGAGCCATTTCTCCTTGCTTCGTGGACTTTAACCCTCTGATATTTATTTTTACTGTAACCTTGTATCTTGCTCGCTGTCACTACCAAATTGATTTCTTTTCTTTCATTTTCAATATTATGATACTATAAAGTAATCTAGCTTAACCAGAAGTAGAAATCTTAAAACATGTTATTTAATTTGATGGCATCTTGAAGAAGATAGTAACCTATCCTGTGCTTGGATTCTACAGCACATGCAACACCATGAGCCATGAAAAGGACATTGCATATTTTCTGCATTAGGTGGTATGCATTGTATCTAATTGATGATAAATGAAGAACGGTTAAACGGCTTGAGTATATTAAAAAAATTCTATAATTTTTAATTTCTTGAATTTTTTTATAATTTTTAAATTTGATTCGAGTTAATAATATAAGATAATTATAATAAATTTTTAATTTAAATTTATTTAATTAATCGAATTAATTTTAAAAACTAAGTTAACTTTTCATGTTAACACATTACTAATGCACATATGATATCCATATTAAACATATTTTATTGTTATTTTTAATAAAAATTCAAGAGTTTTTTTAATTACTAAAAAAATTTAAAAAAAAGAGCAATTTTTTTTAAAATTTACTTAAAATCACACGAGAATCTTGTGTTTTTACCTATGCAAAAATCACTAGTGTCGCTGATTTTGTAGAGTCTGGATCCTCTATCCAATATTGTGGTGTCTTATTATGTCCCATAAATCTCAGCCATTCATTTATGTGAATCTTATGTAGGCCCCACATAAATAAACGCAGGACCCACATAAATAAATGATTGAGATTTATGAGACAAAATAAGACACCATAATATTGGAAAGAGGATCCCGTCCCGATTTTGTATCACTATTCGTATTCATATTTCAACAACTAGCTTGTGGCCTTCCTAGTCCCCACGTTAAAGCTATCCAATTCAGACTTAAGAAGCAAAGACCAACAAGTTTATATCGTCTGATAACAGTCTTCTTAAAATTGCCACTCAAGGTGATTAGATTCCTTGATTAACTGATCTTGACCAACTTATCTAGCAATGCCAACAAAATCAAAACGTCAAAAAAGTTGCTGCGAGATTGCATTCAACTTAAACTAATTAGAGTCTCAAGCATCATAGAGCCAACATTTAAGTGCCATGTTGTTACCTACAAATAAACAACTATTGGTGCAATAAGCTAATATCAACTTCCAATCAGACATGTCGTACTCATTAAAAAATACGTACGAATGAACCCTTGTCTAAATAAAAGGGTCTAACTACAAATGTACTTGGTTATGATCAGTTAGTTGTCCTATCGATCGTTAATCCATTTTTATAGTCAAGAAAGCAACAATAACAACCCAGGTCTGTAAGTACAGTTGATAAAAATGTTACTTTATGCCCTACAGCCAATCGTTTTGGTTGTAGTTTAGTGACAAATTATTTAAAGACATTTTTTATCTTGTACATGTTTAGATATATATGATAATGTCCATGGGATAATTGTACATTGCAAATGAAATTATAATGAGATTATAATTATGAGATTCATATTGCATTTATGAATTATTCCTAAATGTTCCTAGTCATTATTCTATTAAGATTGGACGTTAATAAAACATCAATAGACTGGCATACTTTTTTCCCCTTATGAAGGAAGTAGTCAATCTCATATGTTAAAGTATAGAGATACTTAAACAAACGTGTGGGTGCTTGCTAGAAAACAAGTTCACTAAACACCCGATATAAGAAATTTATTTGGAACATTACTTGTATATCTATGGAGTTCTCATTGTTATGATTGTATAAGTGATCATTTGACTTAAGGTCATCAAAGTTATCTTGTATGGGGATTGTTATGTTTTGATACTACTTATGACCTATTTAATCATAGGTTGTTTAATCGGTAATCATTGGATATAACATGAACTATATAGAGATAGCTGGATGACCAAGATATGATTCATCAACCTAAAGTAATTAGGGGGAATGTTTCGTTGTTCTCGATTAGTATTGATTCAAGAAATCCTTGGCCAAGGTGGAATGATACTTTGTAAATAGTTTATAAATGTTATTAATTGAATCGATAGCTAATGACAGAGAATTAATATGATTAGACTCAAAATAGAATAGACATAAATTCCATACTCTATGTCTAATCGGAATATTGTATGATGAAAGGATTGAATTATAAGAAAAAATTATGCACGAAAAGGTTAGTCAAAACTACTTTAACATTCCTAAATATTTGGGTGGTCGTGATGCGTTGCTAAACGCCAATCTTGATCTGTGATTATAAATTATTTAATTGAAGAATTAAAGATAAATTAAAAGAAGTTTTAATTTATCTAATTTTATTTTATAATCATTGTCAACATATTTGGAAACCTAATGGGTCTCACATATAGAATGAGTTGAAAGAGAGCAAAGTTAATTTAATCAAGTTGGAGTTGATTGTAAAGTTTGAGAAACCTTATGATTAAATATGATATATTTAATAAATAATTATTAATATGAGTTATTGAATCTGTTATGGGCATAATTGGTATTTAATTATAATTATTTGTAATTCTAATTAAAGTTTGATTGAATTTAGAATTTAATTTTAATTAAATTACTAAAACATGCAAAGCTTATTATAAATAAGCTTAAGCTCTATGGAGCTAGCACTTCTTGCTTAACCCTCTCTGTAAGAGTTACAGAGTTCTTTCAACTCATTCTGTGGATATTGTTAGAAGTCGGGCATTTGTGCGGCTATGGTGGATGAGATTGATCAATTTCGGAAACGATCGAGTGATACAACAAGATAAAAATGAAGCTTCAAAATAAGGTATGAATTAAATTTTCGCTTTATTATTTAGTAAGATCCTAGTTCATAACCTTTATGCCTGACGTTCTTGGGGAGAGATCCATGTCTAATTGCCAAGCTGAAAAGTAGCCACCCTTCACTTATAAAACCTAGAGATTCAGTTTCAGTTCAATGACACTTTAGAATCTGGAGTTACAAACAAATGATAGTCAGCACCAATTTTCTTGCGATCGACAAGACATTTTATTGTTAGACCTCAAATGAAATTTAGAAAGAGAGGATTAGAGCAACTCCATACTAAGACCTTGACTAGAAAACCCTGATAGGAGATAGATTCCATTTAAATAAAGTAAATACACCAATAAAAGAAATTGAGGTAAAAAGGGATACACAAGATTTAACGTGAAAAAACCTTAACGAATTTAGGAAAAAGCTGCAGGCAAGAATATAAAACTTTCCACTATAGAAAATAAAGATTACAAGAGGAAGATCTCACATTCACATTAGATTTTGGGATGTTTAAAACCTTAAGCATATGTCTCTTTATATTGCTTTAAATGCAGTTTATATTCTCACCACTTCTGATGTGGGGTATAAAACCAACAATCTCTCACTTAGAGATTTGATTGAGAACCTATCAATCTCCACACCGTTCTTTCTATCTTGTCATTTTTCTACTGTACGTCTCTGCCAAGCCATACAAGGATTTATGCTAGTGTTGATTGGCTTTGTTAGTGCATCTGCTAGGTTCTTCTTTGTGTGAATTTTCTGCATGTCAACACTTCCATCTTCCACCGCTTCCGAACCAAATGATATTAAACTCCTATGTGATTAGTTCTGGAATGAAAAGCTGGATTCTTTGCAATATACAAGGCACTCTTACTATCACAATACAAAGGAATTTTCTCTTGTTGGTGCCCAAGCTCCTCCAAAAAACCCTTTTATCCAGATTGATTCCTTGCAAGCTTGTGTAGTTGTCAAATACTCAGTTTCTGTTGTAGATAGTGCTACAACTGCCTATAGTTTAGACACCTATTACAACTGTAAATACATAACCTGTAGTGGATTTTCTTCTATCAAGGTTTCCTGCAAAATCAGAATCAACATATCCTTTGATAATAAATTCATATCCTTTATACCGTAAAGCAGCTTCTGAAGTCCCTTTAATATATCTCAGGATCCTCTTTACAATGCACCAGTGTTTTTGATCAAGATTTGCCATGTAACGGCTAACCACTCCCACTGTATATGCAATGTTTGGTCTTGTGCAAATCATAGCAAACATTAAACTTCCCACAACTGATGCATACGATACTCGAGACATCTCCTTCCTCTCTGCTTCATTGCTAGGGTTTTTACTTGAGGATAACTTAAAATTAACAGGAAGAGGGGTAGAGATTATCTTACAATCTTTCATATTGAAGCGTCGCAAGATTTTCTTTAAATAATTCTTCTGAGAAAGCCAAATCTTCCTGTTATTCTGTCTCGGTAAATTTGCATCCCTAGAATCTTGTTTGTTAGTCCTAAATCCTTCATTTCAAACTCCCCAGCTAACTGAGCCTTTAAATCTTAAATACAATCTTTGTTGGGGCTTGTAACCAACATTTTGTCAACATACAACAATAATACAATGAAATCGTTATTACCAAACCTATTAGAATATACACAAGGTGTAGCGCCCCCTTACCGTAGGGTACACACCGGGACGTCCGCAGGTCATTCCGGTACATAACCTACGACAAGGGAGAACTATGAACAAACACCACTAAACTCCACATGGCATCATAATAATAAAGCATCAATATGAAATCACAACTTTTTAAAACCAAACCTTTTTGCATTTCATTTCATCAAAACAGTAATTTATATACAACTGTCGTTGTTTACTATCTGTACATCACTCCAAAAACTAAGTACAAACTGCTATATAAAACAAGGAACAATACATCAGTCTTAACTAGGTCATCCAAAAATCCCAGCTGACTGACCTGTGAGCCATAACCTCTCTTGCCAACATGATCTACACAGCTCGAACAATCCCTCTGGAGCTAGGGGTCTACTCTCGATCCTGAAAAATATGTTACAATTTTGGGTGAGTTTGCGAACTCAGTGAAGAACCATCATCAATGGTCCACCCAATTCATGTAGCACTCAAGCAAATCACAGATTATTTCTCAATAGCACATTCAGAAGTACCACATGATTGTATTCAAGCAAATCACAAATGTATAAGGCATTCTTTCCTTTCACCCATTCAAAATATTCAATCAAATATATATGTAATGTGTATGTGACACTTTCCCATTTTATTACGGTGTTGTGACCGAGTGCCTGAACTGTCCCAATCTGAGCACATTAATCAGTGAGCCTGTGGCTCTGAATCACTGTGGGCTCGAGGCCCAAATACAATGAGCTTTTAGCTCTCGGTGGCTGCTCCGGTTACAACTGTCATTATCTGGTCATGCATTCATGTATGAAATGCATATGTCCCAATTTAACAATAGATGTGTCACAAGCAATCCACATGTCACAAATAAGCAGTAACTGTATCACAATGAATTCACATATCACAATTTATCCCATCACATCAGAAGCAAGTAATTCACAGATTCACAAACAGATAACACTTCTATGTCTAGCTCCCAATACATTGGACCTTCTGTTCGGAATCCACAGTCATAACCAATCACAAAACCCACCATTATTCACCATAGTAGACATATAATAATCGAGAAAATCATCTAGGTTTTTCACCTATAACTTCCGAGCTAATGCCTAGAAGTCTTAGCAACATCGGTGGATCGACGCTCCAAATGTGCCTCTATAACGGTTAAAATATATCAACATTACCAAATGTACAATCAGAAATATTTAATAATGCACATGTAGCAATTAAAATGTGTATAATGCATGTTCGTGACATTCTCGGCATTATCCCATAATTCACATCACAAAATATTCTCCTATGATTTAGGAAACCATAGGTACCAAAATCACACAATTTGGACCTCTATAAGTTCAATTATTGATAAAACAAGGACCAGAAAAATAATTACCTGATCGCCACACTTTGACCTAACCAATCCACGTCAATTTCACCTCTAAAAATTCCCAATTTCATATAGAAATGAAATTAAATATTTCACGAATCCGATGCCTCGAGAATTAGGTCAATCGGATGTCGGACGGAAAAGTTATTCACAAAAGAAATCATAAACCCGAAATTAAAACAAAAAATCGCATATATATATATATGTATATATATAACAATCCGCCGCCTCGCGAGGGCGAGGCGTCGCCCTCTCAAGGAGGCGAGCTGAAAGCTCGTGTCGCTCTCGCGAGGGGCGAGCTTCTGCCCCAATTTTCATTTTTTTTAAAACACTTTTCTTCTAACATGAATAACTCCTGATCTGGAAGTCCAATTTTTACAAATTTGGTGTCTATGGAAAAAGCAAGGAAAGCTCTACAAGTTTCATAAAGGACACAATAGTCCAGAATTTAGCTTCAATGTACAATCATCAGAAAACCTATACTTAGCACATGTTTCAGCACAAAGCACATCAACATATGAAAGTCAACAGATCACTACTCTCAACCTAGACATCGAAAAATTCCATATTTAGTGGCGATAGAAAGATGACAAGAAAATCTTCAAGTCACATGAAGACCAAATTAGCCAAATCTGTTCCTAACACCCTAGCGAAATTCCTCAAAGTTTCAGGTCACAAATCATTCAATGCTAGAATCACCACTATTCACCCTGCACATATATCTCACTTTCAAAGCAAAATTCAAATCCTTTCAAGCGACAATTGGTCAGCACTTCCTTCATAACAATTGTAGCCAAGCTTCTCTAGGTTAATTAAAGCCAAACCTCATCCCGATAGCACAACCATATCAAAAGTTATGACCCAAACATTGAAATATACACACATTCAATTTTCCGGCATTTACATCTAACTCACATTCCTCACCTTCCATACCATGTCTAAACCAATTCTTACTCATTTCACTTCATATTTCCACCATAACCAACTCATGACCTATCCTTGAACATAAATCCACAAAATTCCAGCATACATATACAATTTTCTTCCCTAAATTTCCATTCATCTAGCATCACAAAACCAATCCAAAACACTTACACCATTCCAAAACCAATCCAAAACATATTCACTCATTCATTTACATTCATCCTTAATCAATCAAGAACACAACCTACCCATTTCAACCAACACAATTCTCATGCAATTAGATGCACAAACATCACAATTCATGCATTAAATGAACAATCAAAACTTAAAACATAATCTTACCTAACTAAGCTTTTAACTCTTCAATTCTTCAACTAACTCACCAACCCCTCCACTTCACTTCACCATACACAATCATCACCAAAGCAAGGGAGGTAGGAGGGTTAAGCTTGCATGCATGAAAGGAAGTACTTAAGGTAGAAGAGAAGAGTGATTTAGCTAGGATAAGTGGAGAAAATCAATGAAGAAGAAGGTAGGAGGATGTATTCGGATGAAAGGAACAAAAGCAATTAAAATCACCCTTTTTACTCTTTCAATTTGGAAGTGTCGAGAATGAATGTAACAAAAACAAAGGCATTAATTGAGCTTAAGGGTGTCACGACACATGTCATGACACTTGGCATTAAATGAAAAAGACAAGAAATCAAATTAATGAATTTGTAAAAAAAAGAACCCTAAGAAATGAAATCTTTAATACATCCAATTCCAATGGCTCTAATTACAATCCCAAAATCATGTACCCAATATTCCAGTGCCATTGGACAGAAATTTTCGGTACCGAAAACCAATCAGTCTGCCACTTGGCGAATTTTTCGATCCGAAAATTCTCTCTGAAATTTTTTAGAAAATTTCTAAATTTCCCCAAAAATATAAAACACACAGCAATCCACTCCAAATAAATTTTCAAGCACAAAATCATATTTTTTCACAAAAATTTCATTTAAGCACATATACCGGAAAATGTCATGAATGCATGTACAGTCATTTTCATGTGCAAATTTCACTATTCACGTGTAAGAATATGCATGAATATTTCAAAACAATCCTAAACACTCACAGCCCTTTCCGAATTACTATTTTACCATTCCCATCGGGGGTGGGATGTTACACAAGGGTCTACACTAAATTTGTTGAATCCAAGACTCATTATAAAGGAATCAAATCTTTTGTACCAACATCTTGATGCCTGTTTTAAACCGTACAAATATTTGTTCAAACTACAAACCAAGTTCTCTTTCCTTGGTTCTTTAAAACCTTCTGGTTAATGCATGTAAATTTCTTCTTCAAGATCTCCATGAAGAAACACAGTCTTTACATCTAATTGCTCTTCTTTCTGAGCATATCCTTTTACAACCAACCTTGCACAATACTGCTCCACCTGATCATCATTATTACGTTTGATCTTGTACACCCATTTGTTGCCAATGGGCTTTCTCCCTTGTGGTAGTGGCACAAGCTTCCATGTCTTATTCTTATGAAGAGCTTCTATTTCTTCTTGCATTGCCGCCATCTAAAGTGATGCATCTGAGTTATTTGTTGCTTCTCAGAATGTTGATAGTTCTCCATCTTCTGTTAGGAGACAGTATGCAACATTGCCCTCCATAATATAATCAGACTATCAGGTTGGGATTCTCCTTTCACGGGTTGACAATCGAACTTCTGTATTTTCATATTCAACTGGTTCTTGCTCCTTATGATCTGATATAGCTTTAGTAGAATCTTTCTGCTCAGTCTTCCTTTCTTCCTCAATCGTTACAACTTCATAATTTTCTTCAGATATGCTATTTTGATCTTTCTCTTGCAGTTTATCTTCTGCAAATATGACATGTCTGCTAATAACGAACTTGTGGTGAGACCCTATAGTCGATACCCTTTAACTCCATCAGCATACCACATAAATCTACATTTTCTAGATATTATATCTAGTTTTGTGATATCTTGGGTACTATAAACTACAAACATAAGACTTCTAAATAGGTGTAACTGAGAATAGTTTACTGGTTTACTGGTCCACATCTTTATTGGTGTCTTCAGATCAATCGATCTTGTTGGTCATCGATTAATCACATAGCAGGTAGCCTTCACTGCTTCTGCCCAGAAAGACTTTTCCATACTTGCAGTTCTCAACATGGCTCTGGTTCTTTTAATTAGAGTTTTGTTTATTCGCTCTGTCACTCCATTTTGTTGAGTATGAGGCACCAGAATTGACACTTGATGCCTTCTCAATTACGAAAATCAATGAACTTATCACCAGTATATTCTCCACCATTATCAGTCTTGAGGCACTTGATTTTCTTCCCCGTCTGTAGCTCAATTTGTGATTTAAATGTTGTGAAGGTTTGAAATACATCTCCCTTTCTCTTGATAGGATACACCCAACATCTTCTGGAGTAATCATCAATAAAGGTCACAAAGTACCTTGCTCCACTCAGAGACATAACTGATGTTTGTCATACATCAGAGTGAATCAATTTTAGAATATCTTTACTTTTAAAATTCGATGCATTAAATTTTAGTCTATATTGCTTACTTGTAATACAGTGCTCACAAAAGGGTAATAATACCTTTGTGAGATTAGGGAGTAGTT
>JAOQMR010000005.1:18532276-18547461 GCA_027563865.1 Erythroxylum pelleterianum
TCTGAATACATAATAGAGAAATTATAAAATCAATAATAAAAATAAAATTATTGAAATAAAAACAAAACTATAAAATATTTGTTCTTTATTCTCAGATCATAAGTAACGTAAACAAGGTCATTAAGTTTTTGATGTTCCAAACGATTTTGTTTCTTTGTATGAATACGTTCAAAAACACTCCAATTACGTTCACAACCTAATGCAGAAGTTGTTTGACTGAGTAACATAATAGTGATTTTTCTTAAAGCTAGAGCACTATCGCCGAATAATCTCTACCACTCATATGTATTTTAAATAATAGTTATGATAAAAATATATATTATTAATAAGTAAATAATGAATTAAAAGTAGACAACTTACTTGGCTGCATTTGTTTCATCATAAGTTCTCTCTTTACTGATAATCTAGCAAAACTCTCTAAACCTTCACGATACAATTTAATTTCATTTATCACTTATGATTGCTTTTCAATAGGGAAAATATCTTTGCATTCAATCACATTAAACAAACTGCCCATAATATTAATTGTACATGGTTCTCCACTATATAAGCAATAAGGATTGAGAAAATAAGTTGCTAAGTAGATCCTTTGAGTAAGATGCTTATCCCATCATCGATCGATAATATTTATATAAGGCTTGTACACTTTCTCCTTTCCTTTAAAAAGATTTATAATTGTTTTGTGAGCTCTATGGATACCATCATATATATACCCCAAAGATGGCTTCTCATCGAAGTTAATAATCTTCAACAACCTTATAATCAGAGCCACAATCTTCACAATGATCAAGCTAGCATTCCAAAATTTATTATCTAGAATAATAGCACAAACTTCTTTTCCTTTTTCACTCTTTGATGATTTATAACTTGAAAAGTATTTACTTGTCACTAAATTTTGAAGTAGTTGCTTAAGTTTATAAACACTTTTCAAAGTAATAAATGTAATTACAAACATGGTAGCAGCGAACGCACAATCTCAACCCAATCTTCTTGATTTCTTAACCAAGACAAAATGTGATATGATTATACACAAAAATTGTGATCTTAGATGAGCGTGAAACAAGACTAGAAATATGGTCCATACTACTAATATCTTTTAAAATAAGATTTATACAATGAACAGCGCATGGAGATTAATAAATATGCCCATACTTTGATTGTAATAAGTACTTAGCTGATATATAATTAGTTGCATTATCTGCAACAAAATGCACAACATTCTTTGGTCCAACCCACTCGAAAATTTCAGAGGATAATTCAGATAAAGCATTAGCACTTTTTACCATGTTAGAAGCATCAACAGATTTGATAAAAGTTATTTCAATATTACAATAAACTAATAAATTAATCAAGGTTCTTTGTCTTTGATTAGTCCACTCATTTGCCACAATAGTGCATCCTGTTGATTCCCAATTAGACTTAGATGTATCCACAATTAGTTGACATTCCTTTTTTAAAACTTGAAGTAAAGGCACATACAACTCATAATAAGATGGTACCTTACATCCTGGACTTATTGTTGTTGTAGCATCTATTGCTTCTTAAAAATATGGTAATTTAAAGCATTTAAAGGAATACATGAATGATAGAACCATCTAGCCCATGCTCTTTTACATCGCAAAATAACATCCTTATCAACCAAAACACTTTTTAGACTAGGTTGAGAACCAGGAGTAGTTCTTGGGGAAAAATAAGAATCTATGTTAATAGTAGCTTTCTTTTTTCCTTTATCTAATACTTATGGTGCTTCATCATATCCAAAAGATATATCATGAGCCTTTTTATTTTCCTTTTTCTTTTTTATTTGTTACTGCAAATATTTTCCAATTGTATCACACACATCAAGTGGGACTTTTTTGCAAGAAGCGATATTACCCTTAACACTAGCAAGATGTTCTTTCATTCTATAAATTCCTCTTTCTTTAAATATTCTACCGGAAAACATACAGTTATAGTGGATATTCCCATCAGATGCTTGAGAAGATGAAAAATAATTCCATGCTAGATCGGACTTATCACGAGTAGATGATGATTCCATTTTCTCCATTATGATTTAACCTAAAAAGTATTTAAAAAAATAATTTGGTATACTATTGTCAAGGCAAAAGTCTCCTATTTAAATAATTCTAATTAGAATGACAATCACAAGCATAAAATTACGCTTTAAGATACCATTTTCAACAATTTATGAACCTTGTCCTATTGACTAAACTATATCATAAATATAGGTTGAAAAAGTAAAGACAAAAGGTTATGTTATTAGTGTTTTAATTTCTCCATTAACTCCGAGAAGTTGAGACTTAAGAAGGTGTGGTGTGAAGAGCTACTAACAAGGCAAGCTCTTCAGTAATCGAAGGCTGACCAATAATGAGACAAATCATTATTTCCTTGATTTAGTCACGATAGCAAGAAGAACGCCTTTGTCCTTTGAGGGCTTTGTACAACTTTAGATTGAACTGAGGTTTTAGGGGATTTTGCTTCCCACTTAACCTCGGAATTCAACTAAGGATTCCACTCCAAAAAGAAACAAGGAGATATAACTATATTTGTAACCAAATTAAGTACTTAGGATCAAACAACCAAATTAAATGGAAACAGAGGATCCCCACTCACTTCAACAAAGCCTAGAAGATGTTTCCTATCACACAAACTAGTAATCTTTGTCTCTTCAAGAATGAAACTTTCCCAATTTCCACTTGGATTTCCAAGGATAGTGACAAGTTCATTGATAAATATGTAAAGTTCACAGGTTTGGTTCAAGCTTTACATGTGGAACCAATAAGGAATATGATTCTTAAATATATCAAGTTGATATGGGAAGCTACTATCATCCAAAGTTGCTTCTCAAACACCATAAAAGGAAGGAACAAGAGAGGAAAATGCAAACACAGGACAATGGAGCATACATATACATACATATATAGTTATATAAAGAAGACCAACAGCAGTAGAATGGATACACATATGACAGAATAGATGTTACTCACTTATTAAAACTTTGCTCCAGCAATTGTTCCACTTCAAAGTTAAAATAGCCTCACCAAAATATTGCTAGTAGATCAACAAATTGAATACTTGAAAGAGTACATATAATCCAGCTATCAAAATCAGAGATTGATATGAAATGGAGTTCTAACTATTACAGAAAACTAATTAATCAATACTAGTGACATATTGAAACAATAACACACAACAAATTAAAGTTCAAAGAGTATATATAACAAATGTTAATAGAGTATATAATAAAGTTGTATTCTAATTGTTACAGAAAACATAATAGCAATGCAACTTGAATAAAACAAAATAT
This sequence comes from Erythroxylum pelleterianum, assembly GCA_027563865.1. Taxonomy (NCBI): domain Eukaryota; kingdom Viridiplantae; phylum Streptophyta; class Magnoliopsida; order Malpighiales; family Erythroxylaceae; genus Erythroxylum; species Erythroxylum pelleterianum. The sequence continues at coordinate 18,535,584 of JAOQMR010000005.1, forward strand.
TGAATCTATCATTGCCTTATCCTTATCTCTTAACAGAAACTTGAATAAAATGGTGCAAATTGGAACTTTAGACAAATTGGAGCTCTATATAATATGTTCTTTTGTCTTCCTCTCTAGTAAGAAAAGCGTAGCAGCATCAAGCAAAAGAGTAGTACCCCTTCGAAATAAAAAAATTAGAGCCCAAATTTAAGAGAAAATACAATAACAATGACAAATCCTAAATAGAAAAAAACGTAAACATTTCATGTCTGAATAAACCAAAACCTGAGCATGAGGAACATGGGATGGAGGTAGACACAATCCCTTCCATCACGGTACTTAGTCGCTAAGGAAGGACTTCGAAGTTGCTTCAACAAGCTCTTTATCTCAGACCAGCTATGAGAGATTTGAGAATAGAAGATTAACTTCACAGTAGCCACTCAAGGAGATAACGAATAGAAATCGATTTCTGCATCTATAGTTAACCCCAAGTATCATATTTACCTACATGTACGGAGGCGGTGAGAGATGGTGAAGAGAAGATGGAGAAGAGGAGAGAGGTCTGAACGAAATCTGAAAGTTTAGTAGCATTAAGTATCTGAATGGTGAGTATTTGACAAACTAGTTGGACCGGTTGTTGAAAAATTGGCCAATTCTCTCATATAATGGCCGATTTTTATACTTAAAAGTTATTACATAAAACTGAACCGGACAACTGACCGGCCGGTTCAGACTTTTTCCGATCGGACTGACCGGTCTAGTCCATTTTTAAAACCTTGGGAAAAACTGTTTAAAAAATTATAAACTTGCAGATGGATGTAATGCCAACTTCAACTGGTTGGTCTAGAAAGAGTCACAAGGAGAAGACTTGAAGAAGGTGTATCAGTCAAGATGATATATCTCTTTCGTTGTCCATAAGTAGTTTTTTTTATATAGTTGGGACTTGAAATTCAGATTTAATAAAGAAGTTTAATACAACGTCAGACAGAAGTTGGAGTATGGATTCTATTATTAGGAGAATCTGTGAATTAGCAGTTGTAAAATAATCTTATATCATCAAAAGTAAAACTCAAGTTATAAGTCAAACTCATATGCCTATTTCAGCCCAGATTAGCATTGCCATCTTGGATCCCAAAGAAGTGAAATTTCGCATTAAATGATTATTATACATTATGTTAAAATATAATTTCAGATTTTGTATTAATTTGATTTTAGTCTTAATCATTAATTAACAAAGATTGGGTGTGCAACAATAATGACGTCATCCCTAGAGTAATCTTCTATACCTTAATCACTCCTATTTTACTTCTTTGCTGCAATGGGTAAGCTAGTCTTATATATTACAGTATTGAAAAATGAAAATTACCCACTTTAATCATAAGATAGAATTTTCTTTTTACATTAAAAAGTAACTAATTTTATGTTACCAAAAAAAAAGTAACTAATTTTAAACTTACGATTACAAAAAAAATAACTTTGTTAATTACCGCCAAGTTTTTTGTTATATTCTCTATCTTTAATCAAAACTAATCCATATACTGTGCAGGTAAGCTAACGTGGACACTAAATTATTATACCTAGTAAAAATCAACTAGGCTTTTCCTCTTGAATCATTTCATAGGGTTTAGACTAAATAATTTAAGGAACACTTTTTCTATACTAAATTGGAGGAGCACTCAAGTTTCATAATATCGGAGTTAGGGCAGGTAAGATACTTCAGTTTTTCCGGTAATCATGCTTTGACAATTAATACATATGTCTGCAGCAAGAAAGTCGCTGATCATTGCTGCAATTTTATTAATAGATGGTAAGCAACTATATGCTATTAATATTAGCTAACAAGACCAGTGATTAGGGAACCAGTAATTCAAGGCCGATAGAGTGATATAAGATATGCATATTTCAGACTCTGAAAGGTCCTGTTCTGTTATGAACCACTTTGGTCTGCTTGCTTGTAAGAAACATGATAGAAATGGGGCCAAAGATTAGCTCTTCCGTGTCATGGGGATTCCATAGAAAGCGTGCACGTTGGAAGTGGACTATTATCATTATCGTGATAATGGGGTTTGATGGTCTAGCTAGTTGCAGACAATCCACAATGGGTCATTATTACTTACTGTTGTCGTCCAAATGGGGCTTGCTTACTTTTGACTACATCTTCATTTAGCTTTTCCTCCGTTCATTTCACCCCTTCGAAAAAGTCAGCCTTTTGAGCAGGTATGGCACTCGTTACCGGGTTTTGATTGATGTTGATCTTGATTTTGGTTAAGAGAGAGTGAAAAAGCAGGATGGGAGCTATGGAAATTCGAATTTTTTTTGGATTTTCTATCAGTGTGTTTTTGTGTTGAGTGGGTTTCTTCCCTTGTGCCATGTGGAGAGCACGTACGGGTTGCATTGCACATGGATTTGGCAACTCCAAAGCTTCGAGCTTGCGAAAACCAACAGTTCCACTTGTCGTTTCGAGAGAATCAGCTTGCAGATAAGAACAGACAGTAGCTTGGTTTCTGATAGAAAACACAATTTACTCTATAGTTTCGTTTTCCAAGTCTGAAGCTCTGCGAGTGCGAAAAAAGCATGGTTAGTACAGTACAAAAGATCACTAAAAGGTGCTCTATTTTCTCTTTGCAACCGGTTCCTTATGTCTCTGAGGCTTCCCTACGGTAGATGCTTGTTTGCTCTCTTCTATAGGCGTCCCTCAAGCAGCTTCCACCATCTACTACTGTTCTTTTGATTTGTTTGTTTAAGTAGAAACATTGAATAGCTGTTCTTTAACTCTCTCTGGACCAAATCTTTGAGATAGATCCACTTTCAAAGCTACTTTTGATTCTGGAAATGGTAAATGCAGCTGAGAACCAAACCCCCACTTCCGTGCTTCCCTCCAAACTCTCACTGCTTTTGCTTTCTGTCTTAGTTTCTTGTATAGTGCTCACTTGTTTCCTGACCTTTGGTTCGTCTCCTGTCCTTGTAACGATTCTTATTCTGCTTTTACCATCAATGTTTGTCTTCATTTTCTCAAAGAAAAAGGCGATCCTCAATGAGGATACAAACCAAGAAGCAAACCCCAAATGCTGTCCAAAGGCGCAATCGGAGACGGAAGTTGGCAAGAACTTGAACGCAGATATGGACACTGTCAATCAATGCAATGGACACGGACATAGTGAAGCTTGCCTTGTGGATGAGTATCAAGTCGAATCAACTGAGTTTCCATCAGACAGTGAAAGCAGTGATGGGTTCGTAGCAAGCGAAACCTTTGAACTTGGTTGGATGTGCTCCAGAAATATCGGTGAGAGTAAAGAAATGTCTGAAAGCTCATGCTCAGATGAAGATGACGAGGATGATAACTTGATTGAAATAAGTCTTCCCAGGGAAAACTGTGTCAACATAAATGAAGAGTCGAAACAAAAGTTGCAGTCCAGTCTGCCTGATTACTTTACTGAATCCATTTTCAGGCAGCAGGGTTTAGCGGAGATATTAGAAGAGATTGAAGACGTAATTGAGGAGGATAACTTGATAGAGATTGACCTTTCTATGGGCTTCATCAAGTGAGCAGCCCTTGGCGTTGAGGCGTTAGTCTTGACACCTGTGTTCATGCTGTGAAACTTCTACCTATGACTGACGAGGCTAGTCTTAGGATTAGTAACTTCTTGTTATGCTAATGTTTCTATACATTAAGCTGTTGTGAATATCATCAAATCTTGGAAATGTATTCTTTGAAGTTTTAACATAGCCCAAGAACAAGATCAAAACATTGTTTTATTTTCACCAATCACTAAACTAGCTTTCTTATGCAGCCAGCATATGCCAATTCCCATACTGGAACCTATTCAAGGCTACAAAAAATCTCAAAAGGAAGGATAATTACAGAGTTGAGATATCTGGTATTAAGCAGTATAAAATGATCAAAACAAAGAAACTGCAGACGTGTCTGATGCCCTAACCATTGTAATATATGCACGCTCAAAGGCACAAGTTGAAGATACAGCAGAGCTTAAAACTTTTAAATCACTGAACGATCTCATTTCACATCTCAAGATTGGTTGTCAAGACAATAATTTGAAAGTTACGAAGAAATCGCCTTTTCCAGTCAACCAAATTATCAGAGATCCACTGTGTCCACAATTTACAACGGCCTAATCCTTACATATTTTTCTACTATTCTAATGTCACTGCTTCACCATCTTGCTACCTTCAAAAACTCACATTAGAAGTTGGATACTACCTTTCAAAAATCTCTCCCGGTATTATGTTCTGAACCAGTATTAGAATTTGGAAGGCCCAACCTCACTTAAGGTCAAGAAACTCCAGTCCAGTTGCTGTGGGTGTCAAACCATGTTGAGACAAATAGTGAGCATCATAAAATTTGCTCAAATGCCTCATTCCACTATCACATAGGATGGTTACAATGGTGTGACCAGGACCAACTGATTGTGCCACTCTCACAGCTCCAACACAATTCATGGCTGATGAACTCCCCAGAAAGAGGCCATCATTCTTCAAAAGATACCTACAAAAAATTCCAACCGAAATATTAGTTTGAACTAAAATCAGAACCAAGTTTAGTTTTTCTATTGAGATGTGAGATTAATCAGTGCTACTGTTTACATCCCATGATAAAAGTCTTAAGATTGCATCTGAAGGGATATAACTACAAGATTATCCAGTTTAATTGAGTGAACAAGTTCAAAATTCTCAAAAAGACAAAAAGAAACATCTATTCCATATTCCTTCTAAACATTAATAACAAGATTTTGAAGGAAAAGAAAATATGTTAAGATTTGAGCAGAGATCATTACGTCATCTGCAAGAGCAACATTGACCTGGAAGCCGACTCAACTTTGGCCAACGATCATAATATCTTCACCTCTCAGCCACAAATTAAGCCTAACAAAGTAAGTGTAGAAAAGGAGAGCATAAACTGACCTCGACATTTCAACAGCCTCCTTATCTGTGCCTCGAAAAGCACCATCAAGTTCTGCCATTCCAAAATTTTTGGTTAACCTGTTGATTCCAATTCCTTCAGTTATTGTATCAAAGGGATTCTTTAACCTTTTCCCTTCAGCCTCCTCCTTTGTGTACATCACTCCTCTTGTTACCTTATTGAACAAACCAGAACCTGGAGGATCTATAAGAAAGCACTTGACATTTGGATTCTTATCCTGTAAAACATTAAAACAAGGACTTACTAGACTTTTCTAGTACCAAATAAATAACACATTCATAAAAGAGTAACTTGACCTTGAGAAATTTGGAAACACCAGCAACAGTGCCACCCGTGCCTGCAGCTGCCACAAATGCATCTACGCTACCACCACTTTGTTCCCAAATCTCTGGACCAGTACCCTCATAGTGGGAATGAAAATTTGCCAAATTTTCAAACTGATCAGCAAAATAGCCACCACTAGAATAACTTGTAAGGACAGAATCATGTTTATCTCCATCATGTTTGTAACCATTATGTAGCTCTTGATCTTTACCCTCAGTTTGGTCATTTTTGTTAAGCTTTGATGCTAACTCATTGGCTTCCATTGCCCGTCTCCTAGCAATATTGACAAAGTGGTCTCTATGTGTAATTGAGACGGGTCTTACCCTTTCCACGGTAGCTCCCAGGACTTCAAGAATTTGAGACTAATAGTAGTTTGCAAAGAATCAATGTCAAGACAAAATAAAAATGAGATAGGTAAAGCCAAAGTAATAATTTAACAGTGTCTCTGTCTCTCTCTCTCAAACAAACAGACATGCACATGTATGCATAGAGTGATACGGCATTACGGCCAATGTGGGGGTGGATATTATGGTAGTGGGCAGTTAACATTTTTACTATGAATGAGGTCAAAAGTCAATTTAGGAAGTACATTGTGATAGTTCAACTATTAATCCCGTATATACCAAACCAACTTACAAAATTACTAGGTCATTGCACCAACTCAACATAAAAAGGTTAAAGTAAACTCAGAAAGAACTTTCAATATGTAACTTAATTTTCCACTAATTGATCTAGAATTACCAATAACTACTAAATTACCTATTCTGGCATACCTGATGCATCCTTGGGCAAATCCTTTGACAATAATATAACATTTATTCCAAACACCATAAAACTGCAAAGTTACAACAGAAAGCCAGAAAAGCACACAGTGCCCCACAAACCATAGAACAAAAACTGGGAATATTGTTGAGTGAGATTTTAAAGAAGAACAACCCAGGTCCTAAACTGCAATTTATTCATACCTTCTCAATAGCAGCATCATCAGGAATGACAACATGGCATTTGCATCCATAAGCAGGGGCCACCGTAGCAAGGCTGATAGCAGTGCTCCCTGCACTTCCCTCTGTGACAACCCCACCATAAGCTAGCTGGCCAGATTTTAGGGCCTGTAGAATAGAGCCATCAGCCATGTGTTAAGAGAACACGTTAAAAGAAAACAAATAGGCCATTGAGTGCAAAATCTGTAGAGTTCGCTACAAGTTAAAGCCTTGAATCAGATGACCTTGAACTAGTTTCAGCCCCGTTGGACAGAGAAAATATCAACCTTAGATGTCCTACATAACAAAGGTTACCTATTTCAGATTCAACATAGTTTCAGAACTGGAATAGCAAACTTCAAAATTGGCTTGACAACCATACGTCTTAAGCTATGTAATTTTGCATAACTTTTCCAGTTATAACTCCACTATTTGGAACCTAGATGCCTCAGTGCTTGTAAGTTTTGTATTGGAATACTGCATCTTGAGTAATATAAACTTCAACTGTGTATCAGAAATCGCACACAGAAATTTCAGCCACAATTCCATCCTCAATAAATTAATCCTGAAACTCAAAATTATAGTGAAAGGTTTCATTATCTGTCAATAGCCTTTGTACCTTAACAATGAACTTACATATAACTTAGCTGAAACAAAACTTTAAACTTCTCAGCGTTGTTTTCATTAATCCCTTTGTTGAAGATAAGGATGGCCTCAACAAGATATAACCATTAGCAGCAGAATTTCACAAATTGCACTTTGCAAAAAAAAATTATCAGCGCCCTTAACTACAAATAGATGCTAAAGTTATATCGAATTTTCTTACCATTAAAAAAACGCCTATACTGTTTTCTGAAGTACCAAGGGGAAAAACCACTCACAGATGTAAAAGTGTACCTCCTCAAATATTTTGACAGCAACTCTGTCTTTCACACTGCCACCAGGATTCAAAAATTCGCACTTTGCAAGAATCTGCAGAAAGAACAGAAGTTCAAATGAGAGGCATTAATGAATAAATAGTAATGATGAAACTTTCAAGTGGAAAACACCAAGCAAAAGACCATGTCTTGAAGGAAAACTGGAAAAGAAACTTACTTCACAACCGGTAGCTTCAGAGAGGCTATTGATTCTAATCAAGGGAGTATTGCCAATAGCATCAAGAAGGCCATATCTTGGTTGCTTTTTCTCGTTTGGAAGGACTGAAGGGTTCTTTCTTTGCGACTTGCGCTTATTGCATAGAAAGAAAGAGAGCACTCCAATGGACACCGAGACCGCAGCTACAATAGCACCAGTGGTTCTCACAGGCGCCATCGTGGCGGCTCCCGACAAATGTGATGCCTCCTTCATAGTTCATACTTGAGTCATTAATAGAACACAAACAAGAATTGGGCTGATGTAGTAAGAATGTTGGTTACGGACTCAGCCCATGATGTAGCTCAATCCAATCGCCTTCCAAAAACCTGTTCTTTTGTTTTTCTTCTATTTTGATACAATTTCATGGTTAGAATTGAATAAGTGGAACTGCCGATCTCATCTATTTACTGACTGGCACAAAGCACAAAACGACAGAAGTAATCAAATTATTTTTGGCGTAAAGCACAAATGTATCCTTTTGACTTTTCACAAAGTTAATTGTGATTTTGATTGAAGGACATCTATTATGCAACACAAGTTGTCCTGATTGAAGGACATCTATTATGCAGCACAAGTTGTTTCTCTCGTTTGAAAATAGTCTATCATGTGAGTACCTGAAAAGCAATCAGAGGAACAATTTGTTACATATCAAAACAAAACTATTTACATGGGCACTTTAGGAACTGCAACACATTTTTTGCAGACCTCAACAAAGACAGAATGACCAAATCAGCAAAAGTTGTACAGTTTCATTCACCCCTCAAAACAAATCCAAGGAAAAGAGCCTGAAGCTGAAACACCCCATTTCTTCTTCCTCCTTGAAAATCTAACTCACCGCCACCATGGAGATCCAAGAAAAGCTTGTCAAGTACAAGTACTATATCATTTTTACCCTCATAACCTCTCTCATTCTTGCGTCTCTCCTCTTTCTTGCTCCAAGTTTTTTCACCATCTTAGCCTACTTCTGGCCTCTCTTGCTGTCAACTGCTCTCTTTTTAGCTGCTGTCGTCATATTTGGCAACACCACCTCGACGTCGGGCGACAAGGCCGCCGGCGAGGGCCTCCTGGATTACGTTGCTGGGCAACCTGAACATGCTGTGGAAAGCTTCAAGCTTGAAGAAGAGGAGCTGAAAACCAAGTAACAATAGTCATATCTGTAGTTTCTCTTGACAATATAATCAATGGAAAGAAAGATCCAATATTTTTCCTATTTTCTTCCCTTTAGCTTTGTAGTTGACGAAACCTGAACTGTAGAACCATGGGAAGATTAGTACTTTATCAGTCAATGAAAACGATATGGTTCTCTTCCTTTCCTTTTTTTTTTCCCCTCCTTTTTATCTAATTTTCTTTAGTTGTTTGATGGGTGGGAAGTTTGGGATTTGGTAAAAGATAGAATTCAGATTTCAGTTTGGAATTTGGTATTCAATGGTTAAGATTCTGCAGACACAACACAATCACTTGGGAAATGTTTACCTAAAACGAAAAGTCGGAAAATTTAAAAAAGATTAACAACTTCTTTGGGGGATGTCTATCATTGTGACTTTCACGTGAGCAGTCAGATGAAGATAATCTCTTGTTTTTTTATATATTTTTTTTAAAAAACAAGATTTAGATAAAAAGAAAATGTGGCTACGGAGTCCAGGAAGTACTTAGCCGAGAGAGGGAACTCGTACACTAGTGCTGTTCTTTGGGTCACCGCCACAGCCATAGCTGCCTTTTGTTCCTTGTACCAACTCCTTATAATTATAAGTTTGTCTAATAAATCTCAGTCGTTTATTTACGTGGGTCTTGTATAAGTTTGTGTAGGTTTCACAAAATAAATGGCTGAGATTTCATGAGATAGAATAAAACAGTGAGATAGAATAAAACAGTGTAACATTGGACAGAAAATCTGGATTCTATAATTATAGATTTCAGTTCAAATTTTCAACTTCAAATTGATAAAGCCCCCTTCGGCCTATTGTATTCAACCCAAACAGATTTTTAAAAAGTTCTGGAATACCATTATTTTGCCTTTAGCTTAAAATACAACTCTACTTTCGAGAAGAGGAACAAAACCCCTTTAAAACTGTTTGAATCTATTTATTATTGGACAATGAAAAATAGTCCAGCAGGTCAAAGACGGTCGTGTGACTCATTCAAAGTTGAAAGCGACTGAAAATTTGCAATTTTGTTCACTATTTTTCGAAAAAATACATTTTTGCCATTGGATTTTTTAAAGTCACGAATTTGCCAGTTACTTTCATCATAATTATGATTGTGGCAATTACCTTTCAACCTCTAGTCTCTTTTTTGATAATTACGATTTGGCCATTTCTCTCTTTACAGTTACATTTTTGTCTCTAGCTTTAAGAAAATCATAATGCTGTCACTAAATTTAAGATTTCAAAATTACAAATCTTGTAAATTTGTAAATAATTATTCTACGACTGGCTTTAACCCTACTTTTAAATTTATAGCTTTGCCACTCTTAATGAACAAAGACATTTGCAAACTAAAATATGCCCCCCTACTTTTAAATATTGCTCAATTGGTAGGAGAAATTTTTTAAAACATTTTTGTAATTTAGTAATTCATAATTCATACAATGAAAAGTTTGACCTTCGAGGAAAGTATTTTAATTACATTTATTATATTTTTGCATTATTGCTCTACAAGCAAGAGTTATTATTTATGCATAATTTTTGCACTTTTGTTTGTTAGTTACCAAAGTAACAAACTATGACAATGGCATACATAAATAAATAAAAGGTCAATTATTCCTATTATTTAACAAAATGTCAATGAGTAAAGTGATAGATTATTGTTATTACTTTATATTTCTAATATAATGCAAGAATTTCTTACAATTCAAATTATAAGCTCAAATGGGAATGTTCTCTTTGTCAAAAATCATACGAAGGCTCCAATCAAAGCGTAAGGCTTATCATTTTTATCCTAAGTTTTGGTCATCACCTAGATTTTTAGAAATTCTTTATATACCTTCAATTTCTAAGAATCTAGTCTCCACTTTAAAACTTGATGTTATGATGTTTAAAGGAGAATTTGGATAGACATTTCAATTTATTTAAGAACACTTTATTTATTGGATTTGGTGTTCTTATCGATGGATCGTATAAATTGAAATTTGATAATGAATTTATTGATTATTTGTTTTTTTGTTTATGATAATGATAAAATTAAACATAATAGATTAAATCAAAAATCTATTTACTTATGGCATAAATGCTTGGATCATAAATCTAAAGAAAGGTTAGAAAGATTAGTAACGAATGAGATTATTTCAAGTCTAGATTTTGCTTATCCAATTATATATGTGTGGATTACATTAAGGGAAAACAAATTAAACGTAATAAGAAAGGAACTACAAGAAGTACTCAGCTTATTGAGATTATACAGGCTGATATTTGTGGACCTTTAGATATTTCATTTTTTAGTGGAGAAAAATATTTCACTACCTTTACCAATGATTTGTAGTTTGAAGGCTTGAATCTAAGCTATATAATAGACTTTTTTTGCGTCAATCATAGTCAATGGTATCCAGTCTTGATTGGATGTTAATTTTTGCACTCAATACTCTATTGAGTGTTTTTTCTACTGATTTTGATGGCTTTAAAACTATATGACTCAAATATTTCTCACCTTAAACTTTGGCCCTATTACAACTTTGAAAAGTCCTTTTATTCATATTATGCATGTGAATCTTTAGTTGTGGGGATCTAAAAAGATATGCAGAGCCATGGAATATCTTAATCATGAAAGGTGTTTGAGTATACCTATGTATTGATTTTATTTTTAAACATAACTTGTCAAAATCCTACCCATAAATTGATAAATTTTTTTGTAGCGCCCCAAATTAGGGGTTAGAATATTAACGAAATTTAGTGCGAATTATGCATATTATTTGCATATTAAATATTTGTTTAATTGTGCATAAGTATTTTGGCATGCATTCATGACATTTTCCGGGTAAATAGATTTAATGAAACTTCGGATTGAATCGGACAGTATTATTATAATTGTAGAATATTTTTAGTAATTTTTGTATACGTCAAATATTTTTAGAAATTGATGATGAATTAATTTTGAGTTGAAAATTTAAGTGGAGAGTCATATTATTATTTCAAAGTTTTTGGTAAATTTTTGGGAATTTTCAGAAAATTTCGGTATTTTTAGAGTAAGAGAAAAATAATAAATAAGATATTAATAAAAATAAAAATGCTAAAATAAGAAGCTAATGGTATCGTGACATGAGGCAACATGTACATGAGACATTTGGATAGTTGGACGAGACACGTACATAATACTTGTCTTACATGCAAAATAAAGGAAAACCACGTTATCTTATATTTTGGTTTGAATATAATAAAAGGTCTTTGGTTGTTTTGTTCTTCACCGAAAACTAAAACTACTACGCTTCTCACTTCCATTATCGGAATTTTTCTAAACAAGTAAGTTATAGTGTTTTCAGTATAAAATGTATATATGCTTGCATGATCTGTTATGGGTTGAAGTGAAATAC
>JAOQMR010000005.1:18554326-18565409 GCA_027563865.1 Erythroxylum pelleterianum
AATGAACAATAATATATATATATATATATATAAAGGAAGTAAGGGCAAATGTTCCTATATTTGTGAAGGATCCTTCATCCATAGTGGTTCTAAATAGATTATTCACTATTGTCTAAATCTAATAAAATTTAGAAAATAGTGAATAATATTTGAATGAAGGAAAACACCCATAAGAAACAAACTCATAACCACTTGTTATACATAAACCATAAGAAATAATACCTTCGAGAAAATCTTAAAAAGAAAGAAACTTAGTTATTTTAAATAATTATATGGTTTATTTACAAGAGTTAGATGTTGATATTGAAATCAATAAAGATTTAATTTCGTTTTTACAAGCCATAGAATGTGTAGAGTTTAAAAATTAATGTTGTGAAAGATGATTTAAATTCATATAAACTTTGGGATATGGTCGAATTGCTAGAAGGTTATTTAAAATCAAACGTGACATAAATAGCAATGTTGAATGATATAAGGTAAGATTTGTTGCTAAAGGTTATACTCAGAATGATGGTATTGATTATAAATAAGGATTATAACGAGAGATGTGACTAATTATGATTTAGAGTTGCACAAAATAGATATAAGATTTGTTGCTAAAGGTTATACTTAGAATGATGGTATTTATTATAAATAAGGATCATAATGAGAGATGCGAGTAATTATGATTTAGAGTTGCACAAAATAGATATGAAGATAACCTTTTTTAATGAGGATCTTAAAGAAGATGTATTTATGTGCCAACCTAAAAATTTCTCGACAAAAGTTTAAATGATGTGTAAACTTAAGAAGTCAATATATGGACTTAAAAAAGTTTCTCGACAATGGTATCTTAGGTTCAATGATGATATAACATCTTTTAGTTTTCAATAAGAAACTATTGATCGGTATATATATTGAAAGATCATGAGAGTAAGTTTATTTTCTTAATTTTATATGTTGATGATATCTTACTTGTTTATAATGATTTAGGCATATTATATAAGATAGAAGATTTTCTCTATAAGAATTTTGAAATAAAAGATATGATAGAGGCGTCCTATATGATAAAAATTAAGAATTTTTAATGATAGATTACAAGGTTTATTAGGTTTATATAAAATTTTTATATCAACAGATTTCTAGAAAGGTTTAATATGGACAAGTGTTCAACATGTATTGTTCTTGTTCAAAAGGGGAGAAATTTAGTCTTTTGCAATGTCCAAAGAATAATGTAGAATATAAAAAAGAAAGAAACAATTTTTTATACTTCAAATATAGGCAATTTAATATATTTACAATTTTGTATAAGATTTGATATTAGTTTCGCTGTTGAAATATTGGACAAATATCAAAGTAACCGTATAATTGTTAATTGGAAAGCTAGGAAGAAAGTATTGAGGTATTTGCAATGAACAAAGAACTATATGCTCATATATTCAAAGTTTACATTTGTATGTAATTGGATACTCAAATTCATATTTTTAAAGATCTCTTAATAACAAAAGGTTCAAATTTGGTTACCTTCTCTTTTAACGAATGGAGTAATATCATGAAAAAGTGTTAAACGATTTATCATTATTTCTTCTGTTATGGAAGCAGAGTTTGTGGCATGTTATGAGGCCATAATTATTACATAATAATTATGTAATAATCCTACAACAATTTTTTCCTTTAAGAATCACAAATATTTATTGTGATAATCATTAAACCTTTATTGTGATAATCCTACAACAATTTTTTCCTTTAAGAATCACAAATATTTAAAAGGTGTCAAACATAAGTAATTAAAGTATTATGCAGTTAAAAGAGGAAGTTCATAAATGAAGCATATTAGTATTGGAATGATAATAACATATTTATCAACTAAGTGTTTACAACTAAAGACATTTGAGAAACATGTACATAAAATGGATCTTAGTTTTATCGTCAAATGCCACTTGATTATGATGATGCTAACACTCTAAGCTTGCTTATGTGTTACAGATTCTACATTAATGATTTTTTATTTTATAATAACGTTCACATTTATGCTTTACATTTTAATAGGAAGTCATAATTATAGACGATCATGAAATTATTTATATTATTATTTATAGACCTAGTATAGTGAGCAATTAATGTTATAATATATGGCAAGAAGTATGTTGCATAAATATTATACAACCATCATAACCACATTGTGTGTTTTATCATGTAAAGTTGCTTACATTGAAATTTTTAATTTTAATTTTATATATTTGAAATTATCCTATTTAATTTTATGATTATACTGTTAGAGAAGCGCTCTAAAGGCAATCACCTTTAGCACTTATTGTACAAATCATTTTATAATTAATAAAGGCATTTTTCATTTTTTCGATGTTCATACATTTATGAATTTGATGTTGATATTAAATTGATTTAGTGATGTCCTTGATACAAAACATAGCATGGAGGAAATCATGGTGAGATCATGATAATGACAATCCTATCATGTGCAATCATGTTATTATCTAAACTTTCCCTATCCATATGATTAATGAGATTGGATATCATTAATCCGGATAGACTAGTACATATTATACTCCTTAATTAGATCAAGTAGTAGATCTCATAAGTTGTAAACATGAGTTGTTTAGAGTTAACATGTGGATGCTTACAAAGGGTAGTGAGTACATTGGATTGACCTACTATGAGACAATCATATAGATATTATATTCCATTGTCAATGATAGTCTCATCAGAGCAATGGTGACCGTTGACTTGAGATGCTCAAGGATATCTCAGATACTTATCCTATATTTTGATCCTATTCATCGGTGTCTTTCAGGGGTTACTCATATGGTGGTGATTAGATACAGCTTGAGGTATTCGGAGGTAATTAAGTAGACAATAAGGGATCCACTACTCCTGATAGAAGGAGATGATACCCATAACCTCTTGTCGGGGTCATTACTCAGGAGTCTCTGGTCAGAGCAGACATGTGTCATGAAGAGATTCTTCAATGATACATAGAGTAATGAGATCCTTAGTGTAACGTCACATTACTTGTGGGAGGGTTAGAATGGTAAATGTGAGTGATTAATGAGAGTTAGAGATGCACTTCCATGTTCATGCATAATATACCATACACTTATACATGAATAGTAAATTTATCTGCACATGAAAAAAATTGTACATGAACTCATGAATAATTCCGGGTATAATTGGATTGATTTGTGAATTTTTGAGAATTATGAATGTTTTTACATTAGAAATTTTATGAGTGAATGGAATTGTGATATTTTTGAATTTTGATGAATTTAGAAAATTTTGGGATTTTACGGATAATAGAAAAAAATGAAGAATCAAAAGAATATTGGGGATAATTGGATTGTAAAGAGGATAGTTGTATTGGAAAGAGGAGAGCTAAATGGAGTTAGTTTCAAAAGAAACTAAGTTAGAGTTTAGTCATTAAGAAAATGACAAGTGTCACTTAGGTTTTTTGTACTTTTGCTAGAAGTAGGTTACTGTTCTTTGAGAGTTGGCAGGTTAAGTCATGTCTAAGTATCTTCCTTATTATCATATTCTTCAAATTTTCTTCCCATACACAGAGTTTACACCTTCTAAGAGATTTATATGATTTTCCTTTCCTACAACAAACCCACTTTACCATTTGTGTCCTCTACCCTAAGAAAACCCAGAAGCTGGTCATTGTACTCAGTGAAGTACGTAAATCGTGTGGAGTTTTAGGGCTTAAAGATTTTGGAGTTTTCAGCAGGTAAGTAGTGAATAAATCCATCAGAGTTGGGGATTTATGAAACAAATTTGACAAGTTACTATCATCTGCATGAAAATTGCATTTACGTGTTTGCTCATAAATATTGTGTTGTTGAGGGATGAAAATTTTGGTTATAGTGTTAATTTAGTATTTTGAAAGATTATTAGCGATTAGGTGTTGTAAAATATTGAAAGTTTGAAAATATGGAAAATATTCACTGAGTATGTTTCAGTCTTTTAGCCACAATGTTTACTCTAGTTGTCCAAATGAGATGATTCTTGATTTGGATTAAACTAGAGATATATGGCTACATTTCTTATGAAGACATCGAATTTCAATTTTATCTCTAAGAGTCTCAAAATTTCATGAAGTTGAGAACTAGGTGCAGTACATTGGGAGCTGAAAGTAAAATTCGTGTTCTGAATTTGGGAGAAAATCTGGATTAATCTAGATAGATTTTGGTAAAGTTGCCTTCTTGAGAGTTGTAGATCTTTCTTTTATCTTTCCAATGGTATATAGTATGAAAATTTTAGGCATCTGAGTCAAAAGTTATGATCTTTATAATTGGAGATATTCTGGAGAGCAAAGTAAGACGATACAAAAGTAAGACGAAGTGAAAGTAAGATGATACAAAAGTAAGACGAAGCAAAGTAAGATGAAGTGAAAGTAAGACGATACAAAAGTAAGACGAAGCAAAGTAGGACGAAGTAAAAGTAAGACGATACAAAAGTAAGACGAAGTGAAAGTAAGACGATATAAAAGTAAGATGAAGTAAAGTAAGACGATGTAAAAGTAAGACAAAGCAAAGTAAGACGAAGCAAAATTGAGATGATACAAATGTCAGGAGATAGAATTGGTCTTCAAGGTCTTCATGAAAGTTGTAGATCTCGAAGTCCTTTTTTCAATAGTCTAAAAACAAGATCAATCCGACGTTGTTTGTGAACGTTATGGAAATCGCGCCAAAATAAATTCAATTTGATTTTGGTCATAAACATGGTTGCTTCTTTTGGTCATAACTTCCTCTCTAAACCCCCAAATGACCTGATTCTTAAACCATTGGATTCAAAAAAAAATCATAGCAGCTGAAATGAAGTGTGAAAGATTGAGTGAAAAATATGGGGCGGGTATAGTGAGTGTGGTCTTACATATTACGAACTGGTTGTATTCTATTGAACATATTTCAGTATTTTGATGATATCTTGATCTGTAGAGCTCCAAATGAGATGATTTTTGTTTTTTGGTTAACTAAAGACATGGGGATACAAATGATACGAAGAAATTGGAATCTAATTCAGTCTCTAAGATGTTTAAATTTTAGATGGAAGTTGTGCATAGTATACTGTTTGGAAAAGAGCAATCTAAAAATGTTTGGAGTATATCTTTTGACTCACTGAACCAAATTGAGTGATATTGGTATCAATGGAAAGATAAGAGATGTAGGAACACTTATCTACAAGAAAGTTTGTTCTAATTATCTTATTTTCACCTTATGATTGAACGAGAACAGTAAACCCAAAAATGTGTCTTGGTAAAATCCGAAAGTAAGCTAGTGAGTAATGAATTGTGATTTCAATATTTCTAGTGAGGCATAAACCTAACTATAAATTATACTTAGATGAGTTTTAATATTAGATCGATTTTATGATGGAAATTTCCCGGGATAATCATGAACAAGCATTGTACATAATTCATTCATACATGTGCATTATTGAATACTTATGATTGTGCAAATTGTGATATTATGTATATTATTTATTATAGAGGAGCAACTAGAACATCAACCTCCGGACGTTGCCGGATCTTCCAGGCATTAGCTTCGGGAGCAACTTATGAGTAACCTAGATGGTCTCACTTAATTACTTGTTTGCCTAATCCATGTTTTGAATGATAAATGAATATGTTTGGTTGTGGATTCCGGATAAGAGGTCCGATGAGTGTGTAATGGGGATGGAATTATTGAATTGCTGCTTGAATGTGAATGTGAAGACCTAAGTGCATTATAATGTGATTGATTGTGGTATATGCATTCCATTCACGAATTCATAATCAGATAATGGCAGTTGTGACCAGAGTAGCCACCGATTAGAGCTTAAAGCTCAACAAATGAAATTGAGCCTCGAGCTCAAAAGTGATTCAGAGCCTTAGGTTCAACATTTAATAAGCCTTATATGGGATAGTTCAGGCACTCGGTCACAACAATGTAATAATTGGAAAAGTGTCTCATGAGCATTTCATATTCATTTTGTTAAGTATATTTGATTGAATGAAATGCAAAATTGTGAAATAATTGTGATATGAATTGATGTGTTGCATGAATTGAATGAACCATCGATGATGGTTACCTCATTGAGTTCACAAAACTCACCAAAATTGCAACATTGTCTTTTCAGGACCGAGAGACGGCTCTAGCTACTGAGAGGTTCTATTGCCGTGTAAATTGTGATTTGGCAAGTGAAGTTATGGCTCAAAGGTCAGTTAGCTGGGATTTTTGGATGGCTTAGATATATTTGATATATTTTCCTCTTTCATGTAGTACTTTTGTATTAACTAGGATTTCTGGAAAGAAGATCAAGTGTCTGAGGATAAATAATGGAGGAAAATAAACTGGCAATGAATTTGATCAATTTTTCAATCAAGAAGGCATCAAAAGGCAATTCACAACGACATACACTCCTTATCAGAATGGAGTGGCTGAGCAGATGAATAGAACTCTGTTAGAGAGAACCAGAACTATGTTGGCAACTGCAAGCTTAGATAAAACTTTCTAAGCAGAAGTAGTCAATACCGTTTATTATGTGATAAATTGGGCCCTATCAATTGCAATTAAGTTGAAGACACCGATCGAGATGTGGATTGGTAAGGCAATTGATTTTTCAAATCTTCATATATTCAGAAGTCTTGTGTACGTGATATATAATCTCCAAAAAAGGAAATGCTTATTCTTGGGACATGCTGATGGAATGAAGGGATATCGCCTATGGGATCCCACTGCCTATAAGGTTATCATTAGCAAAAATGTAATCTTTGTAGATGAGCTATAAAAGAAAGAAGAAGATGATCACACACTAAAGGAAGATTCAAAGACTAATGTTGTTCATATGGAAAAGGAGTCCCAAACGAAATCTTCTGAAGTAGCATCAAAGCATGAGGTACAAGAACCAATAGAGTTTGAAGATCTAGAGAGTTGTCAATCAAATCTCCTAAAAAGGCTACCATATTGGCGTTTAGACTATATTATGGAGGGCAATGTTACATACTGTCTTTTAACTAAGGATGGGGAACCATCAACTCTAAGAGGCAATGAATAATTCAGATGCATCTTAATGGATGGTAGTAATGCAGAAAGAAATTGAAGCTCTTCATAAGAATAAAACTTGAGAACTTGTGTCACTACCACAAGGAAGGAAGGCCATTGGCAATAAATGATTCTATAAGATCAAGTGAAATGGTGATGATTAGGTGGAGCAGTATCGTGCAAGATTGGTGGTGAAAGGATATGCTCAGAAGGAAGGAATAGACTTCAATGAAATTTTTCCCCTGTGGTTTGACTTACTATAGTCCGAGCAATCCTGGAAATATGTGCTACATTTGACTTACATAAAGAGCAGTTATTCATAGAGGTCTTGAAGAAGAGATTGATATGCTCCAACTAGGAGGTTTTAAAGAAGCAGGAAAGGAGAACTTGGTTTCTACATTGAACAAATCTCTGTACAGTCTAAAGTAGGCACCAAGGTGTTGGTATATGAGATTTGACTCCTTCATTATGAACCTTGGATATAGTAGATTAAATGTAGACCCTTGTGCATATTTCAAGAGGTTTGGTGACAATGACTTCACTATCTTGTTATTGTATGTAGACGAAATGCTAGTAGTAGACCTCAACAAAGATCGTATTATAGAATTAAAGGCTCAATTGGCTAGGGAATTTGAATTGAAAGACTTGGGACCAGCAAATAGGATTTTGAGGATGCAAATTCACCAAGACAAAAGTAACATGAAGATTTGGCTTTCTTAGAAGAATTATCTGAAAAAGATCTTGTGACCCTTCAACATGCAAGATTATAAGCCAATTTCTACCCCACTTCTTGTTAACTTTAAGTTATCCTCTAGTATGGGTCCTAGTAGTGAAGATGAGAGAATGGAGATGTCTCGAGTACCGTATGTATTAGTAGTTGGAAGCTTAATGTTCGCTATGATTTGTACAAGATCAGACATTGCATATGCAATTGGAGTAATTAGTCAGTACATGGCGAATCTTAGCAAAGAGCATTGGAATGTAATAAAGAGGGTGCTTATATACATTAAAGGGACATCAGATGTTGCATTGTGTTATGAGGGATTAGACTTCGGTGTCAATCCTTTTGCGGCCTAATGGAAACATAAGCAATATAGAAATGGCAAGGAAGAAAGAATGGTGTGAAGATTTGATTGACTTTCAATCAAATCTTTAAGTGGGAGATTGTTGCTGCCGACTGCCAAAGTCAAGAACAGTTGCTGCTGACTTCCCAGAGTCAAAAAAGTAAGGGAGAAGAAAAACTCTACATATGGAAAGAAGAAGAACAGCTGGCGAAGCACATCTGAGAGGCTTATAAATAGGCCTTCCCATATGGTTTTATATTAATCCCAGAAGTCTCTCTTCTTCAGTTTAAACTCCACAGTTTCAAGAGTGTTTCTCCTATTTTTTGTCTTGAGAGAGTTGAGTGTTTCTCCTTGTAAAATAAAGAGAGGTTGTAACTCCTAAATTTCATAATGAAGTTTCTTCTTCTTGCCTGTGATTTTTACCCTAATTTATTTGGGGGTTTTCACGTAAAAAAATATGTGTGTTTATTTCTTTATTACTATTCCTTCAATCCTATTTAATTGCAAATTTTCTCTAATTCGGTCAATTTTCACAACAATTCAGTTGTATCTATTCCTATTTCTATAGGTTTATGGCAAAACTCACGTGATCATTGTGTACTTATATTTGGTTACTTTTATGTTACGAGAAAAGAAATCAAATATTACACACGGGTTAATGACCATAATGGACTTAGATGAAACGAAGTCATATGGTAGATAGGAAAGCGTAGGAATATATTAAAATGTTGGATTTTATTATATGATTTGTGAGCAGACAATGAGTATAAATGTCTTTGATAGAATTACCTATACGTCTCTATTTTATTGTAATGAATCACCATGGAAATAAAAAAATAATGATATTATATATCCTTATCTCTCTCTAACTTTTCCTCTCTCTCAAATTCCTTACTTACATTTAATTATAGGTTTACACCCCATATCCTTTTATTCTAAAACAATTGGTATCAAAGCAGACAATTTTAAAACAACCATGGCAGGAGGAACATGAGCAATTGAGCTTAGGAGAATCACGATGAACTTGAAGACCCTACTCGAAAATTAGGTGCGAAATGAGAAAATAATGATGGAAAGAGCTTGGGGAAACTTAAGTCTATGTTCCACAAGTTTAAGGGATTATAGGAAGAACTATATACTAAAACTCACCCAGTAAAGAGTAAGTGACACTGACTATTAGAGCAATGGGAACATCATCAGGAAATGAGGTATATACAGTTGCCTCATGGTTTAACAAAATTGACTTCCCAAGTTTTGAAGGGAGCATGGTAGTTGTATAAGTGCGAACTGTTCTTCACACTTGATAACACACAAGGAAATAAAAAGATAGGCATTATAGTGATGCATCTGGAGGGAGAGGTGTGAGATGTTAGGTACAGTACCATAAAAGGAAAAATAACAGAGAAGAATAGAGGATTTAAAAGATGAAATGAACTTTTATTATATAAATTACTGCATAAAAAAAGAAAATCTGCCTATATTTATAGGTTTACAACTACTAATAAATTAAAAGAATTTTAAGTAACTAATAAAACCCATCATGCCTACTAACATTATCCCAGTAACAATAGTGAACATTTATTTGACTCATTTAGACCGAAGAAATAGGAAGACATTAACAGTAAACATATCAGACGTTGAATCATTCTTCAACATCCTCCCTTGATTTAAAGTCTCTAACTCTAAGTAAGTTTTTGAAGTAGGAGAATTTCTCTTTTGACAACAACTTTGTTAGAATATCAACTAGCTACTCATGAGTGCTATAATAATTCAAATTTATTCCCTCCTTTACAACTAAATCTCGAATAAAATGGGAATGAATATTAATATGCTTCATTATATTGTGAAATGCTAGATTTTTTGTCATAGAGATAGTTGCCTTGTTATCACAAAATATTTTTGTAGCTCCCTTTTGTGCTTATTGCAATTCAGCTAGAATTTTTCTTAGCCAGATAGCTTGACAAGCTACTAAAGTGGCTGAGACATACTTTGCTTTTAAAGATGACAAAGCTATTGTGGCTTGTTTTTCTGAGCTCCAAGTGATTGCTCCTGATCCAAGAGTACAAACACTTGCTAAAATGCTTCACCTATCATCCAACGAACTTGCCAAATCACTGTCTGTGAACCTACATAATCTAAAATTGGAAGATTTTGAGTATCATATGCCATAGTTCACAGTTCCAGCAACATACTGCAAGACCCGCTTTCTTGCTCCAAAATGAATCGTTCGTTGATGGATGTTGTATAAACCTAAAAATTACACCAACTGAAAATCCTATATCGGATCGAATATGAGTTAAATAAATTAAGGCTCCAATTAAAATTCTGATTTGTTTTAGCATTTGTCATCTCCACTCCATCTTTTCACCGTAATTTTTCATTCATATTCATCGGTGTTGCTACTGACTTTCAATTTAGCATGCTACACTTTTCAAGGAGATCCTTGACATATTTTCTTTAAGTAATAAAAATCCCATCTACTGTTTGTAGGACTTCAAGGCCAAGGAAGTAGTGCAACAAACATGTATCTGACATTTCAAACTTATTATTTGTATAAAACTTAAATTCAACCTTAAGAGAATTAGAAGAACTTGTATAAATGATATCATCAACATAGAGACAAATAGTGATGAAATCATTTTTACCTCCCTTCGTCATATATATGGTGGGTTCATTCTCACTTATCATAAACCCATTTTGATGGAAATACGCATCCATTTTACCATACCATGTACGGGAAGCCTGCTTTAATCCATACAACACCTTCTTTAACCTATAAACTTTTGTTTCTTCTTCCTTTATTAGAAAACATTTTGGCTTAGCTACATAGACTTCTTTTAGCAAATTACCATTCAAAAAAGCTTATTTAACATCAAATTGATACACTGGCCATTATACATGTGCAACCAATGCTAAAACAAGCCTCATTATTTCAAAGCGAGCTACAAGAGAGAAGGTTTCTTCAAAATCAACACCATATTATTGGGCATAGCCCTTTGCCAT
>JAOQMR010000005.1:18583331-18599684 GCA_027563865.1 Erythroxylum pelleterianum
AGTTTTATTTAATTGATAATTATTATTAGTAATAAAATATTTATTATTATTTTAAAAACTTTGAAAAAAAGGGGGGGGGGGAGAAGGAGAGGTAGGAGGGATGGAGAGAATTTTTGAAAATTTTGCAAAAAAGTTCCCCACTTTTTTAAAATTTTTGATATTGGCCTGTATTTTAAATACCGGCCGGTACCGACCGGTATTTTTTATCGGTACTTTTATACCCGTACCGGTACTGATTTTCGACAGGCCAGTACGATACGGTAAGCATATCAGTGGTCTCAGGTGGTAGAGATATACAACTCTAGCAAAGATAAGTTGGGGCATAAAAATGGTGATTTGCCCTTATTTGAAATAACCGATCTAACCTCTTGTAAATCGTGCATTAATGATGCCATAATGAAAGGTTGGCTAATCAACTCCATAGACCCATCTTTGATTGGGAATTTTATTAAATTCTCTACAGTTGTCTAGAAAAAGAGAATGACCTATAAGGAATATGGAGAGATTGATTTCTGATAACCAAATGTAATGAAATGTCAGACAAACATTAAAAAGTATAACAATAAGGTGCAAGAAGACCTACTGTACATTTTTTTTAATAGGCTAGATGATCGCCTAGAGGTTATAAGAAGGAAAATTTTCAAACGCAACTGTTACCTATTATAGAACAAGAATATGCTCATGCTTAGTGAGAGGGGGTACAATAAACAATGATCATAAGAAACCATAGTAAAGAGCCACTAAGTGTTGTGATGGCAATTAAGCTTGAAGATTGGTACTCTTGCACCTATTTCTTTCCAAAATGTGAAATCAAATCTCACTTCTAAGTTGAATAACGCATCTGACAAACAGAAATACTTCCATTATAGAGGATTGAAACATACTAAACATACTCAAGAGTTATGTTGCAAGATCCACAGCTAGCCTAACTAATGGCATGGGTTACAGGAAAAGATAAAGCAAGATGGAAAAGGGATAACTGTTAGTAAAATAACTACTTTTGTGGGTTAAGCCTTAGTTATTCCCAATGAACTGACTCTTTCCATAATTTTAACTAAAATTTATAACATTATTGCAGGCATAATTTTACCCAAACCTAATGCGAAGGAGGCTTATTATTAGTGGATTCTTGATTTAGGGGCCTCTAACCATATGACTTATGACGAATGAGATTTTTTGAAACAATACACAACTTAAAGAATTAGGATTACAAATGCTAATGGACTAACTTACCTAATAACAAGGGCTGGTATTGTGGTGGTGTCACTTAACCTACCCTTATCTAATACTCTATGTGTTCCTTCTTTCTATAATAAGTTGTTATGTGTGAGCCAAATTACCAAAGAAATTTATTCTGTTGTAATTATTTACATTAATATTTTCTACCAGGGAGATCATTAAGTTTGGTATTTACAAAGGAGGACTATACTACATGGAGAATTTTAAGAAGAGTTACGCGTGTCAAGTCACTAATTTGAAAAAATTAAAGAAGGAGCAAATTTAGCTTTGACACCGTCAATTAGGTCATCCTTCATTTAGTTATTTTAAACATGTATTTCCTAGGTTGTTTTCAAACGTGAAATCTCTTAAATTTAAATGTTAAACATGCATTCAAGCTAAAAGATATCGAGCTACCTATCCTTTAATTTTCAATAAAAGTACATTTCTATTCATGTTGGTCCACACCGATGTGTAAGGTCCATCCCCAAGTCCTAACATGTCTGGTTATTAGTGGTTTGTGATATTTGTTGATGATTATATCAAGATGACATGGTTATATTTGTTAGACACAAATATGAAGTTTTTAATAGATTTTGATCCTTTTACAAAATATTTACCCAATTTTCTACCAAACCTCAAGTTCTCTACTCTAATAATGGAGGTGATCAATATATAAATACTAAATTTTATAATTTCTTTCATCACTAAAGAATGATTTATGAGACAACATGTCCTCTAACCCTAAAGATTGTCCACACATGTCTTTGGGTGTGTTGCTTTTGTTCATCTTCACAAGGACTAATATATCAAAATTGATCTTTATGCCATTTGATGCTTATTTCTAGACTATGAGATTTACCAAAAAGGGTGTCGATATTATGACCCTACTTATTAACGCACATATTTGACTAAGGATGTCACCTTCTTGGAGTCTGAGACGTTCTTTCCTTCAAAGGCATCCAATTCTCCTCTTTATGGGGAGACTTCTAATGAAGAGGTTAATTGGTTGCATTTTGGATATCTCAAATTTAATGGCCTAAAAATTTCTGAGATGAAAATTGACAAGGCTATAAAGACAAAGACAACCTTATCCTTAAAAGAGGCATAAACTTTTCCTTCTAAATCCCCTTCTCCAGAATATCTTATAGTCTCCCCTTCACTAACATCTCTCAAGAATATCACTGAGATAAGCTCTTTTAGCCCTCCAAAAATACTACATTAAGTTTCTAACACTATGAATACTCTCGCTCTTGTTGTCTACAAGTTACTTATCAGGTATAACTATAGTAAGCCACCAAATTGATATTCTCCTAAGGTGGAAGAACGTCAATTCAAATACCCAATTGTTAATTATGTATGCACTAAAAATCTCTCTAAATTAGTGAAGAATTTTGTCAATTAGTTCTCGTCTTGTCATATCACTATAAGTGTAGAAGAGGCACTAAAAGGTAATAGTTAGGTGCAAGTTATCAAGGAAGAGATGGAGGCCTTATAAGAAAATGAGACATGAGAGCTTGTTTTGCTACCAAAACGTACAAAAAAGGTGGAATGCAAATGAGTTTTCTCAACTAAATACAAAGCATACGGAAAAGTTGAAAGATAAAAAGCAAGATTAGTTAAAAAAGGATATACGCAAACTTTCAAGGATGTATCAAGAAACTTTCTCACTAAAGGATAAATGGAATATAATTAGAGTTCTATTATCTATTTCATTGACATAATTAGCAATTACATTAGTTTGACATAAAAATTGCTTTCATCCATAGTGATCTCAAAGAAAAAATTTATATAAATGTTCCACTTAGATACATAATAGATTCTAAAGGCAAGGTTGTGTGTAAATTACAAAGAGTTTTGTATAGGCTAAAACAATTTCCTCGAGCTTGGTTTGAGAGACTAAGTTTGGTAATGAAGAAATATGGTTTCCAAAAACGTAATTATGATCACACTCTTTTTCTAAAGTGCTAGTAAGTGAAGATCAAAATTTTGACTCTTTATATTGATGATATGATTATTATAGGAGATGATGCATATGAGATTGCAATGCCTCGAGCACAATTAACATATGAGTTCGAGATGGAGCTTAAGGGGACTCAAGTGCTTCTTAGGAATTAAAGTATGATCTAACTAAGGGATATTTCTTTCTAAATAGAATTACGTTCTTGATTTAGTAGCTAAAGTTTGCTAACTAGATTGCTTTGCAATTGATGTATCAATCATCGTTAATATCCACTTAGGGAGTATCCAAAACCAAGTTCCAACATTCAAAGACTAATTGGTAAACTAATCTATTTGTCTCATATGTGACTTGACATCACCTATGCAATAAGTGTGGTTAGTAAATTCATCCATTGTTTAAGTAAAGATCATAAGCATGCGGTAATCAAAATTCTTCGACACCTAAATTCATCCCCTAAAAAAGGACTTTTGTTCTCCAAATATAATTATTTAAATATTGGGGGCTACATTTATGTTGATTGGGCAGGGAACATTTCATACAGAAAATTCACTTCAAGTTATTTTACATTTGTCGGGGGAACCTAGTTACGTAGAGGAGTAAGAAGCAAAAGGTAGTAGCTATGTCAAATACATAAGTAGAATTTTGAGGAATGACTAAAGGGTTATGTGAGTTTCTTTGGCCTAAGAGACTCCTATTTGAGAATGGGTATCCTCCTAAATGTGAGATGAATCTTTATTTATGATAATAAAGCAGCAATTGACATTTCACATGACCTAGTCCAACATGATCGAACTAAGCGTGTGGAAGTGGATCGATCGACATTTCATCAAACAAAATCTTAAATAAAACATGGTTCATTTTCTATTTGTGAAGTCTGAGGATCATTTAGTAGACATACCCAAAGTTGTGTATAACAGAAGCTTCCACAACTAACTTGACAAGTTGGGTATAATAGATAGATATGCTCCAATTGGAAGGGGAGTGTCAGGGTGAGTTGTGGAGGGAATTAAAGGATTTAGATCTCTTCATTATAGGATTAGCAAATGGATAAAAATAGAATAGAGAGATTTGTATAAATTTATGTACCAAAAGAACATAATAGCGATGGAAGTTTAGGGACCGAAATATTTTCGTCAGTAATTACCAATGGAAAAACATATACGTCGGCAATGTCGTTCTGGAAATAAAATTTAGCAGCGAAATAAATTCTGTCGGTAATTATATATGTAATTCGTTATCTTTGAAATCAAAGAAAATAACGTTGTTTGGTTATCTCGAAACGACGTCGTTTTGGATAACTTAACCAAACGATGTCATTTTTTGAATGAAGTTATAACGTGTATAGCTTAACCAAAACGACGGTGTTTGATTAAAATCCAAACGACGTCGTTTTGTAAAGTTATAAATGTTCAAAACATAACCAAAGCGGTGTTGTTTTGGTTTTATGTTTTAAACCAGCCGAAGCCCCTCTCGCGTGCGCCTGGTTTTTCTTCGTCTCCTCTCCGTCGATCTGTCGCCTCTATTTGCTGCCATCGCTGTCATCTTGAGCTGTGTTGTCGTCGTGGAGGCCTGCGTCGCTGGCGTCCTTGCTATGGCGATCTTAACCCAAGATTTGTGAAAAAGAATAGTATGAAAAAATCCAATTCTACACAAAATTTCAATATATTCCAGTAATCCTCACACTATTAATTTTCTCCTTAAAAGCGGTGATCTTGCTTATTATTCTCTGTTTTCAATGCTTCAAGTCACAAACTACATCTTTCAACTTCTTGCAGGTTTAAACTCCTTAGATTTCTCCAAAATTTGTGTCTTGCGTAAGAATGTTCTCAACTTCCTTATCTGTTCTTCAAGCATTTCTTTTTCTTCTTTTTCAGTTGAAGCATTTACAACTCTCTTCATGTAAGAGTAAAATATCAATTCCAATCAGAACAATATCTGACATCATAACTTTTCATGATAATATAATAATATAGAAGTATTAATATGACATAACTATTGTTTCTTGCACCATATTTGCTATCGAATATAAGAATCACACATCAGATCCGAACATTTACGCACTAATATCAGGTGGTAACACTAATATGTCGGTTATTCTATTGGAACGTTGAATTTTAAATTCTAAGCCCTAAAGGTTTACTTGTTAAATTGTATTCTTCTTATTTGTAAAGTATACAAAAGCTTCATCATAATTTGAACCTTAGCAGAAGAGAAGCCTTCCCAAGCTCATCTAGCTGTTGTAATTAATCAACCAACACTAAATTTAGTTTTAAAAAATTAAAATAATTGAAATGAAGAAGACAAAAATTCAAAACTGATTCACCTAGTTGAATCATTCTGATTATGAAATTTCCAGAATGACTGGAAACATATATAATTTAGAACTTCATACTGTGTCTCCTGTTATATTGTTGAACATAAAGCTCAAACCAACTTTGAATATTAGTGGAGGCGACGAGAAAGTTTTGAAATTTCTACCAATTTCAGAAGAAAGTTAACGCGGCTAACTTCCCACACCTGATCACACTCAACGAAATGTTTAGTATGCCTAGCATAACTTTTGGGTAGTTCGTTTGCAAATGCAACATCCAAGCTTTCTACTTTCCATGTGTAGATATTATTTGATACTGGTGTATAAGCAGGTAGCTCAATCCTTCCTTAAGTCTACATACCACAAAAAGAAAGCATGGAAATTTTATTTCTTATGGTGCTTTGACACTCACTCATGCATGCGTATCTATCAAACTTTTGACGGAGAAGACAAATATCAGATACATGATCATCAATCAGTAGCAAGTATCATTCAGCTTTGATCCTTTTTGTTTGTTTTTTGATGGATAAAATGGTATATAGTAAGAGCAAATGGGTCTCTAACACTTGGCGACAAGAAGTTTATGAGGAAAATAAATTATTTGGATAGGTTTGAAGCAAGGCTCATTGATGAGGTAGTTCGATACGTGTTTATTAAAATTCCCACTTGCTTAAGATTGTGGCAGATAGTTGGACCTCAATGAGCCCCTCTATATCAGTGACAAACCGTATCCACATAATTCGACTGATGCTGCCACTTCTGTCTTTTGACCGTTACATAGTACTTAAGTTGCCTGCAATTGCTGATACTAATTCATGTCTGACGGAGACAAATAGAAGAATCGCAATGTTCCATGGGTTTTAGATGGATGGAAGAGTTGCAATATGCAATTACGTTGAGGTTTGGGCTCTATATTAATGGGACGGAGCTAAATGACAGAACCTAATTGAAACCCTTTTCTGGAGGGATGCTGGGGATTCTGGCTCGGAATGGTTTTGTTAGATCTCATGGTTGAAACTTAACTGAACTTGCGCAACCATCTTTGTACATGATAATGATGCTTTCTTTCTCGTCTACGTTACATAAGTTGTGCAAGTATCTTACGTATAGTGTTGATGTATATAGATGATTGTTATATTTCAAACGGCTATTTTCCTTTTTTTTAATTAACTAAAATAGTTTGTGATTTTGAGTCCTTAATAATTCTAAGACCCCACTTCATAATTGATCATACATTATTTTAGTGAATTTGACAGTAATGGCAAATTGTGTTCTTTGCGTATATGTCTGCATCTATGAAGGATTCATTCCACAATATAACTATCAAGGTTGAGCTCATTCATGACTTTAACATAATTGACGTTGAAACAATTTACTCTTTTACTACACAGTTCGCAAATTATGCTTGTCTTGGAGTGGCTGTTGGATTGTCGCATTTATAGAACAATACAGAAATATGTTAGATACCAATCTGTAACACCGTTACAAGACAAGTGCAATGATATATGTATATTGAATTGGTCATTTACAGGATTGCATGTGGTGTCAAATTCTGCAATGAGTTCTGTAAGACATGAATGGTTGACGGGCCCTTTCATCTTCAATCATATAGTATAGTGTCTAAATGCATGTAGAAAAAACAAAACAATATCATACAACGTGAAAGAAGAAAATCAAAACAATGTCATATAATGTGAAAGATTTCGTTTTGGAGATAGGACCCAGGAACAGGGAAACTTTTTAGTTCGTGTGATATGAATCCACATAGAGCTGAGAGCTTGACAATGAAAGCTCCCGAGTCTATAACCATAGCTGTAAAGTACTAATCGATTCTTCCGCCACCTGGATCCGTACATGGACATTTCAAAGTAAATGACAGCTTCTAATCGTTTTCATTCTTGGAAACAAATGCTCTTATTTTAAAGTCTTCTGGCCGACGCCGTAGCTATTTTTTTTCTATCTTTTGAAGTTGTAAGTCCTGTAACTTGTGTTGATTTGCCATGACGAAGGTAACTATTTACTGAGGGGGATGCGAAGATCGGGAAGCAAAGAATAAGGACTGGGTGAAAAACACTAAAAAGCTTAACAGATTTTGATCCATGGGTAAGCTTTAGGCATTAGTAATAGTTTGTAATAACTTGCTGGGGGAGATTCTACGCCAATGATTGGTGACAAATGTCAATTTTGAAGGGTTATGACGTAAAAGCGTTTTTGACGTTAGCTTTGAAGATATACATTCTGCATCTGAATTCCACCCCTGTGTATCTAATTTGGACGCTCAAAGTGTTGTTTTATGGAAACTGTGAGTGCGTCACGTCTGGGTTATTTTTGTCCCCCGCAAACTGTGATTGTCGTGTGACTTTTTTTATATTCTTTTTGGGGCTATTTGGCTTCAATAATAAGGAGCACGTGTAAAGTTCATCATCGATTTGCTTGGGAGGGGCCACTTGGCTCCACAAATTAATTCCCCCCTAATCAACCGTTTAATTAGCTCGTCCAGATCTTCTGTCTAATATTATGGTATTTTATTGTGTCTAATAAATTTTAGTCATTTATTTATGTAAGTTCTGCATGGGTCTCGCGTGAGTCTTGCAAAATAAATAGTTGAGATTCTATAAGACAAAATAAGACAGAGTAATATTAAACAGAGAATCTAGACTTCTCATAAAGGCACCATTTAAGGATCATTTTATTTCTTTTATAAGCAGTCTAATTTTAATATTTATAAACGATAAAAATAAATAAAACATATTTTTTCTTTATCGGAAGCCTGTAAAACATTAGAAACAAACAAAAGTAGCTGCATAAAATTGGTTTAGTTTGTTTTAAGAAATGGGAATCAAGCCTTATAGTAAACGTTATATAGTCAAGTGGGAAGCGGATAACTGCTAAAAGTATCTAAATAGTAAGCTCATCTTCAAATGAATGCTCTTCTATTCCAACTTCTCCAGGTGAGAAATTAAGAAGCATGATTAGAGTAAATGCTATTTGAACCCTATATCTTTCAAAGCAAAGATATGACGACGATCCTCCAAGTTTCACTTACCAGCATGGTTATATGTGAATGATTAACCTTAACCCGTACGATTACTTCCACCAACGTTGTTTGTCAATTCTAAAATCAAGTTCCAAGGTCATGGGGTCTATTGTGAACTAATAAAGCAAGCTTCCCCCGAGTGTTGAGAATTTTAGCACTATCGATCAGAATGCTAGACAAAATGAGTCGATCAATTCACCATCTTGGTCTCCATACATGCAAATCACAATCTCTCTCGAGATTCAAGCCAAGCTAATACAAGAGTGACTGTCATTTTCACGTGGACCTCTGTGTCGACACTGATTGAACCATTTAGTTAATGTTTAAGCAACATTTATATGAGGATCGAGCTTGAAAACCCTCAAAAAGGCAAAAGATATAATGAAGGACACCTCATAAAACAGAAGCCATATATGTTAAGACACGAGGACGAAGGCATTGAGGAAATTTTAAGCCTACTCTTTATTAATTGCTCTTCAGATAGATATATCTCCATGGATCAATTGGTTATCCTGGATTAGTTCGGAACAGATCACTTGTTTCACAATTGCTGTGCCAGTGCTGTTTCATTGCATCTGGTACATATATTTATATGAGACCCATAAAAATATATGAACCAGATGCAATAAAACAGCATTGGCACAGCAATTATGGAATAGGTAATTTCATCTGGATTAATTCACCTATTATCAGTGAGGCTCAAATTCAAAACCATTATCATTTAACCAAAACCATTATCATTTAACCGCTAAATTTAATCCGTTACAAACCATTATTGACTATTTTATGTTTCTGGCAATTCACAAACTTTGTTATTTCCAAAGCTAAATATATATATTACATTTAATAGCTAATTAGTTTGAGAAATAAAGAAAAATCCAACCTTTAAGCTACGTTTTAATTATAACTACCAAGAGAAACAAATACATATATTACATAGATAAACATAAAAGAAAAAACATGAAAAAGGGCTACATTAAAAAAGATTACACTGTAAGAGACAATAGTGCACGCATGCAGCCTTTGAGCTTACTTTAACATGATCACTTAACTAACAACGACTAATTGCCGCTGAGCTTCTATCCTTATTTCTTCTTTCATCTTCCTAATGAACTCCTCAAATTTCTTGTTAAGCTCTTCTGTGCTTAACACTCCATTCTCTTCTTCTTCTTCTTCATCATAGTACTGGTCTTCTTCTTCTTCTTCCTCCTGTTCATGAGTATTAGGTTCATTATCCAACTGACCATCATTTAGTTCTCCTTGACCATCACGATCTTCTGTGACAGAAACTGCTTCTTGTACTACTACTTCTACAGTAAACTCCTTTCTTTCTTTATCTTCCACTCGTGGTCCAATGATACACTCGCGTTCTCTTCCTTGGACTAGGTGGCAATCATCACTTTCTTGGGATCGAACATTCTCCAACAATGATTCCTTGGATATCATTTCTAACCTTTGAATGTCATCCTCGTAACTCCGGAAAGACCCAGTACTTGGACGCTGATCATACTTTGAAGAAGAAGAGCATAACAAGCCGGAAAATTTTGCCACAAAAACTAAGAGACCATTACAGAGGAGGAATATGCAGTTCTTGTCTATGGTGTGACTAAACAACCGAAGTGGGACTCTGGCCAAGTAGAAGTTGAAGAAACAAAGGAATGAAAAACTGGAAGAGTTGGATAAGATGAATGAAAACACTGAAACAGAAAGTAGCAGTTGTGGGAGTTTACATAGGAGCTTAGATCTTATGAACTGGTTTAAGGTTTTCTGGTTTTTTGGTTCACCGTGAGAATCCATGTTCTCTGTCTTTTGTTGGGTCTTTTGATGTGGTGGCAAGGGGCGTTACAATTTGGACTTTTGGTTTGTGTGCTAAAGCCACGATTTGCTTCTCATATATATAGAAGAACTCATCCTCAAAGTTTAAAGAATCCATCATAATTAATATTTATCTTAAAGAGTATTTTAATATTAATAATTATGGTAATTATAAAATTCATCAAAATAATAGTTAGCTCCTTCATCTAATTGGAGGTTATGACTTGACCAAAATATCCTTGGGTTGCATGCAAATTTGAGGCAGGAACACTACCTCAGTAGAGGTAACAAGGTCACTAAAGTAACTCTATGAAGTTGTGTGATAAACAGAGGTTGCCTGTATGCAGAGGATATCACGATTTGCTTGAAGATTCTGAACATTCTAGCTAGTCATTTGGAAATGCATAATAATGTCCAAATTAACCACTCTGCGCTTGACCGTATATTATTGTAACAAAGTGGTTATAAACTAATTAATGTCGTTGCTTAGATATACATGTAACAAAGGGTCACATCCTATATCTGCCACATAAAGGACACAGTGTTCTGAATTGTTTCCTTTTTCCTTTTCTCTTTACAACAAAGGTGATTCCTTTTCAAAAGAAAAATACCTTAACTCGCTACATTCAGATGAAGATAATTGATTCTGCTTCTTTTTATGATGCCTGCGAAAAATCAGAAGGCCTTGAAACCACAAAGTTTAACGTAGAGCAAAATTATATCCATACATATATATATTAAAGGAGATACAAAGAAAAGAATATCACATAAGATTGTTAGAAAACATGCAGGTCTATTTGTGATTTTCTGTTTTTATTTTCAAATTTTGTTTGTTTGAGTTTTTGGTTTCTAATTTTTGTTATGATTTCTTCTCGTTTTTTAAAATTATGAAAATCATAAAAATTGGTTTATGTTTTTTATAGTCTAATTTACTATCAACTAAATATATATTATTAAGTTATTTAAGATATTAATTTTTAATATGAATTATAAATAATTTAATATTATATTATATTATATTATATAATTAATTAATTAATTAAATTTTAATAATAATTATGAATAATTTAATTTTACTCAGTAATATTATTTAATTTTAAATTAAATAAATATTAATGAATATTTAAAATTTAAATGTCTTCTAAATATATAAATTTAAAATAAAATTTGACTTAATAATAAAATTATTTTTTAAAAATATTAATTTATAAATTATTTATTTCAATAAAAATAAAATAATTTTATTAATAATTTGTTAATAAATATTATATAAGAGGTTAAAATTAATTTATTTAATTAAAAACTTTATCTTTAAGTTTTATCTAATATGTAATTATTGCTAGTGATATACAAATCCTCATTAGTATTGACAACTAAACAAAATTTTATTTTTATTTGAAAGAAAAATTTAATCAAAATTAAAAAATCTGAAGTGGAACCAAACGACCCGGTGACTTATCGAAATAATCACATTTCAATATTTATGATTATAACTCTAATAAACATAAATGAGTTACATCTAACCATACACATTTAAAACTTTATTTTAAATAAAAAGAGTACTAAAAATATTAAGAATAAATTGTTTAATATTCTTACTTTTAATTTCTTAATTTTCAATAATCTTTTTATTACTTTTTTTATATGTCTTCTGTATATAACATTTTATCTCCTTTTTATTTTGTCCATAATTAATTTTTTATTTCTATATTTATATTTTCATTTAGTAAATTATGGATTGTTGGTTGAATTGGAATTTTATTATAAATACAGACAAAAATATCATTTTCTTTTTCCAGATTTAGTTATATGAAACATTTCTACTTTATCATTTTCTTCATTATATTTTTCTCTTTTTTGTTTAGTTTATCGTTTATAATTAATTGCTTTTTGTGTCTATATTTTTATAAAAAATCATGAATTACTTCACATGAAAATATATTAAAAAATTAAACTACATACAAGCCAAACTTCTATAATTATTTCTTCTAAATTTTAAATTAATAGTTCTATTTTATAATATAATATAATTCTAAAAATATAGTTATAATGATTTCGAAATGTGTGGGTAAACGATTAATATACATATTAAAAGACATATAATAAAAGCATGTCAAATAGCATTATCGGAAAGTAGGAACCTATATATAAGAGAAGAATTCAACAAAAGTGTGTCACATAAGATAGTCAGGAAGTATAGAATTTATAAATCCAATCAAATTCTGACATTATGATTAAAACTATAAATTCAAACTTCATATAGTTTAGCACTATGCTAAATAAGATAATAATTAATTGATGTTGCATTAATTCCATGTACAAAAAGAAACATATTCTCTTATTTTGTCTTTTACATTAATATGTAAATGTTATTGATTAACATTGTTTAAATTCTTAAACTTATTTAAGTTTAAAAATAATTAGTGAAGTATTATTTTGTACTAATGCATGAACTTCTTTTACTATAACTCATTATAAATTTTTAATCAATTATCATCTTAATTATACATTACCTTTTTATAATACTCATAATTAAATTCATAAACAATTTTTATTTTCCTATAAGTATTAATCAATTAATTAATAAATTTTACAAATTCTTACGAGTTATTTTATTCCTATATTATAATCATTTTAACTTCTTAACTTAAGCACCTCATTTCAAGTATATAATCAATTATTAAGAAATTATAATACGATACTAATTATTACTAATTTTTGGTTACTATTACAAATTAAAAAGTAATTTGAAATATATATAATATAATATAAACAAAATAAGTATTGTGATATTTATTTTAAGTATAGAGAAGTAATAGATATAAGAAAAAAATAAAACTTATATTAAATTTTTTAATAAAAAATAACCACCCAAAATATGCATTTATGGTTAGTATACGTTAGAGATGATACAAAGAAAAAGTCATTCTCTTACGATTGCTATATAAGACTAACTTTGTATGTATTATTTTAAGTAAGATTATAATTATTGTAAAGAAAGACATTTTCTTTCATTTTTTTACCACATATAACTAATCTTTGCCAACTAAAAATGTAACTAATTAATATTATATAATTTATTAGTATTCATATTTAAAAAATTGATGCATTAATTATTTGTCCTAACACTTAAAAGCTCATTTATTTTCTAACTCATTATAAATGCTTAATCATTAGAAATCATCATCTTTATAGTTATATCCATATTACCTTCTTAAGATACCAATAATTAATATCATAAATACTATTTGGGAAGATGGGAAACATGGTTTTTCAAAAAAAAAAAACTTGATTACTAAATCAATATGTTAGTGAAATTATACAAATTCTTCCATGTTTATATTATAACCATGTTACTAATTGAACTCGTTTTAGTTATAATTTGATCTATTATTATTCAGTCACTATTACAAATTTTAAACTATGATGACATATATATGTTAGATCGAATTTTAATGAGATTCAATTATAACATGATCTTTTGTTATTTTATCTCATGTGAATTCATGGTCTAAAAGAATGACATGCTTTACAATAAATCAATAGTTCATTGTATTAATTTTATAGTAATTAATAATCTTGATTAACTATATCAAAATAGGATTGAATAATATTTTAAAATACTTTAATTTGTAGTATGGTACTAATAATTGACAAGTTTTAGTAAAAAAATTATAAAAAGATTTATTTTATAAATTATCAAACTAGAAAAACTTGGCATAAATTAAAAAATCTTTAAAAAATAATTAAACTAAAGAAAATTTCTATTAGCCTTTTTTTTATTTGAGGAAACTCCGTAGGCGGGCCAAGCGGGCACACCTCATCATCAAGGCCCAAGTCCAACTAGTTCTCCGCCTACAGATAAAACCCCGGCTGCCCCAGACTCTTACAAAAGGGGCTAGCATGGAATCGAACCTGGGACCTAATCGAAGCCAAGTTTCGCTCTCAACCATCGAGCCACACCCCTTGAAGGCCTATTAGCCTTTACTTATGGTAAGTACCTCGAGCATAGGATTTTGTATTATAGGTCAATTTCTGTAAAATCCTATTGGAAATATTAGTCTACTGAGAGATTTGAGTCTTTTAGCAAGTTAAAATAGTAGACCTTTATATATGGATGAGGCAACTTCAACCCATAAAAAAGTTAGATATGCCAGACTGTGTATCATTGTCGATATGAATCAAACTTATGTGGAAGAAATCCCTTTGTTAAGATTGGAAGCTAAGGACACCATTATTAATGTTTCTTAGGCCTTTATTGTAAGTTGTAACAATAAGGAAAGGAACAGAAGCCTACTAGCTAGCGATTTTATATGGGTTACTAGGATGAATTGATGTCTTCATATTGCCCCCTAATTCCTCCCAACATCGCTGAGGCAGTAAGCCAAGAGTCCCCATAGCCTGTCCCAACCAATATAAGCAAGTTAGGAACCAAACTTAGAAAATATTCCCCCTAGTCACTCTCTTGTTCAAACCTTAAGTCATGTTGATGTACTCTTGTGATTCCATCATAAAGATGTCGGGTTTCCAAGACCTCAAGCGCCTTGTTTAGAGTGTCAAGAACAATGGATTTTCGAATTATATATTATGTAACGTGAATATAATAGTTCACTACAAGGAAAAGAGGCGTTACCGACAGAACTTACCGGTCAAATCGACTGATATTCTGTCGGTACATATATTTACCGACAGAATTGGGTGACAGAGACGTTCGTCGGCGTAAGCGCGGTCGCTATTAAATACCGACGGTGGAAACACACGGTCGGAAAAATTTTACCGACCGAAAAGGAGTAGCGTCTGAAAATGGGCGAAGACGCCTTCTGACGGAACCGTCGGAGTTGAAGGCAGTTCTTACGACGGAACCGTCGGCGTATGATGGCTTAGTTGCTGACGGTTCTGTCGGCGGTTGAAGTGTTCTTGTTTCCGACGGTTCCGTCTGGAAACACCGACAGAACCTTCGGTAATTAGTGGTATATATAGACAAAGTTACTTGATTCAAAGTTTCAATTCAAACGTGGATCCTGTTTGATCGCTGAAATCACCTACAAATTGCTGTTAATGTTAAGTTGAATAACTAATTAAATGCTGAAAATCTGGTCGTTAAATTTGATTCCAATTTTAACAAATTATAAATTATCGTAATATAAGTTTAGGAGTTTTGAACCCATAGAATTTGTTTATAGAAAAAGTGAAATGACCATAAAAAGGAAAACCATTCTTAAATGCAAATTATAACATTTAGTAGTATATAATAGAAAACCAAATTTATGACTACAACAATCCTATTGTCTTGGTGAGCGTTGCTGTTGTGAGTCTGGATCCTTCGTTCTCATTTCATCTATGTCATTTCTTAGCTTAGTTATTACCTACATCAACGTATTCACTGTGGCCTCAAACTGATTGATACATCACGTTGTCGGCTCTGAACTAGATACTGCTGTTGTCGACATAGTGGAAGACTGCGAATAAAATGCATTGGCAGATGATCCAAGGCCAAAGATCTTTCCCCGATTGTCCCTGCTACCCACATCATCAAAATATACCTGGGTCTCATCAATAGGTTGTTCATCCTGCTACTGTTGCCCAATGGTTTGTTGTATTTGGTCCTATTAGGAGGCAACGCATATATTATAGTTAGTAAGTGGTAATTAAACGTAAGACTGAATATTAAACTATGAAATTAACATACATTAAGTTCTCGACATCGGTTGTTTACGAATGTCACACCGTCATGTTTCTTGGTGTGCGTATGCAAGAACAACTAATGGGGTGTAGGCCTAACGCCCGTAGACTTTTTCTGCAGAACAACGTAAAGTTAAAAGTTGAAGTTGAAAGGACCACTATTTCGACAGAGTTTCAGCTATTTTTATGATATTACCCCATGTTAAAGAAAGCAAATTATTCAACACAGCCATAAATGTTTGCAGCATATTTGTTGGACCCCGAACTTTTGATGAAAATTAGAAATATTAAAATGAAATTAAATGAGAAAGAAATTGGTGAGAAAAT
>JAOQMR010000005.1:18617483-18627752 GCA_027563865.1 Erythroxylum pelleterianum
AAGTTGTTTCCAGAAGTAAACTGATTTTAGTATATAGGTTGTTGCAAAGATTTTTCCTTTTTCCTTTTTCCTTTTTCATTAAGATTATTTTTAGCTTAACGATTAAAATACTTTTATTCTATTTGCATCATCAAATGATTGTACTGTGTCGTTCAATCGTTGAACGTTTTATCTTAAATTATCTTTTGTTTTTAGTTGGTTTTAAATTGGTGTGATTGAGTTATTTACTTTCAGAGGAAGCACGGTTCGTACTTAATAAATCATGCAGTGCTGAAGTTTAGTGGTTTCTGTTTGGTATGTGTTTATTTTGCCCTTTTGTTTGTTCAGCATATTCACTGGATGAAATAGAGCAGAAGACAAAAACATTGCGAGAATCTGTGAATTATACTGCTGGTGATGATACTTCCTCTGTTGAGGTTAGTCAACTTTTAACTTTCTTATTGTATTCTTCATGTTCTTTTCCTATTAGTATTCTTGACATCTTTACAAACGCTGCTGTTACAACTTTTGGGTAAGAAAAAATTGCTTTTAATCAATTCTTTGTTTTCCACTCTGTTAATCACTGGTCTGTGGTGTGAACAATTTTCAAAAGTAGCAGGGTGTGTGATTTTTATTTCAATGCGACAGATTCAAGAAAAGAAAGTTAGGATGTAATCCAGTGTGTTGCGAATGAGAATTTAAATCTTCAATTTGGATGTCACTCCCGTATTTGGAGGAATTCAATCTGTCGATTCATCTCTTTGATTTTTACAGTGATGTTTTGCATAATTATTCTCATGATTGCTGAATACGCTAAAAAGGCAATAATACAATAAATTGATATTCACTTATCAAACTTGTGCAGAAATATAAAGGTTTCCTGTACTCTGCTGCAATGACAGGTGAGGTCTCTGAAATGTTTTTTGACAACATTATTCACCTTCTCTGTAGTTTACATTCACGTTAATATAAAATTTTATTTTGCAAATTTATTAGAATATTGGCTATTACATGTTCACTTTTTCCTGCCTTAATTTGGAACTGATATTCTTCTTTCTGTTTTTCTATTGCATCATTTCCTTAGTAGAGCTTAAATCTTCACTTGATTAGCTGCAATCCATTTCCAAAAGTTCACATGTTATGTTTTCTTATAATTTTGGTTACGATGATCATGTCAGTGATTTTATATCAGTTGTGCTTGGATTTTTTTCCTTCATGTTGTCATTTGTCAATTCGATGAAGGTCATCAACATAGCAATTGTAGTTGTTCACATGCAATGCCATTTCCATGACTGAAAAATTGATTGTTTTCATATCCCATGCAAGATGCGGGTCTTATTATGGCAAAAAAAATGATGGGTACCTGCCATCGATGCTTTTATTGTGGGTTATTTGGTCTATGGACAGCCAATTAGTCCATTTGTTATTCCACTATCTCTCATCTTAATCTTTTAGAATGGAAAAATACAGAGGAGCTAATCATTGAACGCTTAATTATGCCGTGAAGTTTATAAGTGGAAATGTAAGCACGTTTATGTAATGTGCTTCTGAAAATTGTGTGTTATTTATCTCAAGTGGAAACAAAATCCTCATGTGATTTGCTTTCTTTGAATTCCAGTGCCGGTTAAAGCGGCTGAACTTTACTTGGATACGAGGAGAATGATTGAAGAGCAGGTTAAGGTGAATGTGGATTCAACTTCCATTATTGTTGCATCCATCAAAATTTTAGTCTTCTAGTTGTTAACCTTAGGGTTTGTGCTGTGTAGGGTTTTACTGAACCAACATCTGATAAGCTTCTGCCTGATCTGCATCCTGCTGAACAACATGTTTTTACTCTTGTTTTAGATCTTAACGAGACAATAATCTACAGTGATTGGAAGGTAAGGCATCTAGTGGAAACAGCTGGCACAATACTTCATTTGTATTATTTATTCAAATTTAAACTTCAAAAATGTTTTTTGAGCCGTTATTCCTGCTGTTATTCTATTCAATATGTGAATGTAAGTTCCCCAGCTGGATCATATCTGGATAAGGATTTTATGTTGTCAATGATATTAGCTATTCTACGTTCATGTGTTCTGCTCTTTTGTTGTCTAAAGCGTGACAGAGGCTGGAGAACATTCAAAAGACCTGGAGTTGATGATTTCTTGCAGCATCTTGCCAAGTTCTATGAGATTGTTGTGTACTCTGACCAGCTGAACATGGTACTTGAATTTTTGTGGCCCTATGTTCAAATTTAAGTTATATGAAGTCATTTGGTTATCAACTTTTTTTTGTTTTGTTGGTGCAGTATGTTGATCCTGTTGTTGAAAGATTGGATACAAACCACTGTATACGGTATCGGCTATCAAGAGGGGCTACCAAGTATCAGGATGGCAAGCATTATAGAGTATGCTTAGTATTGCCTTATACAGGCCATTACCATGTTATGTCTTTCTTTTGTGTAGCTTGTCTATCATTGTTCATCTGTGATATAACATATACAGTTTATATTATTATGCATTCAAATGCAATCATATCAACATATTTCTTTCAAAATTCTTTTGGATGCTATGGGAATAAGCTGGGTATACTCCACATAATCAATGGATTTATAACCTGGGTCACACTTGACCATCCTTTTGATGGCTGTTGGACAAAGAATTCTGTCAACTACTTCCATTGATTATGCTTTGCGAGTGGTTTTGCAATGAAACCATACCGTGCACAACACAGTACCTAGGCCCCCATTTATAGGTTCTGATGTGATCGTAGAGGCATTGACATATCCTTCAACCTATGATTTAGTCATCTTATCTGGAATGTAGAAATATGAGATCATAGCATATGTTAATCTACACTAGTATTATTAGATCTTAATTAATGCCCTTACAAGTTTGCATAGCTAGAATGATTTGGTGAACTCTAGATTTAGATCTTAGTAAAAAAGTCTGTATAGAGTATCCACTTCACTACTGCTGGTTTATAAGGCTTATTTGCGATGGGATTAGATATCACTAATTTTTATGATCCTGGGAACAACATTCTCTCTTCAAATTTTTTTAATAAAAAACTATTTCCAATCTTTATTTCTTCCTAGTAAAATGCATTGGTGCAACTGTATTCACATTGCTTTTCTAGAGCCACCTTTGGTAACTGTTTACTTGAAACGGATTTGCTTCTGTTTATATAATCTGTAGGCAATCCCTGGCTTTATTCTTCTAAATTTTACCGAATTAAATGGTTTTATGAATAGTTGCAGGTCATTTTATAACTGCTGCATATAGTATAATGAAAAGATATCATTGTTCTAGTTGTTATTTTCAGGATTTCACGAAACTCAATAGAGATCCAGCTAAAATTATATATGTGAGTGCACATGGTTTTGAGAATAGTCTTCAACCAGAAAACTGTGTCCCAGTTAAGCCGTTTGTGATGGATGAGAAGGGGGATGCACCTTTGGATACAGCACTTCTGGATCTCATTCCATTTCTTGAATGTAAGTTACCTGCAAATCCTATTTCTAGAACTCATGTCCACATAAATTCACAAAGGGGAAATTTTTTTAAAGTGCCAATGCTGACAAGATAGGGGTATAGTTGTTGAACTTCTAGATGCCTTTATCATTTCTCATTTACATCTTTTTGTGAAGCTTCCACATTATCCTTGAAGATACCATACTTGATCTTCTGTTGAATAATAAAGGACATTCACATCCTGTGTGCAGATGTTGCACGTGCTAGTCCAACTGATATCAGAACAGTTCTAGCTTCTTATGAAAAGAAGGACATTGCAAAAGAATTCATCGAGCGTTCTAAAGACTATCAGAGGTTACTTTCTTACCTGTCATGGCTTTATTAGAAATCTATGAGGCTAGCTTTGTTTCAGCGCTAGATAGTGTGTTCAATCAGCATAACCTTTCTTTGTTTGACTGGCGTTATAATTTGCTCAAATCTTGGTGCAGACGCATGCAAGAACAGAGGCAACAAGGGCGTTTCTGGCGACGATGAGTTTGTTAGTAGGATATAGTGGATGAAGTTTTGGCGGGAAGATCGTGATAAGACAATATTTACACTTGAAGGTGTCGAACCCTTTTTATTTTTGCCAAGTTAAGAGTAGTTTGACTGTCGAGGGTTATTTTGGAAATCAGAATGCTCTTCACAGCATCATTTTGGGAGTTTGTGGTCTTTCCCAGTTGTTGGGATCATATTACTAATCAATTATCTTGATAAATAATAATCGAGATTTTCTTCTAGTGACAAGGGGATTCATATCGTCATTTTCTCAGTGTTTGTAATCATCATTCATCTGAACGATTGGTCATTCAACAAGTTTTGCAGAAAGCTATAATAGAGGTTAAATTTAGCCGTCTGATGTAAATAGACTACTACTTTGTTTTCTTTTGCTCTTGGTTGTGTCATGAAATCTATTTGTAAAACATTTCCTGTTCGAGTTGCGAACTATTTTATTTCTCATATCGTACAGGACTTATGCCTTCTACCTTTGGTCTAAATTTATGAGGAAAGCGTTGGGGGTTTTAGGAATTGTGGTTATTGTACACTGTGCCTATAACAGGTCCCCATCATAAAACCAACAGGTAAACAAGGTCCCTCAATCGAAACTTACCAGGTTTATTCTTTTTTCCTCCTAGAATACTACGTTCGTTATCATTTCAATGTGAAGCTACTAACAATAGTATAATTTAATTTAAACATAATCTAAGAATCAAAGAGCTAAAACACTGAACTTGTTAGAAGTTTAAAAATATTTAGAAGAAGAAAATG
The DNA here is from genome assembly GCA_027563865.1 of Erythroxylum pelleterianum. Taxonomy (NCBI): domain Eukaryota; kingdom Viridiplantae; phylum Streptophyta; class Magnoliopsida; order Malpighiales; family Erythroxylaceae; genus Erythroxylum; species Erythroxylum pelleterianum. Next base: position 18,622,226 of record JAOQMR010000005.1, read on the forward strand.
CTAAATAATTACAACATTTTTTAACCGTAAACATAAGAAATATTCCGAGATACGCTACTTCCTCTCTTTGAACAATACTTTCCAACGCATGCTGCCTTGAACTATTCTTGAAATTTACGTTTTCTCCGAATCCCCTCCGTAATCGTTTTATTACAATCACATTTGTTGGAAAAGGGAAGTCTTTCAACATATGTTTTATACAAAGAGTAAGAATTTTGGAACCGAATTCAAACATATTTGTTTGTTAGTAAAATAGCCTGATTCATTTGTTCATATCATTAATCCAACAGTTGAATCATCAATTTGTTTTGGTCATCCTATAGAAAAAACATAATCATAGTAACATAAATACTATAATGACTTTTTGGACGATTTTAGTGGCAAAATCAAGCTCTTCATTACTTAAAGACATTTGTCATAGATATTAGTGAGAAAATAATAGAGTGGAGAATAAAATATTCTGAGCCTTACTGTAATGCAATGTACAGTACGATAGTACAAAGAATCATAACAAAAATAACAGAAGTTCTATATGTCTTGATATAGAAGGAGAGAGAAGAAAATATCCGTACAAAAGGAAATGATGAAGAATATAAATTGGTTATGTCTTAACATTACCCCTCAAATGAGAGGGTGTGATGGACAACCCGAGTTTGTCTCATAAGAATAGAAACTGGGAGTGAGTTAAAGCTTTGGTGAGACAATCTGCGACTTGATGAGGAGAGGAAATATATCTGACGTTGATGAAACCAGACAAAACCAAATCTTGGAAAAAATGTACGTCAATTTCGATGTGTTTACTATGAGCATGTTGAACTGGATTTGCAACTAGAGCTCCATCACTCAAGTTATCGCACCATAGTGTAGAAGGTTGTAGGAGGAAAAGCCTAGCTCAGATAACAGTGAACTTAACTATGTAACCTCAGCAGCTCCATCAGCTAAAGCCCTATATTTGAATTCTGAACTTGACCAAGAGACTACTCGTTGCTTCCGTGAGAACCATGATACTAGTGTGCCTCCAAGATACACATAAACCTGCCATTGATTTTCGATCATCTGTATCAGTAGCCCAGCCTGCGTTTGTGTAGCCATTAGCTAAAGTGAAGAGAGTGGCTTTAGATGAAGTCCATATTTATAGGTTCTTTTTAGATAGCGTAAAATACGTTTGACTACTTGGAAATGGATGATTGTTGGCTGAGACAGGAATTGGCTGAGTTTATTCACCAAAAATGCAATATCTGGACAAGTAATTGTTAAGTATTGAAGAGAACCTATGGCATGACGATACACAGTAGGATTTGTCATGGATTCTCCATCAGTTAAAGAATAATGTCAAACAGTGACCATTGGAGTAGGCGCAAGTGCACAATCTAGCATGTTGAATTTCTTTAACAAGTCAAGAATATATTTTCCTTGATTTACGTACATGTCGGAGTTGTCTTTGTAAATTTCTAATCCAAGGAAATAGTATAAAGGTCCTAAATCCTTGAGAGAGAATGGTGTATTTAATCTCTGTACAAAGGATTTTAGGTATGTAGAATTGTTTCCAGTTATTAGAATATCGTCGACATATATTAAGACAAACATAATGAGGTTACCCGTTTAAAGCAAGAACAAAGAGATACCACTCTTGGCATTTGTGAAACCCCATTGTAGTAAGGTGAGATGTAGACGATCAAACCAGGTTTGGGGTGCCTGTTTTAAGCCATAAATAGGTTTAACCAACTTACATATCACATATGTGATGAGGTCGTTGTTGATCGATGAATCCCTCAAGTTGTCACAACGTCTTCTTGAAGAAAACCATTTAAAAATGTGTTGTTTACGTCAAGCTGTTGTATTTCCCACTGTAAAGTAACAACAATTGTCAGTACAACCCGAATGGTGGTTGGTTTGATCACCGGACTAAATGGTTCCCCATAGTCAATTCCAGCCACTTGTTGGAACCCTTTGCAACCAACCGAGCTTTGTGTTTGAGGATAGATCCATCAGCTTTGAACTTGTTTTTGAACACCCATTTATAGTCGATGAGCTGCTGTGTACCGGTGTATGGAACCAAAGTCCATGTTTTGTTTTGTTGTAAGGCGTTAAATTCATTCACCATTGCCCGCCGCTAGTGAGAGGATGTAAGTGCATCTTGCACAAAAGTTGGTTCAGCTATGCGTGATAAGGAAATTGGGTCTTCGAAATGAAGAAGTCCGGTGAAGGGATATTTAGGTTTGAAAATACCATCTTTGGCCCTTGTCGTCATTGGGTATTGATTGAGTTCGTACGATGAAGGTGCTTGATTGTCTGGACAGAAAGAAGCATCAAGTCTAGTTATTGAGGGAAGATCAGTTGAATTGATGATAGGTGAGATGTCATGATGTGGAGAGTCAGAATGAGTAAGTGAGGTGTTGACAACAGGCAGTTCTTGTTTTGGAGGCGAGGGAGAGGATATAGATAAGTTTGATTTGTGAATTATGAGAGGCATTCCACCATCTATTTCAGCCATTTTAACTTGATGGTTCAAGAAACCTGTGACAAAGGGAAACAAGGATGGATCAAATACGACATGTCTTGATATAAAAATTTTCCCAAAGGCCCTTAAGCATTTATGACCTTTTTGTTGAGATGCAAACCCAAGATATACGCATTTTTGATTGTGAAATTGGAATTTGTGATGATTTTATAGCTTTAAACATGGGTAGCAAGCACATCCAAACGGTTGTATAATCTTATAGTCTGGATTTGTTTTAAATAAGTTGAACAATGGTGATGAACCCTTTAAAACTGGAGTAGGAGGTCTGTTTATCAGAAAAATAGCAGCTTGAAAAGCATTGACCCAGTACATAAGTGGCATCCTTGCTTGTGCTAACAAGGTCAAGCTTGTTTCTACTATATGCCTGTGTTTCCTCTCTGTGCGTCCTTTTTTAGAGGAAGTATATGGACAAGTAAATCTGAGATTAACTCCTGCGGCTTCTGCAATGGGAATGAGAGGTTTGTATTCTAAACCATTGTCACACTGAACAACCTTAATGCGTGTGTTGAATTGATTTTGAACTAGGGCTTTAAAGTGATTGAAGGCACTGACAGTCTCACCTTTCCGTTTTAATAGATAAAACCAAGTGTACCTACTGAAATCGTCCAAGAAATGAATGTAATATCGATGACCATTCGAGGACTGAGTAGGAGAGGGTCCCCATAAATCAGTGTGGATAAATTCTAAAGGTGCAGAAGCATGAGAAGAAGAATGAGGAAAAGGTAATTGTTTTGATTTTCCAAATTGACAAGCCTCGCATACATAATTATCATTAACTGAAAGATGCACATTATAGTTTTTCAGAATTTTCTTCAGAGTTCTATGGCTTGGATGTCCTAGCTTGTGATGCCATTTGATGAAATCATCTTCTGTGTTGGTAATTTGTGCAACATGGACCTGAGGCTGAAATTTATTCCTGTTGTTCATAGGATACATTCCTTGTTTGGGTGTCCCTTGCATCAGTAGTCGTTCCATTACCTTGTCCTTCACAGTGCAACTGATATTAGTAAATTGAATGCCAACACAGTTATCGTCAACAAGTTTGTTTACGTTCAAAAGATTTTTAGTAGCAGTAGGGATAAGTAATACATCCTTAAAAAGAAGTTTAGACTGGGACTAAGGACAAGAAACAGAAGCAGATCCTGTACCCATGATATGATTCTTTTCTCCAGTGGCTGTAAGGACATGAGACTTACCTACTGGAGTAATATTTTCAAGCTGTTCAAAGTTTTGTTTTCTCCAAAAAGCTGGAGTAATATTACCTACTGGAATAATGTTTGCTCCAAAAAGAATTTTGTATCTTTTTTAAAGTACAAAGCTTAGTACATACTTGTTCATATATCATCTAAAATCTGAATTTAAATATTAAAAAGCAAACTTGAAAGGTAGAAGGGGAAGGATGCTTAAAAGGCACAATTGAAAGACCTAAAACGGTAGAAAGAATGAAGAATAAGCTAGGATATGTATTTGGAGTGGATCCATCAATCTAAAATTAATTTGTTGAAGATTAAAACGGATTTCATCATGTTTCTTTTGATTTTCTATTTTTCTTTAGCTTTAAGTCTATATCTTTCATTGTAAGGAACTAGATCTTAATGGTACCTACATAAAATCAACCTTAGAGTAGATTTTGTAGTGATTTCATTTTAATCTTTAACTTCATTGAGATTCTATTGTATGTTTTTTAATTATTTTTAATGAATATTATCGGTCTATTAATTCGTATTTGATTTTATGCAATTTAGATTGATTAATCCTCTGTTTGAATTGATCTTGCATAATCGAAAAGAGTTGCATGCTATCCTAATTATAGGTTGACATAAATCATTTAGATTAAGGTCTAATATAATAGAGGAATTCATAAATTGGGTAATGCAATCCTAAGAGTTTTAATTAGAAAGAGATTTCAATTAATCAACCTAGGAATATTAGTTGAGAATAATATTGAGAAAGATATTAGCACAATTGAAGAATTTTCATAGTCCAATGAACTACGTTAAATTTGATGTTTAAGTCTTATTTTCATGATAAGTACTAGGGGCAATTTATAATTTGAGTACCACTATCTTTATTGATTGTTTCTTAGTCTAATCTTTATTATAGTTAATTAATTGTGTTAATTGATTTTAGTTTATTATTTCATTTTAATTTTGATTAATCACCATCTCTATTATTTGTCAGTTAGATAGTAGGAAAAGGGATACTACTAGTACTCATAGTCTTTGTGGGATTGACATTTGGTACTTAGTAACCCATATTATAGAAGCGATAGGTACACTTGCTTAGAAAGATCTACAGGGTAAGACATTAAATGCAATAAGTGTTTTATACCATTGTTGGGGACTAGGATATTAGGAATTCTTGATTCTATTAATCCATCCGTTATTCTTCTTTTTTTAAAATGTTGACTCATTTTTATTATATTCCTATTTTAGGAGCTTGGCTCATTTATAACCTAAAACAATCCATATGAGTTTAATGAAGAAGATCCAACAATTGAGAGAACAGTTATTAGAATCTCAGAATATGACTTAAATAGAAGCAAGAAGAGTTAGAGCAAGAATTTGAAGTCAAGTAACCAGTAAGCATGGTGGAATTGTAGACGAATATGTTTGAATATACGAGACCATGATTGACTAGAACTAAATCCAGTATCATTAAGCCAATTATTGCAACCAAAAATTTTTAGATAGAGCAAAATATCATTTAGATGGTGCAACATTTTATTCAGTTTAATAGGTCATAAGATAAAGACTTGAGCACTCATATAACTCTTTTTTTTATATATCTACGATACAATTAAGATTAATGGAGCCACTGATGACATAATCAAATTGAGATTGTTTCCTTTTTGTTGAGGAATTAGGCTAAAAAAAGTGATTGAATTCTCTACTTAGGTGATCTATCACAACATGAGACCAAATGACTGAAAAATTCTTAATGCAATACTTTTCACTAGCCAAAACTGTCAAAATAAGTAATAGTATCTCTTCTTATGCTCATATT
>JAOQMR010000005.1:18707969-18721061 GCA_027563865.1 Erythroxylum pelleterianum
TAAATATTCTTTGGATTTTTGTTCTGAGATTTATGATATGTAATATATGTGTGTGGGTTTGAGTTACTAAATAAAATCAATACCAGTGTGATATTTGGTTTTGTTTGTTCTGTCTTGGGTGGCATCTATGTATCCTCCCAGGGGGTATTTGGGTGTTACATATGTTCTCCTTACTGGTTCTTTAAATGGTCTCAAGTATGCATTTATAGTGATATCTGGCAATTGATCATTATATGAGTACTTTTTGGTCTATCTGTTTATGGATGGACTTTCTCATCTAGAAACTGGTTCCCCAAGCCTTTTGTGTAAAGATTATTGTAAGTAGGGACAACTTTTACCTTCCGATGCCGTTATAATCTCAAATTTTATTATGCTTTCTCAAGATTGAAGCCTCTGAGTTTCTTTTGAAACTTTCATTAACATGACCTTTTAACTTGTAGTTATCTGCTCCTATAGGCTACCTTTATTTAATTGATCTTATAGTTTATGGAATATCTTCCAAGCTTTAAATAGGATTCCTTGTGAGTTTAAATCAACATATATCTTGCAGCAAATATGGTATTGAGCAAGAAGAATGATGTTATCCATAACTTTTGTTAGAGTGTTGGACCAAAGAATTGAACAGAGTCAAGTCTGCAATGTTGACAAGCCCAACAATGATTCTAGGCCCATTCGTTTGAGGATAGCTCAACTCTCATCTGCAGTTCACAAAGCTAAACTTGCACCTGTACAGTAGTTGATTAGCTCCTGCTATAATCGCTTTCTCAGCTACTGCTACTGACAACATTACCAACTGTCAACATTGAGGCCATTAGATTGTATTCAATGGTTAGATTGTAATCATTCATTGTGTATATATATACATTATGTTGGACCCCATTTTTGGAGTCCAACCCTTGAACCATAAAACGTTAGTGTATTCCAATGAAATCTCCTTAACCATTTTCGGTTCATCTTCATGCTCTGATACCAAAATTGTTGGGTCTCGATTTACTGGAGCCCAACTCTTGGAATCATTTAAAACTGTGAGCATCTTACTATTGAAAACCCTTCATTTGGAAGGAAAAATCCTTCGAAAGCAAATGGCAGGTTCACTACGACGAACGGACGGGAACTTCTGCTGAGAGCCTTTGGGAAAAGTTCATCGCGGCGAACCTCAACCCTTTAACCTAAAATGTCCAATGGTTTCTATATCACTCTTACCTTTCTTTCAATTTTAACATCAAAAGTAACAATTTTTACAAATCTTTAATGGAATTTTAAGCCACAATACATCAATGTCTCAAATCTACAAATACAAAAGTTACATGAACCAATAATCTTTGAAATGTGCCTAAGCCTTGTATTTTACAAAAACAACTTAAATTCCAAAATAAGATTTTGAAGTAATATCCTTATACTCTTGATTACTCGATCTCTTCCTCATCACCTAAAGATGGGACGTAAATGGGGGATGAGCTTAAAGCTCGTGGGTAATAAGTTTATAACGAAGAATAAGCAAAATCATTGAAATGTGTCATTTGTTATAGAAAATTTATAAAACGCATAGTTCTCAAATTTTCAAACAAATTCACAATCTTAACTCATAATCATAGTTCAAATATCATCACACAACACTCAATTATGCACCATTCATGACTATGCAAAGATGCAATGTATAAATAAATGGCTCAAGAGTTCCGTGGAATGAAATAGAGAAGCCGAAGTTTACTCTGTGAACAAAATGAGTCTGAATTCTTAGGATCTCGTGGCCTCAAGCGGGCAGCCGGGAGAAAGCTATAGGTCAACATGCATGTGACTCACAAAACGTTTCTCTTTTGCCTAATCACAAGAAAATTTATGCTCAAATCATTTCGTCATACTTTCATGCTTCTTCTTCTTTTCTGAATATACAAAATGCCATGACATTTTTCAAGGCATAACATAAAATGTTTCAATGCATTTCCAACTTCATTTTGAAATTCATTAACAAAATTTATATACCGAAACATGTAGCAATTTTACAAATCATTAAAAAGCAATAAAAGCAATATTTATGAAGTAATTGAAATCATTTTATTTTCTTGATTTGGAAGAAAGCATTAATGGCTCATTACTGAATTATAAACATGAAACCCACCTCAAGAAATCCTTGCTTATAACTTGCTCAAAGATGCCTCTCCTCTTGATCCTCTTGCCTTATTTGATTCCTTTGATCAATGACAACAATCCCCATGCAATAGGAATTCAAATTTGAGAACCCATAAAGCACATGCATTGAGATAAATTCTAAATACTCAAACTCTGCCAAAAGTCCAAACCTTCGGGCCAAATTTTCATGATCATTCTGATCAGGTAAATGAACAAATTTGTTAACACTTTCTTCTAGAAAAATGTTCCCCATTGTCTTAAGTTTCTAATGACACCAAATCATTCAATTTGGTTCAGAAATCTAGAAGTTATACCTAAAATATTTTCAGAGTATTCTTATACTGAAACAACATTTTGTACTCAAATTCCATCTAAATATTGAAATTCTTAGAGACTGAATTGGAATTTGATTCCTTTAGACAACTTGTAGCTCTCTACCTCTATTTTACTCCAAATCAAAAATCACTCAATTTAGACATCTACAGAAAACGTTATACCCAAAATACCGAAGCATATTCTGTGCTGGAATGTTCGCTGCGGCGAACTTTTCTAGAAAGGAAAAATTCGCCCGAAATCTTACAAGTACTTCACCCCTCATGTTGGTCGCGGCGAACTTTGATAGAGGCATACGCAAACATGTTTCGTTTTCTAGATTTTATTCCCACCTCTCACAAATAACCCATCTTAAACATAAACCATCCCTTATACTTCATTTTCAACTCCATTTCAACCCAAAATCATTCACAAATACATCATATTCTATCTTTGATCATTAACCCTAAAAGATTAAAACATTTTTATATACCATTCGTCAACAACTCTCACACACATTCAACTTCATTTTCACTTCTAACTATCATTCAATATGGTTCATCAACAATCAAGAATGGTTAATGCTTATACTAACTTGTTTTAGCCTCAAAGTCTTCAAGATCTCCAGAAACCCTAGCTTCCTTCTTTCTTTTCTTCTTCTTTTCTCTTCTTTTCTTCTAATCCAAGACTACAATTTTGTCTAATCTTCCAATTTTGCCCTTCATTTTACTTTCCCTTCTAAAAATAACCCTCCTTTGTTTAATCCCAAGTCTTTTTACCTTATGCCTTTAATCTAATACCTTAGCTATACTCTAATTAAATTTCACTAAACCATATAATAAAATCCTACTAACATTTACGTAATAATTACCTCCACATAAAAAAATCCCATAAAGACCTCATAATTTATTTAAATTATGCTTATTCCTTAAGAAAAAATTGGGGGGCCAACACATTACTCAATCAACAAGAAAATCATCAAACGTTTTATCAAACAGTATCATACGATTTACATGGTATCAGAGCACAACTAACTCATCATCATCTAATCGTCATCATGGCTACTGGGTCTTCTTTTTCTTCCACTAATGCTGATTCTAGCACTGTCCTCAATTCTTCCTCTGTCAAATTCTCTACCCTAGCCAAGACACTAAACTTTAACCTTCCCCTGAAACTCGATCAGAATAATTATCTCAACTGGCATCCTCAAATCCTTGCAGCTATACGTGCACTGGATCTAACAGCTTATATCTCACCAGATCATGCTTCTCCACCTCCATTTGTTATTTCTTCTACATAAAATACAGCTGATCCCATTTTTACTCCTAATCCTGCTTATAAAGCTTGGGTCCGAGTAGATTAGCTCCTTCTTTGCTGGCTTCTTACCACCATTGGTGACACTATCGTTGGCCAAGTTAATCATGCTAGCTCTTCTAAGGAGCTTTGTCAGATACTGTTAGCCTATATGTGCAGACTTTACTCGTTAAAGTCTTGCATCTCAAGCAAAAATTATCATCTCTTCAAAAAGGAGCTTCAATCATTTCTGATTATATACAGCAGGTGAAGTCTACTAGTGACTCCCTCAAGGTTGCTGGTCATGTTGTGATAGACCAAGAATTGATTCTTAGTGCTCTCAGTGGTTTAAGTAGTGAATATGACTCTGTGGTTGTACTTCTCACTGGATCTATGGGTGTTTTTTTCTCTTCAAGATGTTCTTTACACCTTAATGATGCATGAGACCAGGCTTGAACAACAACACGTTCTCTCTCATATTGTTGTGCCTTCTGCATCTACTAAATTAGCAACATATTCTCATCAACCTAATCGCACTTCAAATTCTGGTCGAGGATCCTATAGAGGCCAAGGAAACAGAGGACGAGGGGGTAGAAACAAGCTGCACTATCAATTATGCCAGAAACCAGGCCATGAGGCATTAAAATGCTACAAGCGTTTTGACATTCACTGGCAAGGAAATCGATCTAATCAACTTTCACAACAAATAAACAACACTTCTCAACAGGCTTATCTGGCTCATCATTCAGGTTGCTACTTCACCAAATTCCTCTCCTGAGCCTAACTGGTTTGTGGATAGCGGGGCAACTAATCATGTCACTGCAGATTTATCTAATCTAAGCATTCAAGAGCCATACAACAGTAGAGAGCAACTTACAGTTGGTAATGGGAACAAATTACCTATCTCTAGCATTGGTTCTTCTCTTTTACCATCAACTTCCATTACACCTATTAAACTACATAACATTTTACATGTTCCTCAAATAACCAAGAATTTAATCAGCATCTCTCAAATTACCAAAGATAATAGGATTATTGTTGAATTTGATGATTCTTGTTGTGTTTTTAAGAACAAGCTTATAGGGAGGATTCTGCTCAAGGGACTTCTCAGGAATGGCCTGTACAGTCTTAGTTCAAAACCTACCATAACACAGTCTTTTATCAGTAAACTATCCAACACAGCACAACCTTCTATCAACAATCTATCCTACTCATTCTCAAATTAATGTGTTGTTTTTCTTTCTGAATCAAATATGAATATGTGGCATGCTCGTTTAGGGCATCCTAATACTACTGTATTACAACACACTTTGCAATCAATGAACCTCAAATTTTGTCCTAAATCCATCAGTTTATGTGACTCTTGTCAATATGGAAAACACCATATATTACCATTTCGAAAACACCAAATATCTGTCACTGACCCTTTGGAAATTATCTACATCGATGTTTGGGGTCCAAGTCCTTACCCTTCCAAGAATGGTCATAGATACTATCTGGTATTTATTGATACCTTGTCTCGGTTCACATGGGTCTATCCTATGAAACACAAATCAGAAACCATGGGCATTTTCAAACAAGTTAAATATCTTGTTGAACTACAGCTCAACCACAAAATCAAATCACTCCATAGCGACATGGGAGGGGAATTCACAGTGCTATTACCATTTCTTGCTCAACATGGCATTAACACCAGATTTAGTTGTCCATATACATATCAACAAAATGGGATTTCTGAAAGAAAGCATCGTCATATAACTAAGACTGGTCTTACATTACTGTTTTATGCTAAATTACCTCTAACCTTCTATTTTGAGGCTTTCCAAACAGCAACATACCTAATCAATACTCTACCCACTCCAGTTCTACAAAACCTATCACCATTTCAAAAATTATTTCATAAACAGCCTAAGTATGATCACCTAAGAGTATTTGGATGCATATGATTTCCGTTCTTACGATTTTACAATAAACACAAGCTAGGTTTTGACACCAACAAATATGTGTTCTTTGGATATAGTCCTTATCATAAAGGGTATAAATGTTTGCATCAATCTGGCCATATATTTATATCCAGACACGTCACATTCAATGAGTTTAAGTTTCCCTACTCATCCTTATTCAACAAATAATACAATACACACACAATCCATCCTAGCCTTCCTATTTCCACATTAACTGATAGTCTATGGGCAATTATTGGGCTGTCTCACAGAATGGAATCTATTTTGTAATCTTCTTCTTCAGATACAAAAACTCAGGCAAACAACTCTAATCCTATTCATTCTTCACCTTTATCTGGTTCTCCTATCCCTCCTGCTCTAGTCTGTATTCGAAACTTGCATCCCATGCAGACAAGAGCCAAAAGTGGCATTTATAAACCAAAGGTCTATCATCATTTCTCACATCAAACACAACATCTAAACCAAAATCAGCTGCTATTGCTCTCACAAATCCTATATGGAAAGAGGCCATGAATTCAGAAATTCAAGCTCTCCAACGCAATAAAACATGGTCTCTGTTTCCCTTTCAGTCATCTATGAAGATTTTGGGTGCTAAATGGGTGCTTTGAATCAAGTACGATTCTAACGGTGCAATAGACAAATACAAGGCCCGGTTTGTGGCTAAAGGATTTGGTTCAGCCTGATTCTGCTGAGGCTGGACGTCGTTGTTCTGGTCCATGGTTTGTGCGATTCTGGCTGTGAGTTACCTGCAAAACAGTTAACAGCGGGCCGGGAATTGATTCCCGAGAAGCCCCTCCGACACTCAAGTCAGTATTTCTGAGAGGTTTTGGTAGCTGAGAATATGAAGAACAACTAGTGTTTCAGTCTCATACCTGAATCACGGTAGAATAGTACCTTATATATGTTGTGGACGCTAGGTTTACGTAGATCTTTGTATCTGCATGGGAGTCTAACTCCCGATGGGCCGGACGGGCCATGAACGTATGGAGATGGGCCTGGGCCCAGCACCGCCGACCTAACCAGTATTCAATCAAACTTCAGGCCTTGACTTTACAGAGACTTTCAGCCCTGTGATAAAATCTTCAACCATTAAAGTGGTCCTATCTCTAGCTGTTTCACAAAATTAGGACATACAGCAAGTAGATGTCAACCACGCATTTCTTAATAGACATCTAAATGAACAATTTCCTGAACATGTCTACAAGTTAGATAAAGCACTTTATGGCTTTAAACAAGCTTCACGAGCTTGGTATAACACCCTAAAATCTACTCTTCTACATTAGGGATTTCAAAACTCAAAATTAGATACTTCCCTATTCTACAGGAAATTTCATGGCCCCTTGTTACTGATACTAATCTACAATGATGATATCTTAATCACAGGGAATTCAACTCTACAAATTCAATCAATCATCAAGCAGCTCAACAGTAAATTTTCTCTCAAAACACTAGGAAGTATAAATCACTTTCTTGGTTTCGAAACTTACAGAACTGAAAATGGTTTGCACCTGTCACAAAGGCAGTACACAGTGGGTCTTTTTGCTCGTACAAACATGTCCAATTGCACATCATGCTCTACTCCAATGGCCCTTGGTTCCAAGCTGTCAGCTTTTGAGGGTTTCCCTTTTGCACATCCAACTCTGTACAGAAGCATTATTGGAGCGTTACAATATCTGTGTCACACCAGACCAAATATCAATTATACGGTAAATAGATTGAGCCAATTGCTCTCAAACCCTCTCGATTCTCACTGGGTTGCTAGCAAGCGTGTCTTAAGGTATCTCAAAGGAACATTGGGGTTTGCTCTCTTATTTCGTCCATCCCATAACCCTTTCTCTCTCGAAGCATACAGTGACTCTGATTGGGCAGGAAATCTAGATGATAAGAAGTCCACTACTGGAGATTGTGTCTTCCTAGGGGGTAATATGATATTCTGGACTTCAAAGAAGCAAACCATTGTCTCTTGCTCAAGCTCTGAAGCTAAGTACAGGGCACTTACTCAAATCTCGACAAAGGTACTATGGCTTCACTCTCTACTTAAGGAGCTGGGCTTGAATCTAAAACAAACACCAATTATTTGGTGCAACAACAATGGAGCTAGGTCTCTTACTCTAAATCCAGTGTTTCATGCTCGAACGAAACATATCGAAGTGGATGTTCATTTCATACGAGACAAAATCGAAAAAGAAGAATTAGATGTGAGATTTGTCAACATAGAAAATCAATTAGCAGACTTACTCACAAAGCCTCTCACAGCGATCCAGTTGTCGACGCTCATCTCCAAGCTCACGTTGATGTTCATCTCCATTATCACTTGACAGGGAATGTTAGAGTGTTGGACCAAAGAATTGAACAGAGTCCAGTTTGCAATGTTGACAAGCCCAACAATGATTCCAGGCCCATTCGTTTGAGGATAGCTCAACTCTCATCTTTAATTAGTTAACAAAGCTAAACCTGCACCTGTACAGTAGTTGATTAGCTCCTGCTATAACCGCTTTTTCAGCTGCTGCTACTGACAACATTACCAATTGTCAACAGTGAGGCCATTAGATTCTAACAGATTGTATTCAATGGTTAGTGTAATCATTCAATGTGTATATATACATTACTCAATCAATAAGAAAATCATCAAATGTTTTATACAAACAGTATCATACGATTTACAACTTTAACATACTTCTCGACATGGGCAAATTTATTTATGTTATTATTTGTTATATTTTCGTAACCTTTGTTTTCCTTTTTGGTTCGATTTAAATTCTTAGAGGGTTACAAAGCAGAAATTAGAATCAAGCTAAGATCTTTCTTCGTATGTTTGACTGAAGATTGGTGCAAGCAAATAAATGATGCAGCAAGGATAAGGGCTACAGAAGCAAAGATAAGGGCTACTGTGCCATTACTGACCAAAAAGCGCCTTTATTGTGTTCTCAAGTCTCCTCATGTGCACAAGGACGCAAGATTTCATTTTGAGATCCAAACCCACCTACAACTAATAGATATCCTCTATCCAAATGCACAAGCAATAGATTCGTTGATGCAGGTTGATCTTCCTGCTGGTATTGACGTTGAGGTCAAGCTATTCAAGTTCTTGAGCTGCTTTATTGGTCCTCTTTGAAAGTTACCTCTTTGAACTTATCTTATAGTATGCTAAAACCAAAATAAATGTTAATGACTGGATGTTAAATTGTTGATGACGCTTAAATATTTTGGTTTTGAATTGGCCGTTTAAAGAAAGAATTACATGTATAACACAAGCTGTTCTGCTCCATATTTTCAACTTTCTACAGCTGAACCGGGCAGTATTCTCCCCACAAATTCATCTGTCTCATTTTTCTTCTGTTATGCTATTTATTTATTATATTTTAGTCAAGTGACTTTTTATCTTATGTTGCCTGTTGAACCCTGTATCCCAATGTTCTTTCTTCACTCTTATCCTTTCTGATTCCTTCTAATATGGCTTTTAGTTTACTTGTTTCAAGATAACCTATTCGATGGATCTACTAGGCATCTAGCTGTTTTTTATTGTTTTCATCTGTGGTCGTATGACTATCGTTATTATCTGTTTCTTCTCCTTCTATAGCCAGTATACTTGTGTTCCATAATATTGCCCATCTACGTTAGTCTCATGAATGGACAATATCACGAAAGGAGTTTGGACTTTCTTAAAGAAAAGGGAAGGGAAAATGGCTTTTGCATTGAAGCTTGTTTTTCTGCTTAGCCCTTGGTGACACTTGAGGACATAAGCAGAAATGTCGAATGTCTTTAAACACTTCATCACAATTTCACAAATACAACAGAAGAAAACACAATTCAAACAGTTGAAGGGCAATTTTGTTTAATGGTTAAGGGTTTTTGTCACTCCGTTTACTGTTCCTTTTTTTTTGTTTTGGCCATAGAGCTGCCTCAGTTGAGAGGAATGTGAATTCTGGGACTTGCACTGGACGGACCATTGATCATGATGGTACCATTCACTTATTAAAATGTTAAAAAAGGAAACCAGTGTGCGGACAGATTGGCCAGTTTTGCCGCCCTTCTTCACCCGGGGCTTTACATCCTTTCGGACCCCCTGATGGCATTCAGGAGCTGCTTCGACAGATGCGGACGGCGTGCTCTATCCTAGAGATTGAGTTTGTTTGATTTCCTTGTTATTAAAAAAAAAAGTTTAAAAAGGATACAGTGAATGTGTGAATCCGAAAGATCTCCAGTATTTGCAATATAAAATCAAAGTTGTGGTCAAAGCCGAACTTGGCAACTTGGTTCAATCAAACTATTAAAAATATCCCGAAAGATGCTTTTATTTGTCTGCCATTGATCCCATTGACGGGTCTAATTCATTCCAAGAAAGGGGTGGGTCCATTCTTGATATTGAGTGGGTTTGTCATTGTAGGAGTAGGAGTAGGACCCTTCTCTCTCTTTTCTTCTTCAATCTTCCTTCTAATTTTCAGCGTATGGAATCCAGTTCCCTCGGTTGAAATGACAAAGTAAGTGTCAGTTTTTATGCATTTTCGCCGCCTCTAAAGATTCCCGTGGTCAAGTTGGACTTCTACTTTGCAAAACATCACAGACACCCTTCCAAGTGCACCTGATTTTAAAGACTTTTTTATGCAGGTTCAGAGAGACAGGAGGCTCAAATCTCCATCACAATCATGCCACCGTATTTATGTCTGGACAAAAGTTCCTGCGTATATCATTACTACACATATAGTACACCGATCAGTTCCACTTGTACATCTTTTTCTTACCACCAAATCAATCCAATTCTTCCTTTGTCGTGTCAGTATCTTTGCCAAACCTCGCATACAACACGATAATCGATTTCTTAAGGCAAGCTAAATTTTTATTAATATATGTCATCTATAGATATTTGAATTTAAATAGAATATATATTAGACTTACACTTTTTTAATAATTCATAAAATTTCAAAATTACTATTTAAACTTATTTATAATTCTCGATTTAGAGTTATTTACCAAAAAACAAAATCTCGATTTAGAGTTCAACTTGGACCAAAATATTGATCCTAAATTAATTGTGAGTAGAACAAGTTGCATGTTTATTTTCTTCAATAACGTTGACTATCATTTTCCTCTTCAAAATTCAAAATATTAACTTAATATTTATATTAAAAAGATAAGATTCGCAGATATCTCTTACGATGTAATTATCGATAGTATATTTAGATTTATGGTTGGTCTATTCATAAGTATTATTTACCATAAACTTGTAAGTGAAACGGGTACAGGAGCTACTAGTCGTGGGGCTATCGTCAGTAACTTTGCCCCTAAAGCAGTAAAGTTGGATTTCCCTTATTATTAAGGTAGAGATGATCCATCGAGCTAGATATGTAGAGCCTAATAATTCTTTGAACTCCGTGACATTCTGGAAGGAGAGTGGATTTCATTGACATCTTACCACTTAAAAGGAGATACTCAACTTTGGTTTCAACTACTTAAGCAGGACATTCCGATCATATTATGGGAGGATTTTAAGACAAATCTCTACATAAGGTTTGATCCTAATCAATTTTTTTTTTATTTTTTAGGGAGCTCAATAAGTTACAGCTAGCAGAAGATAGCGATGCAAGAATATCAAATCAATTTCGAGAAGCTTTTAGCAAAAGCTGGACCCCTTCCACAGACTCAACAAGTAAGTTGTTGCATCAGTGGATATATTAAGGGACTCCATTTGTATACATATTCAAGCAAGTCGGTCTCTCACATTGACGTCAGTAATTGGTCTGGCTCGTTTATACTTGGCGAAGGAAAATTCCCATAAGAAAAATTCATTTGTCCAAACCTAATGACCTATTTAGGAGTCCTGCACATATGCTAATATTTCCACGGTGGAAGTTAAAAAAAATGTCAACCGAAAAGCTAAATGAAAGAAGAAATAGGGGACTTCATTTTCGATGCAATGAAAAATTTGGCCCATGCCATCATTTTAGGATGTTTGTGATTCAAGCATGCCTAGAAGATAATGAGGGAGACTTAGAGATGGAGGATGATAGTGAAGACACTGCAGATATTTCTTTACATTCCAAAAACGATGCGAGTCAAGGAAAATTTAAAGGGCAGAGAAATCTTCATTCTTATAGATTCGGGGAGCACTCATAATTTGATTAATGAAAAATAGCAAGGATGGTGGGCTCGCAACCTAATTCTAAGGGAAAATTCTCAGTGATGGTGGCCTCAGGAGAGAAGGTAGTGAGCTCCGGTAAACGTTCTCATGTCCCATGATGTTGTTTTCGGGAATCAGTGATTAAGGACATTGAGACCTATAGTGTGGGGTTTTTCTAAAATTCAGATGAGGTTCAACATAGAAGGCAATGGTACAATTTTGCAAGGACTATCTACCCTAAAAACATAATAGTGAGGAATATTCAGATGCCTTAGGTCACAAAAAAGAAGAAGGGATTCTGTTATAATTTTATGCCACCAAAAATTTAGAAATCTAACCATCATCGCCAAAAATACCACTCCAAATTCAATCTCTTTTGGTTAATTTTAAAGATGTAATGGAAGAACCAAAGGGCCTACCTCCTGTACGTGTGCAGGATCATAAAATTCCTTTATATCCTAACCAAATTCCTATTTTAGTCAAACCATATAGATATCCCTTCCACCAAAAAGCCGAAATAGATCAAAAAATAGATGTTGAAATGCTCTGCTCTGGAATAATTAAACCCATAAATAACTCTTATTCTTCCCTAGTTATTCTAGTTAAAAAACAAGACGACTCATGGAGAATATGCATAAACTATAGATCTCTAAATAAAGTGACTATTTGAGATGAATTCCTGATACCAGTTTTTTACGAGCTCCTGTATGAGTTGTATGGTGCAAAATATTTCACCAAGTTGGACCTCTATTCAAAATATTATCAAATTAGTGTGCACCTTAATGACATCAAGAAAATGACTTTTCAGACTCATTAAGGGCATTATGAATTTTTAGTAATACCTTTCGGGCTAAAAAATGCTTCATCCTCGTTTCAAGCTCTCATGAATGAGGTATTTCAAAAGCATTCGAGAAAGTTTGTGTTAGTTTTTTTATGATATTTTAATTTGTAACAAAAATTAAGGGGAACATCTAAAACATCTTAATGTTGTGTTTTCACTTTTACAATCTAACTAACAATTTGCGAAGCTAAAAAAAATCTCAAATTGGCCAAGGGTGATAAAAGTAAACACACGCAAGAGAGGGGTGAGTTGTGTGTATAAAATTTTTTGCAAGTTCTTTCAATTCATATAATAAACAGATCCTCGATAAATAGTAGGAGTCTATCAAATGATAAAGCCTTTTTAAATGACAGGAGTTTGTTAGTCAATAAGAACCTTTTGTGGGATAGGACCTTGTTTAAATGAAAGGAGCCTACTAAATGATAAATCTTGTT
>JAOQMR010000005.1:18781824-18793039 GCA_027563865.1 Erythroxylum pelleterianum
ATTTAAAAAGTCTTGTATGCCGATGGTGTGAGGCAGTATTTTCCAATCAGTTTAATGAAGTAAGGAGGTCCAGTTTCTCTCGAATGAAACTACCGTGTCTCAAATTTAGTTATTAGATAACAGTATTTGTGCAGCAACAATAGGTAGAAGGAAGAAACAGTCACCAGTCTCTCCAGAAAACAATCAAGCTCAAGTTAAAAAGCCAGTTACTCGGTCAATTACGTTGGCACGTAACACATTAGCTCCTTCCTAAACTCATCAATCAAACACCCCCTTAAAGAGATGATTTTTACCTTAAGGTTTCAACAATTATTAAAGTAAATCCTTATTGTTATCTCTTTCACTTCAAGATGCAATAAAGGCTATTTTAATAAATAGAGATGGCCTTCGAGGGGTGTGACTCGATGGTTGAGAGCGAGACTTGATTTCAGTTAGGTCTCAGGTTCAATTCTCTGCTAGCCCCTCTTGTAAGTAGGGTGTTCAAAAAAAAAATAGAGATGGCAATGTGCTTATAGGTCAGCATTAGCCAAAATTTTAAAAAATTAAAAATATAAAATAACTTTTTTTATTGAATTTGAGTCTGACTATTCAGGCTTTTTTAAGTAAAACAATATTATTTTACTTAGAATAATTAGATCTTTAAGTGATCCGAACTCAAGCGATGAGCTAACATATTAAAAACAACTAAATTTAAACTTATAAACCAAAAATTGTTATCCCTGTTAATAATAACAAGATTTCAATTATATATTCGCAGTAAAATGTGTACTACTATATAAACCACAACAGCTTTGTTATCCACCAAGCCGAATCAACCATGAAACAAGGACTTCTTCTGCATCAATGGAGTCCTTGCCAAAGCTCGCTCGCTCCACCTTCGTTTTCCTTTACTTTCCTTCCATTCCCGGGAACCAAACTCCCCTTTTCGTCCATCAGAGCAACTCTAGATTCAACCGCCACCGAACAAGGTCTTACGGCTAGAGAAAGAAGACAGTCGAGAAACCAGAGTAGGGAGAGCAAGGCGGGTTATAGTTGGAGGGAAGAAGTTGAAGAGAGGCTCATAAAGAAACCCAAGAAAAAGCCCAAATCTCGCAGCGTTGATCTAAACCTCGATACTCTTGCTGATTCAGGGCCACAGTGGTGGATTGTTCGGGTCTCTCGGGTCAGAGGCCAAGAAACCTCTAGCTTGATTGCTCGTTTGCTTGCCAGGAACTATCCTGAATTGGAATTCAAGGTGGTTTTCAGCTTCGATTCTCGGTTTTTGTTTTTGGGTTGATGGAAAGATTGCGACGTGCTGGTTTACAGTGACCCAATTCGTTTGTTTATTTGTTTTCAGGTGTATGCCCCTGCTGTTCATGAGAAGAGAAAATTGAAAAATGGTATCTTTTCGGTTAAAGCAAAACCGATTTTTCCTGGATGTGTTTTCCTGTGGTGTGTGTTAAACAAAGAGATACACGATTTCATTAGAGAGTGTGACGGAGTCGGTGGTTTTGTTGGTTCCAAGGTTGGAAATACGTGAGTTATTACTTTGTTCTTGTTTACTACTTGTTAGATGTTCACGAAACCAATTTCCATGAGAATTCATACCGCAAAGTTAGTTTCCTTTTAGAATATTGATTTACTTTTGTAGATTAGAGCTTTCATGTGAAATTTGAAGATCATCATGTAGCACAAAATTATCCTGTTCTGCTCAAAGTAGGATAGAGGATCAATATAAGAACTGAACTAAACATGATTTTGTAAGCTTTTACTTCCATGTGTTTTCTAATCTCATGCTATCTATATATGGGTATGATCAGTAGGAGGATTGATAGTTTCAATGGGCTTCTTGATGAGGTTTAAGCAACTTTTAGTATGCATGTGCAGGAAAAGACAGATTAATAGGCCTAGGCCAGTATCTGCCGATGATATGGAAGCAATCTTCAAGCAAGCTAAAGAAGAACAAGAAAATTTTGACCAAGCTTTTGTAGAAAAACAGCAAGGAGAGGATTCGAAATTAGATGGTGATGATGTTGTCAAATCTCTCACAGATTCGACACGTAAAGGGAGATCCAGAAAGACAGGAACTCTTGTAAATGGTAAAGTAACAGGCAACAAACTCCGGAAACCAGGTTCCATTGTTCGGGTTGTATCTGGGACATTCGCAGAATTCGTCGGGAGCCTTAAAAAAGTAGACCGTAAAACTGGAAAGGTACACCCTTTGTCTTCTCAATGAACTTAATACTGTGTAGGAAAGCTCGAAAAGGAGTATCTTAACACCGAAAATGTTTCTTTCCTGTTTTTATATCCACTGTCTATCATTACATGTTGAGTGCTATTCTTGCAGGCAACTGTAGTATTAAACCTCTTTGGCAAAGACAGTTTGGTAGACGTATATCTCAACGAAATTGTTGCTGTGACTTGCGATGTAAACAAATAGTTCTCCTGAGAATAGTAAGTTTAGGATTGATATTTTCTTCTTCCATTGTATATAAACATTTTCATTGGTGATTGGGTGTGTTAGAATGCACCAATTAAACAATTTTCTCACCAATGAAATCCTGAATTGGCATGACAAACAAACATTTTTATCAATACTTGTTCATTGGTGATTTACCATTTCCCATTGATCTAGTGTCAATCGGCTTGTAAAATTCGATACGTTTGAAAGGGGGTGGGTGTTGATAGGGGATCATGCCACCTGCAACTTCAAAATGGCATCTTAACAGAACAGAGAAGAACCAAGTCAATGATGCTATTGATCAACCAATGACCAATGTATGTCACCTTATTTAGCCTCCAATGGAGTAAACTAGTGCTTGCAGGTCTCTATCTTTTCATAATGAATCAACAAACACACATTCTTATGTTTCTGGACATGTTTATTTAGTTTTGCATCTATAAGTCAGATTGTTCTTGATGGCTATTACTTTATCTTTGATCTTGGCCTGCATGTTGAAATTAGTTAAAATTATAAGTTAAAATTATAATTGCTTCAATGGCCATTCATAATTTTATAACGTTAAATATTCAAAAGGATGAAGAGTTTTCTCCCTATAATGAAGATGATGAATTACTTCCTACAAATGAAGAAATCAATGAAAATGGAGACGTTGAAGGAAATTATTTAGACGAGCCACAAAATAACAAAATGAATGATGCATGGGAACATATTGTAAACCAGGGAATTGTTGGTGCTGAATGAGTTATTTAGATTGGATTTATAACACTGACTATACCCTTCCCATCTTTGCTTTGACATGTAATTCATGCTCTGCAAAACATTGCCAATTAAAATGTAAACTTAATATATTGTGATTTGTGTATTGTTTAATATACTTTAAATATTATTTAAATGTATAAATAATTTTTATTATAAAATAAAATATAGTTAAAATTAACAAAAGTGCTTTTATTTTTATGTTGCCAAACAGTCTATTGTATGAAGCTCTTTTTAAAAAGTTGTTTTTTTAATTGACAGTCAAACAGTCAACTGGCTTTTAAAAAAAGCTCTTCTCAAAAAAGCTCTACTGACAAAAGCTCTATTGATAAAAGCTCTACTGATAAAAGCTCAACCAAACGGGCCCTAAAGCGACCATATATACAGTTGTAATGTTACTCCAGGGCCATTTTTTGACATCCTCTCGCTCCTCAATAGAAAAACACAACCTATCCCTGACATTTTTGTAAACTCCAACACCAGTCACGAAGCATAAATGGTACCGCATTGCCGACGAGCCAAATGGACTATTGAACAGTGATAAGACACGGAATCTTTTAAACTTCTCGGTAAGCAGCAAAATACAGGGGTAAAAACAAATATGTTAAGCAACAAACTATAAGTAAATACACGTTAAAGACAATTGAATATTTACTCTAAAAACAACAGTGATAAGACACGGAATCTTTTAAACTTCTCGGTAAGCAGCAATATACAGAGGTAAAAACAAATATGTTAAGCAACAAACCATAAGTAAATACACGTTAAAGACAACTGAATATTTACTCTAAAAACATAATCACTACAATTTCCTATAAGTCATAAAGACTAGGACTTCAATTTAATTATAAACTGATCAAGTAATAAACAATTTTATTAAAATTTTTCATTATTCTTTAGCACTCTTTCATAATACTGAAATTTACAACTCCCAGCATATTTACTCAAATCCTTTCTAAATATATTTCTTATTATTAATATTGTAACATGTTATCCTT
The DNA here is from genome assembly GCA_027563865.1 of Erythroxylum pelleterianum. Lineage (NCBI taxonomy): Eukaryota > Viridiplantae > Streptophyta > Magnoliopsida > Malpighiales > Erythroxylaceae > Erythroxylum > Erythroxylum pelleterianum. The sequence goes on from JAOQMR010000005.1 coordinate 18,786,022, forward strand.
ATACTCCACAATTGATTTTCTTATAAACTAGTGTCGAGTTTCAATATATATTAGATGACGATGGCATATTGGATTCTTTTTTCAAAATAATTGTTGATTAGTTTCATTAAGTACAAATAGTTGTTCCAAATGCTTGCTTTTGCTTCATATCAATAAGCATACGATGTAACCAAGTTATTGTAAAGGATATGGCTCACTCCACGGACAACATTTCAAGCCCACAAGATTCAGGCCCATCTATTAAAGACTAACAGATCATTCTAGAAGACACACCATATCTGTATATTCCTCTATCTATAACCGTAAAGATAGTACAGCTGTAATCTTGTTAGAACAAGTGTATATATTCACTCCCCTTCGGTGTACAGACGTAAGGAAAATAAGAAAATTTATTCTTTACACATTTTTCTAATCTTATATAGTATCAGAGCTTTCTTAAACCAAAGTCAATGGTTGCTTCTCCTTCTTCTTCTACTGCTACTGCTGATTCATCATCTAATCAGCTTCTTAATTTTCCTTCTCTTGCTAAGTCTCTGAATTTTACCATTACCAAGCTTACCCGATTAAATTACATCACTTGGAGAGCCCAGGTTCTTGCTGCAATTCCCGCCCTGGAGCTAGAGAAATCCATCTCTCCTTCCTTTGTTATCTTTGCTTCCTTTACACATTCTGATGACAACTCCTCTCATCCTAATCCTGAATATCGCCTATGGCGTAGATCTGATCAGCTTCTTCTTTGTTGGCTATTATCAACTGTTGATGATGACATTGTCAGCCTTATCACCCAATCTTAATCCTCTGTTGAAGTTTGGCTTGCCCTTGAGAAGCTTTTTGCTTAAACAAACATGGTTAAAGTCCTGCAATTAAAACAACCGCTATCCTCTATCAAGAAGGGATCTTACATTATTAGCACATATATGCAAAAAATAAAAATTATTGGTGACTCACTTCTTTTGGCTGGTCATCCAGTCTCTGATTCTGAACTAATCCTCAGTGCCCTTGCTGGCTTAGGACATGATTATAACCCTATTGTCTGTTTATTATCAAATACTATGGCATTTTCTTCATTTCAGGATATTCAAAGCTCTCTTCTCATGCATGAAACCTGTTTAGAACAACAGAATGTTGTATCTCAGCTGTTAACACTATCTGCAAATCTTGCAAGTCACACTCCTTCATCTGCCTTTTCTGGTGGCAGACATTTTGGCCGTGGCAGAGGAGCAAGAGGAATGGGAGGTAGAAATAGCTCTCAAACTTTCTGTCAACTGTGTCAAAAGCCAAACCATTCAGCTTTGCAGTGTCACAAAAGATTTAATCAGAACTGGCAAGGTCCTACACAGCTTCAACAGCCTTGGAGATCCTCTTCTCAACCTGTGCAGACATACAATGGATATCATACCTCTCCTCAAGCAAATTATGCACATTCTAGTTCTTCTAACAACTGCATTGTTCCTCAACAGCAAGTTACATCATTAGACCCATCAACTGAATCTACTTGGTTTGTTGATAGTGGAGCCACTAATCATGTGACTCCTGACATTCAAAATCTAAGCATCAGCTCTCCCTACACTGGAAATGATCATTTAACTGTGGGCAATGGTAATTTGCTACCTATTTCACACACAGGATCATCCTCTTTTCAATTCAATACTTCATCTAAACCATTACATCTCACAAACATTTTGCATGTGCCTTCCATAACCCGCAACATTTTAAGCATCTCTAAACTTACAAAAGACAATGATATTATTGTTGAATTTACTAATAATAGTTGTTTTCTTAAGGACAAGCTTTCAGGGCCCACTCTTCTGCAGGGAACTCTCCAGGATAGGTTGTATCACCTTCAGACAACATCTAAATCTCCTACTATCAAATCTGTTGCACCTCCCTCATCTGCCTTTTTTGCCTTCCCTAAAGCCTATGTTACCACAGTAGATGCCAATGTGCTACATGCTACAATGGGTCATCCCTCTCCACCTATTCTTTCAAAGATTGCCAAATCTATGAATCTTCATGTTGATATGAATACTTTAAAATTCTGTGATGCTTGTAAACTTGGAAAGTTACATCAACTTCCCTTTCAAAATCACTCAATGTTACTAAGCCTTTTGAAATTGTGTATTCAGACATATGGGGTCCCTCCCTGACTTTATCAACTGAAGGACATAGATATTACATTATTTTTATGATGCTTATACTAGATTTACTTGGTTTTACCCCCTAAAACTCAAATCCGAAGCCTTCTCCACCTTCCTCAAATTCAAATCACATGTGGAACTGCAATTTAATCACAAAATAAAGGTCTTTCATTCTGATAATGGAGGAGAATACCAATCTTGTCTTCCTTACCTTACAACCCAAGGCATCATTCCTAGACTCTCCTGTCCATATACACATCTGCAAAACAGTGTTTCTGAAAGGAAACATCGCCACATCACAGAAATGGGTCTCACCCTTCTTTCCCATGCCTCTATACCTCTCTCTTTCTGGTTAGAAGCCTTTCTAGCAGCTACTTATCTCATAAATCAATTACTCAGCCCAGTTACCAATCATAAATCACCCTATGAGCTTCTGTATAATAAAAAGCCTACTTATACTCATTTAAAGCCCTTTGGTTTTAGTTGCTACCCTTATTTATGACCATATTCCTCTCATAAATTCAACTTTCACACTTTTAAGTGTGTTTTTCTTGGCTAGAGTCTTTTTCATCGTGGGTACAAATGCCTTAATACTCATGGAAAGCTCTACATTTCTCGCCATTTTGTTTTCAATGAAACAGAATATGCCTATCCTCTTCTTTTCAAACATCAATCCACCTTACCTCTCTCATCTCACAAAGCACATTCTAATCTACCCCTTTCTCTTCTCAAACCTCCTTCCTCCTCTGTGCAGCCTACTGTTAGTAGTTCCCTACCAAAGGACTGGTCTTCAAGGGCTTCTTTGGACTCACAACCATTACAGGTAAATTCTTCTCCTTCTTTTTCCAACTCACATTCACCTTCTATTTCTCTTCCCCAATCTTCTACTCCCCTTATTTCCTCTCCTCCTCCTCTTCCCACAGCCTTTGTCTCTGCTGATCCTTCTATCCCTCTCACCAATACCCACCCATTGCAAACTTGCTCCAAGAGTGGCATTTTCAAACCTAAACTCTACCACACTCCTTTCTCACCCTCACCTATCACAGAACCACAGTCTGTTGCCTTTGCCTTACAAGATCCTATTTGGAAAGCTGCTATGGATGCAGAAATGCATGCTTTACACAAAAATCAGACCTGACTCTTGTTCCTTTCATCCTAACATGAATGTTTTGGGTACTAAATGGGTGTTTCATGTGAAGTATCACTCAGATGGCTCCTTTGACAAAGCAAAGGCTCAATTAGTGGCAAAAGGGTTCAATCAAAACCTTGGGGTGGATTTTACTGAGACTTTCAGTCCAGTTGTTAAATCCTCCACCATCAAAGTGATCCTATCTCTAGCTGTCTCCTTTCAGTGGGACATTCAACAAATTGATATCAATAATGCATTTCTCAATGGGTTCTTACAAGATGAGGTTTACATTCATCAGCCACAAGGGTATGTAAATTCTTCCTATCTTAATCATATGTATCATCTCTCTAAGGCCCTATATGGGCTCAAGCAGGCTCCTCGAGCCTGGTTCTCTACTCTTAAACAGACTCTACAATAATGGGGATTTACACCCTCCAAATGTGATGCTTCTTTATTCTATCTTCATCACAACCAGTGCAAGTTATACATTTTGATCAATGTTGATGACATACTCATTACTGGAAATAATAACAAGGAAATACAGAATCTCATTCATCGTTTATACAAGCAATTTGCTCTCAAATCTCTTGGTTATTTACACTATTTTTTGGGTTTCGAAGTTTGTCGCACATCTTCAGGTCTGTATCTATCTCAACGAAAGTACATTTATGATCTTCTACAAAGGGCAAATATGCTTACCTATAAGCCATGCTCCACTCCTGTTTCTTCTGGCCAAAAGCTCTCTACCTATGATGGTGCTCCGATTGAGAATCCTTCCGATGATCGCAGCTTAGTTGGTGGTCTTCAGTATTTATGTTACAGTCGTCCTGATATCTGCTTCATCGTTAACAAATTAAGTTAGTTTTTGACTACTCCCCTTCAACCGCACTAGGTTGTCTTAAAAAGGGTTCTTCGATACTTACGTGGTCCTGATGACAATCAGCTACTTTTTCGTTCTTCTTCCTTTCCTTTACAAATCCATGCTTTTTCCGACTCTGACTGAGCTGGATCTGTTGATGATCGCAAATCCACCTCCGGCGGCTGTGTTTTTCTGGGTGGCAATCTCATCCATTGGAGTTCGAAAAAGCAACCGGTGGTAGCTCGCTCTAGTACTGAGGCAAAATATCGGGCTCTCTCGACGCTATCAACTGAGATTATCTGGCTTCTGTCCTTTCTCTTCGAATTAGGGTTCTCGCCCTCTCATCGTCTCGTCCTCTGGTGCGAAAACAATGGTGCTCGCGCCTTGTCACAGAATGTTGTCTTCCACGCCTGCACGAAGCACATTGAAATCGATGTGCATTTCATTCGTGATCGGGTCGCCATTGGAACCCTAGACATAAACTATGTTAGTTTTGAAGACCAACTTGCCGATCTCTTTACAAAACCTATGACTATCGAACGCCACTTCCTGTTGTATGACAAACTAAATCTTCGTGGCCCACGAAGCTTACGTTTGAGGGGGGATGTAAAGGATATGGCTCACTCCACAGACAACATTTCAAGCCCACAAGATTCAGGCCCATTTGATAAAGACTAATAGATCATTCTAGAAGACACACCATATCTGCATATTCCTCTATCTGTAACCGTAAAGATTGTACAGCTGTAATCTTGTTAGAACAAGTGTATATATTCACTTCCCTTCGATGTACAGAAGTAAGGAAAATAAGAAAATTTATTCCTTACACATTTTTCTAATCTTACATTTATTTAGTATGTTGTTAAAATAATAGTCCTATATTCAACTTCTAATGAGGATAAACTATAGGTGTTTACTTTTTTTAAGTGTCAACAAATAGCACCAGAATCGAGATTGAAAAGATAGTCAGATGCGCTTTAATTTTTGGTTCATCAAATGAATTTGCAATCACTATAAAAAGAAGTTAGAAAAACTCAACGTTGTTGAGATTAAAGTGCCAAATCTTATAAGAGTTGGTCTTTTTCAAGTTCCTAAATACCTTTTTAGCTTCATTATAATGGATCTAACTTGAATTTTGTATGAATCATGACAATGAACTAACTGACTACTTCGTATCATGTTTGTTGTTGGTTAAATACAATAAGTAAACTATGATACATATGTCCATGGACATTTTCAATCCCATCTTGTAAGTTGAACTCTTAATTAGTGTTGAGTGGAGTTGTCACAAGATTACAATCTTGTATCTAAAACTTCACAAGTAGATCTTTGATATAATTTTCGTGTGAGAGAAAATTTTCAGCATCATTTGAGTAATTTCTAACAAAAATAATAGCTCATTAATCCTACATTAGTCATCTCAAACTCATCTTCATTTTTTCGAAATCCCTCATCAAAGTAGCATTACTAATAATGTAAATTAAATCATCTTCACCTCATTGATCTTCATTATTTATATCCCTCATAATATAAATTAAATCATCTGCATTTAAATATACAATAATTACCTTATCATCTTTTTTATTTTAACATATAAATTTGGCTTATTCAAGTACCGTTGGGAGAAAATTGCACAACTCTCTAAAAGATCAACAAAATATTAACGACAAGAAAGCAATCTTCAAATTGCAGCAGTAGAAAAATATGAGAACAAGAAGCTAAACAATAAAACTAATGTCAAGATTTAATGTAGAAAATCCTCTAGTGTAGATGGAAAAAAACTACGAGGCAAACTAACAAATAAATCCATTAAACTCAATAAGGATTTACAAGAAAAGTTGATCAATCACCCCCAAGACAACAAGTTGTTTCATAAAATTTCAAGATTGAAACCAAAGTTAATATCACAACCAACAATTATTCAAACCAATACCCAAAACAATCAAACAAGGATGAGAATACAACCTCTTTGCCCTCTCTTTGTGTTTTCTTCACTTTTGGACATTGTGGTCACACTCTCTACAAAAACCTACATCTTTTCTCTTTTATTTCATGAAATAAAATTTTTTGTAACTTACATGCCCATTTAAGTAACCATTTATCTTTCCAGCACCGCCTTAGTCGCAAACATACACGATTATAGAGAATTACATGAACTCCACACAGGGTTGTGTATCTTTATGCAAGCACGTACACGAATGTGTACAAGACCGTGTATGTCTTCACCTCTTCATGCTTTCTCCATACGTTTACAGAAACTTACATGGTTGATCCATATGGTCGTGTAAGTCAAGACATGGGTGTATAGCACTCTACAAGATCATGTATCTCCCTAAAAGAGATTCTTCTATCGTGTCTTCACTTGTTTGTCATTCTTACAAATCATAAAGCCATCTACTACCACCAAAAGTCTCAAAATAGGGTTGGATATACAAAAATCTCCCCCTCCAACCTAAATAAGGGAAAGACAGATTATTTTTGTTCATCTACTTGAGATACATCAAGACAAGCTTATTACAAAATTAATGCTTGTTTTTAGGAACCATTTTAGTCAGCATATCAGTACCATTCAAATCCATATGAATCTTCTTCAACATTAATTGTTTCTCTTCTATATAGATCTCAACCAATTGTATCTGAAATCTATGTTCTTTGTAAATGAATGATACATAGCTTTCTTACTTAAGTCAATAGCACTTTAACTATCACAAATTACTACATAATCTTTTTGCTTTACATCTAACTCTTGAAAAAAAAACCTTTTCAGCTAGAGCATCTCCTTACAAGCTTCCACTACAGCTATATATCTTGCTTTAATCATAGATAAAATCACATACTTTTATAGCTTGGATTGCTACAAGGTGGGGGGGGGGGGGGGGGGGGGGGGGGCGG
>JAOQMR010000005.1:18821503-18832842 GCA_027563865.1 Erythroxylum pelleterianum
TTACGCAGCACCAATGGTTCGTGGCTGGCCGGTTTCGCTCACAATCTTGGCATCTGTTCGGTTACAAATGCGGAACTATGGGGGTTGCTCGATGACTTGCAACTCGCTTGGAGTATGGGCCTCAACAAGGTCGAGGTTGAGAGTGATAACATGTCGGTGATTCAATGGTTCAATACCCATATTCAAGAGAATACGGACAATGCACTCATCTGCAGCATTCTGGAGCTGATGTCACGCAGTTGGCAAGTCAAGATTCATCACGTTTTTAGAGAGGGAAACGCTACAACTGATGCTATGGCTCGGATCAGACCTGAGGTGTCTTTGGGTATGGTGGTTTTTCAACAGTCTCCAGATGTTATAGGACGAACTCTCAATGATGATCGCATGGGTGTTAGTCGCACTCGGGACATTAATCCTGTTATTAGCTCTAGCTAGTTGTTAGCTCTTTTATTTAAAAAAAAACAAAAAGGATTTGTTTTTAGTTGTACTCGTGACCGTTTGATTGTAAAAGTAGCCAGCGACAATCACAATAACACGAGAAAAAGGGAGCAAATTGGGGTTAGGTCTGGGCTTATGTTCCAGCAGAAAACACACAATAGTATATAATCTGAACAAGATGGAAGTGGTGATTGCGAATCTATAAATATATCAGTATTTAATCTCAGGCCTTTTCGTGATTGAACTTGTATCATCTGTCACTTTCAAATGTTAATGCGCTGTTGAGTGGGGGGCAGGACTCCGAATGTCCGGAGTCAACGAGGACTCTCACATGCATGAGTAATAAATAATATATATGGATCAGCGTCATTTCTTTAAAAGAGCACAGAAACAAAACTCTCAGTTCACGAAAATGAATTTCCGGTTCTATTTTTCATTGTTGATCACTCTTCTCTTTATCTTTATGCTATTCAGATTTTACAAGAAATCAAAATCCAATGATGCTGGTCCAAATCTGCCTCCAGGACCATGGAAACTACCTGTGATTGGAAATATGCATCAGCTTGTTGGCTCTTTTCCCCACCATCGCCTGAGAGATTTGGCCAGCAAATATGGACCCATAATGCACCTTCAACTGGGGGAACTGTCCACCATTGTGATTTCATCCCCGGAAGTTGCAAAGGCGGTCATGAAAACCCATGATATCAACTTTTGCCACAGGCCCTTTCTCCTTTGTTCAAGCATCGTGTCTTATAACTCAAGTATGGTGCTAGCACCATATGGAGACAATTGGAGACAATTACGGAAAATTTGCATATTAGAGTTGTTAAGTGCTAAAAGAGTGCAATCCTTTCGATCTATCAGAGAAGAAGAGGTATTAAATCTCATTGAATCTATTTCTTCCAATACAGGATCACCAATCAATCTTAGTAGACTGTTACTTTCGCTGACGTTTTGTACGACTTCAAGGGCAGCCTTTGGTAAAATATGGAAGGATAATGAAGCATTCGGATTACTTCTTAATGAAATTGTAGAAGTTGCAGGAGGTTTCAGCGCTTCTGATGTATTCCCTTCCATTAAATTTCTCCCTGTGGTTACTGGAATGATGCGTAGGATCACAAGATTGCATCAAGAAACTGATAAGATACTTGAGAACATCATCAAGGAACACATAGCTGCAAAATCGATGAAAAAGACTGCTTTAGAGCATGATGAACGCGACCTTGTAGATGTTCTTTTGAAACTTCAGGATCAGGGAGATCTTGAACTCCCATTAACCACTAATAATATCAAAGCAGTAATCCTGGTAATAATCTACAATAATCAAAAGTTTTCTTCTTATTACAATTATTTCCTTGTAAATACATTTGGTTTAAAAAAATTCTTTGGTACTATTTCAGGACATTTTCTTGGCTGGCAGTGGAACACCATCTGCAGTTGTAGAATGGGCAATGTCTGAACTGCTAAAAAACCCAAGCGTGATGCAAAAGGCACAAGCAGAGGTGAGACGGTTCTTTGACACAAATGGAAATATTGATGAAACGAGCATTAACAAACTAAATTACTTAAATTCGGTCATCAAAGAAACACTGAGACTACACCCTCCAGCTCCTTTGCTATTACCAAGAGAATGCAGGGAGACGTGTGAGATTAATGGCTATACAGGGCCTGCAAAGACGAAAGTTATTTTGAATGCATGGGCTATTGGACGAGATCCTGAACATTGGACTGAAAGTGGGATTTTCTTGATAGTCCAGTTGATTTCAAGGGGACTCATTTTCATTTCATCCCATTTGGTGCTGGCAGAAGGATTTGTCCTGGTATAAGTTTTGGTATGATCAACGTTGAACTTCAACTAGCACAGTTGCTTTATCATTTTGATTGGAAACTTCCTGATGGAATGAAGCCAGAAGACCTAGACATGACTGAGAATTTTGGCGCCTCTGTCAAAAGAAAAACAGATCTGATCTTAATTCCTGTCCCATACCATGGTCCGTCTGTAGAGTGAACAGATCCGATCTTAATTCCTGTCCCATACGACCATGGTCCGTCTGTTGAGTGAATCGTCATAGACAGGTGAAGTCAGGATCTGCTTTTGTATCAGCTGTTGTTAAAATGAAAATTGACAAATTTGTTGATGTTGCTACTGGTAATTGATTTTAAGCAAATTAGAATAAGCTTATAGCAACAATCATTTTTAAGACAGCAAGAAGTACTAGATCTATCACTGTATTGTTGATCAAAGTTTAGTGCATGATTACTGAATATAATTTCGTAGAAATACTTAATCAATGGCCTTATTGCAGGATGGTGGGAATATCACTCAAGTTAAGAAGGCTTGAATCATGGATAAAATGTATAGAAAGCAGTTGGTGTGCTTGTGGTCATGTTTTCAGAAATGGCCCAATGCAGAATGAGAAATAGACAAGTAAAGAAATCGATGTAACTTCAATTTTCTGTATTGATGGAAACAAGTGTCTGACTTTTTCTCGGACTTTACGCTAGTAACTCAACAAAAGATGCTCAGCTACTCTTTCGTTTTCAAGACTATTGATTAACAAACAAAATATAAAAGTCTCGTGGCTCTATAGTTTCAAAGGAGAGTATTGAATGTTGTCATTCTTGAGTCAATTAAATAATAGCCCGACATTGTGGAAAAAAAGGAGAGTATTGAACATTTTCCAATATGAAAGTGAACTTTCATAATGGTTTTCCTTTATTATATTAAAAATATAATAATGCACAAAAAAAAGAAATTTGATTATTGATGAAGTTTAAAGCTTTACTTTATCTCCAATAAAATGTTTTGGATATAGTTTAAGTCAGTAAGTTATGGAAATTCAGTAGTCGCAACTAATAAATAAAATTAAGTGATCTTGATAAATAAGGAAATATTATTAAAAATAATATATAAAGAGTGTTTAATTTTTAAAATTTTAGTATTAATATTTTAATTTAATAATTAAATTTTTAAAATTTATATAAATTAAATTAAATTTTTTAAAAATTAAATACTTCTTAATTTGTTATGCATCATATTAACAACAGCACTTGGTCTACATCGGTACTGTAATTTGTTATGCATCATATCAATAACAGCACTTGGTCTACATCGGTATTGTTCCGACAACGTCCAATCTTCAAATTTCACAACGAAGCGAGGATAGCTGAACTGCAGAACTGATATTAGAGCCTCAATTACTCCGCGTGAAGAAGCAGAATTGTTCCAAGAAAATAATAATAATTGTTTTTCCTCTCACACACTTTAAAACTTCATGTTCTTCGTCACTCCTGATTCATCCAGTTAATATAGGACGATATTAGCTTGTACAGGTGTGTGGTGTGTCCTGATGCCAACATACGCATGGGACACGGCCATTAAATTAAGCAATCGATTCTCGTTCACTTGTTATCTAAGAAGCGTGGACACGCGACACGATATAGACACCAATATGTGGACACACCAACTTCTAAAATTTAGTAGACAGAGACACAATATATGTATATATATATATATTATAAAATTTAGAATTAAAAAAATTTAGAATATTGATTGATTTGTTTCAAAACTTTCAATAGTTTGATAATTTATACATATTTTGTACTTTATAAGTCCTTCTAAAAAAAATGGAACATATATATGTACTCTTCGTAGATGTCTGTGTCAACTATGTGTCTGACACAGACACGTATCCAACACGCAAACACGGCTCTATTTTGTCGTGTCCGTGCTTTTTAGCTTTCAATCTTTTGGGAGATTCCACAACACAAAAAGCCAAATCTGTTGGTCTGCGAAACAAGTCCGAATCAGTACAAGGAATCTACAGTCAAATAAGGTGGCCGAACCCAAATTCTTGGTCACAGAAGTTGAGCTGCAGATTTGCTATATATGCAGTAGTAAAAACTTTTGGGTACAGCCCAATAATCCATTCTTGCTTTTGATCTCCATTTTCGACATGGAGGATCAATTCTGCTTCTCAATGTTTCTTTTTATTTTTCTCTGCATATCGATGGTTATTCTGATAAGCAAGAGAAGAAAGACTGATCAGCAGGCTCAAAACTTACCTCCAGGGCCAAAGAAGCTGCCAATAATAGGAAACCTGCTCGAACTTGGTGGGTCTCTACCTCATCATCGACTAAGAGACTTGGCCAAGAAATATGGACCTCTTATGCACCTTCAACTTGGGGAACTTTCCACCATTGTTGTTTCATCACCTGAAGCTGCCAAAGAAATCATGAAAACTCATGATGTTATCTTTGCTGATAGGCCATATCTGATTGCAGCGGAAGCCGTAGCCTATAACTCAAGTATGGTGATGTCAAGGTATGGAGATTTTTGGAGACAAATGAGAAAGATTTGCATCTTGGAGCTGTTAAGTGTGAAAAGAGTGCAATCTTTCAGATCAATCAGAGAACAAGAAGTGTGTGATCTCATCAGAAACATTTCTTCTAGTTCAGGATCACTGATCAATCTCAGTAAGATGATATTTTCCTTAACGTTTAGTGTTACTTCAAGGACTGCCTTTGGTAAGATATGGCAAGACAAATATGCATTTGGGCCAATTATACAGGAAATTATACAGGTTGCAGGAGGATTCAGTGCCACTGATGTGTACCCTTCTCTTAAATTTCTTCCAATTATAACTGGGATGAAGCAAAAACTCCAAAGGTTGCATAGAAAAATCGATAGCGTACTTGATATCATCATCAGTGAGCATAAAACCACTAAGTTGGCGAACAAGGACAGCAAAAAAAGTGAAGAAAGTGATCTAGATCTAGTTGATGTTCTTCTGAATCTTCAGGAGCAAGGAGATCTTGAGTTCCCCTTATCTACTGATAATGTCAAAGCTGTTATATTGGTAAGTATTGGAATTCACAAAAACCTAAGTTGTTGGGTGAGGCAGAAAAATGAATCCTATACAAACTTTAAACAGCTCTAATTAACTCCTTTGTTAATCCTATTGTAGGATATTTTCGTGGCTGGCAGTGAGACATCATCTACTGCTCTTGAATGGGCAATATCTGAATTGATGAAGAACCCAAGAGTTATGAAAAAGGCACAAGCAGAGGTGAGAGATGTTTTTGATAGAAAAGGAGCTATTGATGAAACGAGCCTTCAAGAATTGAGCTACTTAAAATTGATTATCAAAGAAACTCTCAGACTACACCCACCTCTTCCATTATTGGTTCCCAGAGAATGTAGGGAGACATGTGAGATCAGTGGCTATATAATACCGGAAAAGTCCAAGGTCATTGTCAACTCATGGGCAATAGGAAGAGATCCCAATCATTGGAAAGATCCTGAGAGATTCTATCCAGAGAGGTTTCTTGATAGTTCAATAGACTACAAGGGTTCTAATTTCGAGCTCATCCCATTTGGTGGAGGAAGAAGGATATGCCCTGGCATAACATTTGGTATTGTTAATGTGGAATTTTCACTTGCACAATTGCTGTATAATTTTGATTGGAAACTCCCCAGAGGTACGAAGGAGGAAGATCTCGACATGACCGAGCTTTTCGGCGCTGCTGTTAGAAGAAAGCATGATCTGCATGTAGTCCCTCTACCTTACAATCCTCTGCCCCTTCAATAAGCCGCTGCAAACTGATATTAGATATTTCACGTATTGATTACAAAAATGAAACTGGCATTTTAGTATGGAGTTGCTGATTGTCAAATGATTAAAATACTCTCGTGTACGTCAATTTCTATAGAAATAAACACAACATTTGAAGTGGTCCACTTAAGACAAAATCGGTTCATTAAACGTAGAACTGTAGAATTAACATACAAGTGCTTTTGGTTGCTGCTTGACCTAAATTGTAGAGTTGAATTTAGTGAAACACTAACAGAAATAGACTGCGAAAATGCGCAGACGTAGTGCCCAGTTAATTTAAAATAAAAAGTAGTAAATTAATTATATAAAAAATAAAATTAATTAAAAATGATTAAAAATATGAGATAATTAGTTAAGAATACTGAACATTAAAGATGTATAAATGTCATCATGGCAATTGCAATACATGTGTACTATATAACATATTAAAGAAACTTGCCTGTTGCATAGAAATATTTTTGATATATAAGTTAGAATTTTAGTTATTATATATATGTACATCTTCATTCCTAATACGGTCAAATGCTATGGAAAGATTTTGAAGATCAGATGTAATCTGGTGCGACGCCTGAATTGAGTAATCAGTAGTTGTTATTGTTACTTGAATCACCATTAACAAAATTGACTCAAGGTTGGGCGAAACACAATTTTGATGGATAAAAACACAATTTGTAGTCTTGCAAGATTCCAGCTTAAATTGCGAACATACAAAGGCCAGCAAAAGATATAAGGTCCTCGTATCAAGTAAAACTTTGAAGCTTTCCTGCAATATGAATGTAAATCTTATGAAATGTTGTCTTCTAGAACTGTAGCAAAGAACAGGCGAACAAAAACCATAAAAATCGAGAGAGAGAGAGATGTCCTCAATACAATGCTTTTAGAGTGTTCTCTCCACAGGCACATTGAGGTTCAACTTTTCATTGATCTCAGATGCAATTCTTTTTCATATAACTGATTATGTGGAACTTTGAATCTCTTCTCGATCATAAGTTCACCTTCAGTTCATACAACCACATCTATCATGTCCAAAAGAATATCATATCCAACGCTTCTTTCCTTTCAAAACCAAAGCTCAGTATAGTATAGAAAATTGTATCACCTCGTAGTTCTCAGCTATTCCAACTAATTACAAGTGAAGATATGCCAGAACACTAAGATCATAATGGCTGAAGCTCCTGCTCGGATACGTACCAAAGTTTTGTTGTCTATGTCTCCGGATCCACCATATGCTAATGCCCAGTAAACTAACAAGAAGAGCTGCCGCAATTCCTGTTGCTGCCACCATGTCCTGCCATAAGTGCCAATTATTATTGAATAAAGGTACAAAGAACTGTATGCACGAGATTAGAGATACATGAATCTCCAAGTATTGTAGACAAAAAGCCAAACATTATTTAAGTACAAAAACAAACAAACACAAAACAAGAGTATTTTCAACCACTCTATTTTAGTAGAGGGAAATGTCCACGCCACATATAACATCTGATAAATTTCAACCTGCCCAACTTTAGGCTCCTACACAATTGGAACTGAGTACCCTTTTATAGGAATGGTAAAATTCAGAAGCAATATCAACATATGATATACGTGTCTGTGAGGGCATATGTATAAGTACATGTAGGGGATTGGTAAAAATTAAAATAAATTCAAAATGCACCATATCACATCTTAGTGGGTCAGACACGCTAGATACAAACCCTAAAATTATGAAATATTCCTAATCAAATGCTACAATGCTGACTACATGTATATGGACTTAAACCTACTTCATGAATGTTATTGCATATTGTATTTCTCTTTTCAACGCATAGAAACCTTGAATATAACAAATGATGACTTAACCAAACCCAAAGCAATAAGAACTATTCAAGTATACCTGCATCGTGCAAGGTCATTAGTGGAAGCTCGGAATGCAGGAGGAACTTCATGAAGTGCATGCAGAAAGTCATCCATGGTAACTTTAATACTCTCTTCATTCACTTGCTTTATGAGGTCATCCAAAGTCAGTTGTCTATTTAAAGCAAACGATACTGCACTTTTTACAACACCTTCAAGTTCTTCCCCACTAAAGTTTTTTGCATGAGCAGCTGTAAACAAACAAAAGAAGTTTATGAACCAAAACCTTGCAGTATTCTAAATACACTAACATGTTCCCTTTATGATGAACATCTGGACGTTTATGATCCATAGGATACAAACCAAGCTCTTGAAGGTTGACATCAGGAGCAAGAAAAGAATTCTCTTTCATTTTGTTTGTATGAATTTGAAGAATCTGTAACCGGCCATTTTCATCTGGGAGGCTTATCTCAACTTGAACCTCCAATCGTCCTGGTCTACAAATGGAAAGGAATTACAAATTCAAGAACATTAGGTTAAAGACTACTATGAACACAAATGTAGGTAGACACACATATAGATCTTTTTGGGCAGATCAGTTGTCTTGAGCCTCATATGCAATATCATGTAGCTCTAAAAGTCCTGCCAAGGATCTTGGATATAGTTCCTTATAAAATCCAACACAATAATAATAGATCTATACATGCTTTTACCATTTGTCTTCCAACCAAGTGTACTAATATTGCCAGCACTGATAGTTATACTTTTGTGACAAAAGAAATCAGGTCAACATAGAACTAAGAGATTATGAGAACAAGTAATTACCTCAAAAGTGCTTCATCGAGTAAATATTCTTAGCCATACTGCTTGGATTGGTAAATATTAGTAATGAGAAACTTCCAATCCAAGGTGTCAAAAAATCCCTAAAGAAGTTAATTTTGAAAAAGAAAATAATTAAGGATTTAGCATTGTAATCCTTGAATAGTTCCAGAGAAAGAATAATGTTGTGAACTATATTTCTCCCTTATATAAATGTACCTTGGCAAGAACTAATGAGAGGCTCTAGTACATCCTTTAATCTCACGGCCAATAGCTTAACAATAACCTTCTATACAATATTATAATATGATAGTAGATGAAAATCATGTAAAGAAATAAGGTTTTTCTTCTTTGGAATAAGACAAATGTAAGTCATGTTAATTTCCTTGATTATTTTCTTCTAAATAACTCTAAAACTACCTCCATTTCCATAACTCCAATTAAAGACCAAGTGTTTTGGAAGAATGAGGCATTAAAGCCATTAGGATTAGGTAACTTATTATGATTGAGTCTAAAAAGATATTGTTCAATATTCAAAGGAGTGAAAGATATAGTAAGGTTATATATTGTTTCTTGATCCAAACTCAATCCAATAATTTTTCTTAGACCCTAAGTCATAAGAAAAAATCACACTAAGAAAGGACTTGAAATGATAGCTTTGATCGGAGATTGTTCCCTGCTTAAGCTCCCATTATCATCCGCTAAAGAACTAATTCTATTGTATAACTAAAAAATAATTTAGTATTATTATCCACATCCCTAAGTCATAAAATGCTATCCTTTTGCTTTAACAGATAATTATAGAAATGTAATGCTTAAGTTTAGTTGTTCATAGCTTGGAGCTCTTGAATTCTTAGGAGAGGGTTGAATGGATCTTTACAACATCCCTTTTTTATGAATCTAAGTTACCCCTTTGAGGCCATAACTTGAGCCTAAGTGTATGGACAAAGGCTCCTATTAAAAACCTTAATATGTTTTTTAATAGGTCTCATCTTTGGAAAGGGTTGAAAAGCTTTACATCTATAAACATCCTTTTGTTTACCATTCTTGACAGCTCTCTCGAAACATTAACCTTAAGCAAACAATTGTTAAACCTAAAAGGTTCTTTAATAAATTGACAAAATTTTGAATTAGAGTTCCTTAATAATTGAATGGTCTAAGCATAAAGGCAAATCAAAACATGTATAGCTCATAGAAAATTGGCTTAACCAGGCATTATTTGCCAGAGCTCTACTAAATTTCTTTCTAATAAACTAATTACCCTATTATTTGTTACTCTGTATGAAAAGTTGCCCTACAAAATTGAGATAAAAGACTTCATATTGCTTAACAACCAGACTAAGTTCCCCTAAAGATCCTTTTGGTCTCCTTTCCTTCCTTCAGTCTCATACAAGTTTAAAACATAACTCAAATTGCCTATTAATTATAAACATTCTTACTGAATGCCAACATGTCATTATATAAATGCAGTCCTTAAAAGCTCAGGTTGGCATTATAAATGATGGAACATTAAAGTAAATAGGTAACCAACTTAAGTAACAAGATATATTAATCAATTATTTTGACATGAATAAGATAGTAATCTAAATGTGTGCTCGTTTATAAGACACCACAATTCTTCTATTGAAATGGTAAGTGTGGTTGTAGATATAACTTCAATTATTTTCTGAAAATGTCAATCTCTCTTTAAGGTTATTTGACTTTATTTTAGTTTCTAAAAGTCTAAGAAGTATAGAGTTCTTCTCCATTATTATAGCTTATTATATCTTTATTTTTTTATTGCTTAAAAGGATTATTTAGTCCCTATAAATTCCAAATTAATATAGACATCTGACTAGGGCACCTGGGGATCCCCCATTTGGTGTTTCCTCTTACTAAGTTTTCTTGTAGAGTTACTCCTAAAGGAGGAAGATGAAATCATAGTGGCTATTGCAACTTTATTCTTAGTCCCTTGAAAAGAATAAATAAGTCGAGATTTTATTCCCATTAGAAGGAAGACCAAGGTCAAGCGTTAGCCTTCCGTTATTTCTTATGTGAGTATCCAATGCATGATTTGATTGTAATAATTTATGCCCCTAAGGTAAAGGAAGAGCATCCTTGCCAGTATTATTGGGCAGTCTCTAATCCTTTAAAAGTTAATAACTCTCCATTAGGAACTCCTGATCTAGGCTGAAGCTCAACAGAAGTTTGAGCTTCATCCTGACTCCCCATCATTTTAGAGTAAAACCTTTGTTTTAAAAGTTCTCCAAATTGGCCTCTATTGTTTAGATTGATCACAGGCATACCAAGTATAAGTATCTTGGATCTCTGAAGTGATTAAATCCCCAACTGTTGAGAGCCTCTTAATTGAGAATGTGTCATGAAGAACAACATCCTTCTTCGTCTCTATACACACTCTGACATAGCCAATCCTTTCAAACTTAGTAATTTGTGAATCAAGACACAATGGTCCTCCTAAGGAATTGGATAAGTAACCTATTATATCAAATGTCCAATTATAACGAATAAGTCGACTTAACATTCTGTGCAAGTCGACTTATGAGTCGTCTTACAGAAAATAGCAATATCTAACCGGCTAATTCCTCAATCCGTGCAATCCCAATTCACAATACCAACATACTTAAAGTAATA
>JAOQMR010000005.1:18873201-18890236 GCA_027563865.1 Erythroxylum pelleterianum
TTCTCATCAAGTTTAAAATGGACTTAAGATGAATAAGATGAAAAAAAATTGTATCGGGATTTTCAGATTAGTCTAAACTTTCCAACGCGGAATTCGGATTCGACTTAAGTTTGGTTAAGAGTTGGGTTCCGGAAACGGGATCCAACAGACCCACTCTACCTTGTGCTGAATAATAAGTGGGTGGTAGGATTTGAACTCACGACCACTTGGTAATAAAAGCTCTGATACTATATTAAGTGATCGTTTCACCACAATAGCTTAAGCTATTGTGTGAGACCAACGTAATTAGTTTTATATATTTACTAATAGTATATATACATATTTATATACATTGCCTCTTGTGAATTAAAGTATACTTTTATGTGTATGTGTGCATGTAGAAGCATATATATAAAGTTCAATACAGAAAGTCGCTTTTGAGAAAGGGAAAGGAATCCTACCTGAGCCATCAGCCTAGAATATGTGACGTCACTTCAATGAGGCCTATATCTGATATCATCCCTCTTAACGAAAATTTTTATGAAGCTTTGAACTTGTGGCTCTTTTCTATTTGCTCTTTTCTTTGTTTGATTGGAAAGACAGTAATTGGTTTTTAAGTACCGTTCCCAGAAAGCCCAATAACATTATTTGCGGCGATGGATACTCGTTCCAACATAAATACAACTGTACTCTCACCAAACTTGACCATATAAGTCTCTCCGCTTGAATGCCCGATATTCAACTCCCTCCTAAATGAGTTTATAATCTATGAAGCTGCAAGTTGTCACTAAGCAGCTGCTAGTAATTTACTCTTTTCAACTTATATGCCAGTTATCAAGTCTTCGTTATAAAAAATAATGTAGAATTATAAATATCGGCAGAGTCAACTTCTCATTACGATTTGAAGCTATCTTGTTTGAGTTGTGTGAAAAAGATGTCTACTTTATATTTCAAGAAAATATAATAACAATGCTCTAGTAATATAACTTAAAATGAAATTTAGAACTTGTTCATATCTTCGCCAAGTTTTTACAGATTTTAGCTTCTGCGCACTCAGAAAGGTGTACATATCCAGGGAAAATTTTCATTAGAAGTTATACAAGTTGGAATGTTGTTCTTTTTCCTGCATTACACCATTCTCATTTTTTTCTCTTTCGCTATTATTCATCTACCGTTTACTAATAATTGGGCACTCGCACAATTGGATTTTTTTTGTTTTGGATGCTAGACTAGAACTCGAGTTGTTAGAGGAGAGCAGTGTGTACACTACTACATGAACTACAAGTCATCGACTGCAACACATTGTACATTGAATCCTAGTACATAGGATCACTTAAAGATCCTATCTCTTATTCATTTATTTAGCTACTTGGAATAAATCCTAATAAAATTCCCAAGTTAGCCTCTCTTGTTTGAATTTTATGATTTAATGGCCCTCAGGCCAATCAAAGAAGTCTCAGAAAAAGGTTGACGCATGTGGTTACAAAGTGATTAGTTGTTGACTTGCAAATTAAATATATGAAGTCTTCTCTCCAATCATAGATGATACTGAAACATGAGATGAGCAAAAGAATTCTTACCTGTACGTTCTTGTGGAGTTTAAGGTGAACGCGTAAATGGTGGATCTCTCCTACTCATTCCCTGAAACTCCAGGAACTTTTTACATTTGACCTTTCTACCTACATCCTTATATAGATTCAAATCACTGCATTTTGTCACAATCAACCACGTACGTACTCAACTTTTCTCACAAGGCTCGTAACTCCAACATGAAGGTAAGCCACTTCAGAAGAACAGTAGATTGTTTTGTTAAGTCAGGAAATTCATGTATATTGCGAAGTTTGGGAATATACAAACTTTCTTACAAGTGAGAAATTTTCACAAAAGTAGATAAGGGGGTATTTTCTGCTACTGCTTAAGTATATTATCATCTCCTAGCATAGTATAACACGTCACATCATTCAATGGGTGCAGCAAAAAATTGTGATTGAGTTGCATCTATGCTGTGCAAAATGCGGGTCTAAGGCCTTGCAGATAGCTGCTGTTGCAGAAGGTGCGTGACAAAAGATCTTCTCTCTTTGAAAGCTTAAACTTGTCCACTAATTGGTAATTTCACACTGTACAAGAACCAATATCCTAAAGGAGAAACATCTCGTAGGTCATAAATATGAATAGCAGTTTCACATTAGGGAAATTACAGTAACAGTTGGGTATATTTAAAACCATGAAATCATCCAATTTAAAGATTTGTAAGTTGTTAGCTTATATAGGATCGTTTTACCTTGGACTTAGTATTCTGCCTTTATGCATGGACTAAATGGTTTTTTTTTTAATAATTGCAAACCTATAAAGTTCAAAACCAATATATACTGATTTTTTTTTTTGGGTGATGAATGCTATGCATTCTGTAGGTGTAAACTCGGTTGCATTAGAAGGGCAAGACAAACTGGTGGTCATTGGAGAAGGGGTTGATGCAGCCACATTGACCTGTTCTTTAAGGAAGAAATTTAACCACGCATGCTTGTTAAGTGTGGATGAAGTTAAGCCGAAGAGTGTAGAAAAAGAAGTTGATAAAGACCAACAAACACCTCCACCTGCAGCTAGTTGCCCACCGTTTTGTTATCCATCTCACTGTGATGTGTGTAAAGTTGTTATTTATGAACCAAATTCTACCACTTGCACCCTCATGTGAAGTCTTTACTGGGATGCATTATTATCTTCCTTCTTTACCTTCTTCAATCTTGGTTACTAGCCGCTCATGTAATTCTTCAGCTACGTCCGTGGCATCATTCTTCAGCTATGTTTTACTTAGTGGTATGATATATGTTGAAGTCCATAACTTTTTCAGTCCTTTTCTCCCCTCAGTTTCTATTCTTCAAAGTCGCGATGCTTTGGAGCCAGTGTGTTAACTATTCATGAATAATGTGTCATAGCACTATTTCTGAACATCAAGAGCCTACCATGCTATCATTGTACTGCACTGCTATGTACTAAATCTTTTATTAGTTTACGATGAGATTAAAATTATAATGAGATTCATATTATATATGTGTATTACTTCTAACTTGTTCATAGTTATTATATTAAAACGAGACGTTAATAAAGCATAAAAAATAGCAAATATCATGTTTCTTCAATATAAATTAAGTACATAATCTCAAAACTTAAAGTATGAAAATATTTAAATAAATATGTAGGTGCTTGTTAGAGAACAAATTTATTGAACTGGCCACTATGAGAATTTTATTAACTCATTTTTTTATTCAATAACTCATTTCATGTAAGTTTTTGGTATCTCATTTGATTAATGAAATATTTAAGTTTCTCATTTTATTTCTTGTTCAATGTTTGGTTTGAAAAAATAAACCTGCAATAAAAAAGGAATAAGTCATAGTTATTATTAACTATTGTTATCAATTTTCTACTTTTATTATTATTATTATTATACATAATTACTTTTATATTACTATACATAATTCATTTTCTTATTATTATTGTGAGTATTAAATTTCTTATTATTATTAATTTTCTTCTTCTTCTTCTTCTTCTTTTTTTCTATTATTATTATTATTATTATACATAATTACTTTTCTTATTATTATTTTGAGTATTACATTTCTTATTATTATTAATTTTCTTCTTCTTCTTTTTCTATTATTATTATTATTATTATTATTATTATTATTATTCGATATTAATTTCTTATTGTTATTGTTATTATTATTATTATTTGTTAACTTTTTTACTAATACAAATCATTTGTTTTCAAATAATCAATAAATTACATAAAATCCATCTTTTATACTGCAGGGGTAATTTAGTCATTGACACTGTTTTTTGTGTTCTGTCAACTGCAACCAAACACATTTTTGTCCTCGAGACGGAGACAGTTTTCTTTGTTTTGCCCATCACAACCAAACACCTCATTATCTCCATTTTTTGTTATGTTTCATCTCTAAATTTTTGTTTCGTTTCGTCTCTGCATACGGGAGACAGTAACTATACGTAGTGAAAGGGAATAGGGGAACAACAATTTTGGGAACAAGTGAGTACGTTGACTGGATTGCACAAGCTAGAGCTATGAAAAATTGTGTTTTCCCAACACAAGGCTTGCCTGTGGGGAGTTTAGTGGGTTGGACTAAATCGTTGGAGGATTGGGTGAAATTAAATTAGGATGGGGTAGTTAAACAAGGGTCTACCAAGGCCACAGCTGGAGGATTAATTAGAGATAGTTATGAGAAGTGGCGTGGTGGGTTTCAGCAACATATTGGGAGGGGCTCGCCTTTATCTGCAGAACTTTGAGGAGTTTTCTCAAGTCTCACGTTGGCCTGAGACCTAGGTTATCGACGTGTAATAGTCGAAGTGAACTCTTTAGAGGTCATTAACATTCTCTCTTCATCCCAAATAGTACTAACTGAGGATACTTTTTTGGTTGCAGGTATCCGAAGCCTTATACACCATGACTGAGAGGTTCAAATTCAACATATCTTTTGCGAGGGGAATCAATGTGCCGACAGATTGGCGGTTCTTGCAATCTCATTAAGTCTGGGACTACACCTTCTATAGGAGCCTTCGGAGGTCGTCCAGGAGCTGCTTCACAGAGATACGCAAGGAGTGTTGTATTCTCAAAATATGCGTTAGTTTTTGTTTTTTTCTTTCCCTTGTACTTGAAACAAAAATAGAGATTTGGGGTTTGGTAAGGAAGTAGGTCGGAATATTGATGAGATTTTGATATACTTTCCTTAAGTTTTCATGATGCCTTGTCTTCCCTTTTACATTTCAATTTTCATCATCAAAACTAGCAAGATACAAAAGCCATTTCAACAAAACAAGATGAAACTATCGCAAGATAAAGGCAACAACCTTAACAGTGTATATATACACCAGATTAGCCGATGTCTACAATCAGCATAGCATCTTCTTGACAAGCAACACATTTTAAGAAATAAGCAGCGCTTCTTAGATGAATTGTGTTAACATATTTAAACAACTACCTTGAGGAAGCTTCGCAAGAAGTCATACAGTTCTACATAATATCTGCAAAGATACGTGCTTTGCTACATGGGCAAGCTTGACTGCGGCTTTTACATGCATGTCCATAGTCCCAAATACTACAACACTTTCTTAATGATTCGAAGTCTTATTCCAATCCAGATTCACATAACCCATAAGATTACGTGTGTGTAATTGATCCATCAAAAATACTTCAACGTAACTCAGCAAACACAAGCACAAAAGTCACCAGAGAAAAGTAAAGGAAAATATCAATAACTAATGAAGCATTATCTTATAGCTATCATCCAAATATGCAATTTTAGATAGTAAGTATGGATAAAAAATATATATATAAAAAGGGATCTTGAATTATAATTTAGAAGGCCAATAAACCGTTTTTCAAGTAACAATAACCTTTTTATTAATTAATTTAGGATCAATGCACCTTAAACTTAATTACTCCGTAATTAGAACAAAGTGGTAACGTTATATCAATACCTAAATTATTTTATTACTTTAATCTTGGGTAATTATTTTAGATAGAAATATTTTAAGGTAGTATCCAATGTTTTTAAATATAACATATTGATGACTTTATTAATTAGAATTAACTAGAGTACGGACTAAACAATCACAATCACGAATTCATTGAGCGGTTATAAGTTTTTTTTTTACATTTGGAACCACATTTATAGATGATAAAATAAGTTGTTAATGCAATAATAAGTTATTTTGTGTAGTATTTTATCCTAAATACTAGTTTGAAATTTTACAATAGATTAATTTGTAAAATAACACTATCCTGTTTGAAACACTAATATTGATTTTTAATGATTAAACTAGAAAATATCTTGTAATTCATCTCAAACACTAAAATGATTAACACAGGAAATGGATCCTACTTCATACTAGTTAAATATGATGTAGAAGTCATATTAGACTTAATATTAACAGGGTAACAAAAGATTCAGATTAATCCTAGTAATTTTGAACAAATTAGGGGTTTGTTAAAGAGTACAAGCAAAAGATGGGACTAAGACAAATTATAAGGTTAGAACATTTTCACTTAATTTCAATCTAAAATGTGGAAACCATCAATTGAAATTGTTGACAAAAATCTGGATTACCATTTTTATTCAAAGTCTAATTTTGAGAATACATACTTCAACAAGTGCTAAGGAGTAGGATTCCTAAGGAGCCTAAAGTTGTATGGTTCATTCAAGAGAGGGATAGGATTCGTAATATTAGACATTTTCAACTGTTAGAGAACTACTTACCTGAGTTGTCTACTATACGAAGGAAAGATAAGTTGATATGGACTTTACATGCTAGCGGAATATTCAATAACAAATCTACTCATAATCTACCGGTGGTACCAATGGAGTCAATCCCGCTGGCAAAAACCGTATGGAAGCAAGTTTTGAGTCCCAAAATTGCCATTTTCTTGTGATTAGTTATAAAGAACAGATTAAGAATTAAATACAGATAGTTTAGGAGTTACAACCCACTATTTTTATGTAAACAAGGGTAAAAATCATCTATTCTTTAAGTGCAGTTATAGCAAATTTGTGGGCAGAAATTTGACCATGATTCAATGTCTAAGGTTATTCTTTAACGTCTAAGGTTATTCTTTAAGTGCAGTTATAGCAAATTTGTGGAGCAGAATTTTAACCATGATTCAACGTCGAAAGTTATCTTTTGATTGGAATGAATTTATCATTTGGTACTCCAACTCAAATAAGAGAGATGGATTAATCATCAAGACTTCTTTCCAAACAGTGATCTATTATATATGGTGGGAAAGAAATAGGAAAATCTACAATAATGAGAATCAACATAAGTATAGACTTGCCGAGGCAATTGTCAATTCGATTAGAAAGATTATGAGTCAAAAGGAAGGAAAACTTAGATCCTTGTGGTTAATCTGACATTTTATTTGTAATTGTTGTACATTCTATATAGTGTAGCTCTTTTTACTGCTTATAGGATCCTCGAGAATGTCTATAAGTTTATGCTTTGATAATATATTTCCTATTAATTTTTTTTTTAAAAAAAAAGAAGCCATCACTTACCCTGCAATGGACGGAAATGATGCTAAACCATTTCCGTAACAAGGATTCAACTCGGCCACATTTTGAAAATTTTTCGATGTTTGACCTAAAGTACTCGAGAGAGTTTGTACTTAGTTGAGAGGCCAAACCAGAATATGCTATTTAAAATTTTGGTATCTGGATGACTTTGTACACATTCCAGCTTTTAGATTCAAGTAGGATTTTTTTTTTTTTTTTGTGGCAAAAGAAATGCAGAACCATTATACCCTTGGAGAGCCAACAACTACAAGAAAGACTTGTTTTCAGTATCATTATAATAATAAAGAAAATATGCAACAGTATCCCCTAGGCAACCTCTCAAGATTTCAAAAAATAAAACAAAACAAAAAGGCAAGAAACAATTGCCCAGAGTTTTTAACGCCACCCACCACCAATATATTTGGGAAATAAGAAAATTCCAGTATATAGACAACAAAAAATTGTTGAAAAATAATTGTGAAGGAAAATGAAAATCTAAACTGCATTTTTTACTTCTCAATTGAAGCACCATACTAATCTCTACAAACATGCATCTTTCCTAATTGAATCCCCTGGTGATCCAAATAAATTGATGTCCCAAAATCATCCATGTGGAATCATTTAGACTCCAGCATCCATATTTTCTAGGTGATCCCAAGGATGGGTCCCCACTTATTATAACAATGAAGAAATATTTCATCCCTCTACACGTGGTTTTGCTCAGAGAAACAAATCCTAAACCTGCATGGCAGAAAGATGTCACCATTGGAAAGTGCGTTAACACACGAAATATTTCCAATTTTTGAACAGGCAACTCAGAGAAAGACTGAGAATCGCTTGCTTTGCATCACACTTCCACCTTAAATAAAATCTAGGTTTGACACAAGTTAGGAACAGGATTAAAATAGTGACTCTATAATGATGCTGATAGAAACTAACAATCATGTCTAGCTTTAACTTGTATTCAATCGAGGTATTTCATATGGCTATTTTTTTCCATCTGTATGCATACAACTTGGGTAGTTAAATCAAATTCCACCATGTAAATTTTTGAAAAGATAACATCCATCAAAATTTGGTCTATCCTCATCTAATTTTGGTCAAACTTTTGTCAATAGTTTTTTTCTTATAAGTAAATTGTTCTCAGTACCTTTGTTTCAGGCATTTTGCTGGACTTGTCGATGTAAATGCAGCATCCAATCAATATAACCATTGGTACCACTAATCTGGTCCTCCAAAAGATTCATGAGGAGAAGAAAGCCTTCTCTCGGCTGTTGACCTTGTCTTACAAGATGGCACAGCTGATAATAAGAAGGATCACTCTTTCTTAACTTCTTGAGTATCCCCATTAAATTTCTTGACATTTCAGTATCCCGCTCACAAAGTGTAACCTGAACTACACAGCATCAAAAGTTAACCTAGTTTCACTGGATTTTAATCACAGTACAATTAGCAGCGGTTTACCACCAACTTGAAAGGAACAAGATGATGCACAAGGTACTACAACAATAAAACAGTTTCCAGTAAATACCTTAGTTCAATGAACCTCAATCCAGCCTGTTACCATCATTTTTTTTTTCTCTAATGGATAAATCTAGTTTTAGTTCAATGCTTGGGAAAAAACTATTACGACAGATACCCAAGACAAAATCCACAGAAACAAAGTTCACATTAGTCCAGTAATATTGAAGATCAATACCCACACAACTGTCCTCTTTAGACAACATGATCCTAGCCGATTGAGAAGCATAAATCATGTGATCTACAAAAAGTACGAATCCAACAACAGGGTTAGTGACAGTGCATACCCTTGATAGGTCTGCTGCAGCATCTGGTCCAAGTAGATTCATGGCTATATCAGGTAGGAGCATTCTACCAAACCAAACAACAAAATGGAAACCATTATCATATATATAAAGGCCTCTAGAATCCAGGCTCTCTGCTGTTAGTGGTAGCCTCTTCATTATGCTTTTGAATTCATCAGACATGACAGATGCCTGCAGAAATAAGATAAAACTGCATCTTTACCATTATGGTTAATCTATGTAGTACCTGTCAAGTACAGGCAATAGTTTTACCTTCAAAACATTATCATCTAATCTAATCAAGCTAGGATATAACAGCTTCAATAATTTTTTAACCGGTAATGCCATCATAGTGAATCCTGCCGCACAACGTTCATCCAACTGAACATCAGCGTACCCTCCTCGGAGAGGCACTGACTTACAAAGAGCTAATCCATACAAAGGTAAGAACTTCAGAGACTCTGGATATATCATCCTGCCTCCCAAGCGATGCACCGAAGCATGAAGATTCCTATATTCTCTTAGAGCTTTTACAATCCTTAGTTGTAAAGAATTCCTTGCATCTTCCAACTTGTGAGATAAAGTTTTCTCAATTGCTGCAAATATTTAAGATCCTCAGCAAACTATACTCAAAATCAAGATCTAGTATTAACGCTAGAATAAGCTGAGACCTACCTAACCGAGAAAACAAAGAAACAATAGCACCAGTGTCAGCTTGGCGATACATCTCCCCCAAATCTGAAACCACTGGAGCTGCTGCCGTGTGTATTCTAATACGTCTCTCTCCACAAGATGCAGTATACCTTTAAATGGTTAAGAAAATCATGAATATAAAGAATATTAATTTCAGTCCAAAGGCAGCACTACCAATTTTAACTAAGAAAACACAACCAAATGAGTGGAGATCGAAGGCACCATCTGTAACAACAGAAGAAACAGCAAAGGTGAAAGAGGAGATAAATACTGTTGCACTGGCCTGACTTAATAAACATTGGTTTCATTTGTGAGGAAAGAGAATCTCAGCCCATACAGTATGAAAAAAAATCACTGCAAAGTATCCAGAATTATAAGCCCCCGAAGGAAAATTTAGTGACATGATCTGATCTTATGTGGATAGCTTAATATTTCATATATCAGCAAGACATTTAGATGGCTGCAATAGTCACAGAAATTCAATGGCCAGCTTAAAGACGATTTGCTGTCAAACAGTATATTATTGCATATGTAACTAAGAAAGATCTACCAAAATATTTTGGACTTATTTTCAAAAAGAAAAAATTTTGGACTCAAAGGATACAGCAAAGCAACTTGGAAATATACTGTCTGATTAGTCAGTAAAGTCTCTTCAAGTGATAATTGCATTGCATATGCTTTATCACAATCAGTAACTGGAAGAGCTAATAAATCAGTGGATCTTAGCATGAAGTTCCCGTGATACGATGTAAACCGAATTCCTGCATATACAGGACAAAATCAACAGGAAAGCATTAGCTGCCTCTTTTCATTGACAAATAACTAAAACACTAGACAGTCGTGTGGCTATAAACATGAAGCTTATAATCCATTAAGAAAGGACCTTTTCCGCATCTTATACGCATGACAGCTTCCCAGGCAGTTTCCCTAGTAAGATCTCTGGTTAACTCATGTCTCAACTTCTCTCCATGATTAGTTGATTGGAAACCAGGATAGCAGTACACCTGTCCTCCAGTATACTTTGCCAGAGTTCCTGCAAATGAGATAGCAATAAGCTAAATCAATTAACAATTACTCAGCATTCATTTCAAGGAGATTTTGGTAAATGTAACATTAAGCATCCAAACAGAGAAGATAATATACATGAATAGGAGGAGAAACAAAAAAAACGTTGTTAACATGTAACAAGAACCATTTGGAAAATCTCAAAAGACAAGAAAGAAAGCAGCAACTTGTCATCAGGAGTAAAACATCTTAGAGGTGGTTAAGGCACAGTAAATAAGGGATATCAGAGGAAAATTGAAGACTTTAAGTAACCCAAAAAAAATTTTAAGAGATCCCACAAAAAAAAGTAACAGGAAAGAACCACAATTTGTATCCCAGAAAATTCAGATCAGCCAACAGAAAAATGTATCATGTATCTCATGCAAATAAAGAATGTATCATGTTATCTTATGCAAATAATACACATTAGCCATGTAAAACTTTTTAAAGCATGAGTGAAAACCCAACTTCCAAAAGCTCATCTTAAAATTTAACGTTCTCCAAAACAGTTGAAATTGTGGAAGAATAGAGCAAGTAGAAAACAAGACACCACCTTGTTGCATGGATCCCACAATTTTAAAATGACTAAGTTCTAATGTGTGATCAGAATAAAATGGAAAGCTAAAGCATAGTCATACCTAAGGAGGCTATATCAATGTATTTGTCACTAAATGTATACACATTAACTCCTATCTGGTACTTGGTGAAATCTGCAGCCATTTGCTTATAAAATGGATCTTCTGGTACTCTCAAAGCATGTTCTTTATCTGTTCCATAAACACGACCATCATCACCACGCAACTTTAAGCGGCCAACACCAAGAGATGGCATTGTGTTCTGAAATATCAGCAACTTTCCACCAAGTTGGCTCTGCAAAGTGGAAATCCAAGAAAGTGCAAAGAGGCATAGTAATTGAATGAATAAGGTACTCTAGAAGACCACAGAAACAAAAACTAAGTTAGACTAAAAATTTTCCTTAAAGAGAACATATAGATATCGAATACAATGCTCATCTTCAACTATTGTGGATCAAATTCTTCTCACCATCAACTTAGTTCCTCAGTAAAACAAACTACCTTTTCACAAGGAACTACATTTCAACAGTTTTGATATTAAAGCGGTAGGTGCAAGGAATACCAACCATAACCATGAATGCTGATTTTAGAGCAGGACCAAAAGCAGATTCTACATTCATATTTTGCTGAAACATAGAGGGTAAACTGTCCAAAAATGTATCGACCACAGTTCTCGAGTCAGACAAGTTGACAAGAAGATCGTCGGGCAATGGAATAAATATATCATCTAGATCTGAAACAACCATCATTTGAGGCTGCATTAAAGATGACTGTCACCACGAGAAATTTAACATTTATCAGCTGGTTGCCAGATTAGTTGGACAAATAACAAAGTGCATCAACACTCACTGTAATTGCAAATCACTTACCTTCATGTTGTAAAAGTGGATTGTACTATCATAAGTGATAAATGCAATCTGTGTTCTTGGGAAGCCAGGTAAGTCATCCAAGCAAGATTTAACAGTTTGAGCTACTACCTGCAAAACGGAAACGGTCAAGAAAAAATAGATTGTGCTTATGCATGCATTAACTCAAACCAAAAGAAGTTGATATAGTTCTAAACAAAATCAGGCACTCATGGTCCCATGCAGTAGTGATAAGCTCCATACTTGAATTACCAAGAATAAGGTGCAAAAAAAAAAGGTGTCAAGCAATCACGCCTCTGATTTTTTAATGAAGATCACAATCTAAATGCTAAGCTTTTAACAACCAATTTTTTTTTAAAAAAAAATTAACCAAAAAGTCACTTTAAAAACACAATCTTGTCTTATCCAGTTGCACAAAAATCTTACCAATACTCATTTCTTTATTCACTCTGTTTCAAATAATCATAATTACACCTGAACATGAAATATGTGTTAAGCCCCTGAGCAAGGCCTAAAGCATATTAGTTAACATAAATCCTTCATTTTGGTCAACAGAACATGTCAAAACAAAAAACCAGCAGTCATTGAGAATGATCATATAATTTATTTCATAAAATAAAAGAATCGTGAACGGTAAGTACATTTGCATTCTGGCAGCTGATCCCAAAATTGATTGCATAACATATCTCCGAACTTTCTATTCAAGTAAATACATGAGTATGCGCCAGACAAAACACTGTACACATCTCATGGTTGAGATATCTTTTCAACATGTATTAAAATGCCATAAGTCATTCATGGGAGACAATGCATTGCTAAGCTGGAAAGGCATACCTCAACCATACCACTCTGAACTGCAGACATCGAAACATCAATGAGGAAGAAATACAGTGGTGGCATAGGTGCCCGCATCATGTAGTCAGTTGGAGCAACAAACTCCACACTACCCCGTGTGAGCTCAGGTCTCTGGTCCAAGTCAACTCTTCTGCCAGTTGCGTCTAAATGGGAAAAATATTCACCTGGAACTGAAAATGAGAATAATAACATGTACAATATTAATATCATGTATGGTGGCAGATACATAATGTAAAACAATGAAAACACTGCAAAATGTAGAAATATAGCAGCACCAAAAATATAAATTTTGAGAACAAAGTTGTATGCCCGCAAAGAGAGAAAACATTAAGTATGAAGCTAGCACAGGTCATATGTCATCATATAGTAAACAAATAAGGAGTTATGCATCAGCCAAAAACACACACTTGTCCTAAATTGCAGGCACTCCCCAAATCAAAGAATACCAGACATCAAACAAGAGACATGAGTGATGAGGTAAAAATACCTAATAATTGCATTCTCTAAGATACAAAGGACCAATATATATTCTGAATTACGAGGACAGGAGTTCTACATTATCTATGTATAACCAATTAAAACCAATTATATACACATAAAAACAATAAATAATGACTTCAAAGAGCTGCCAACTATTGCATCAATAGTTGTATTATTCCAGGCACAAAGGACCAACATACAAAACCTCCAATTGCATAACCAATCAAAAGCAATTAGAAAGGCAAAATACCAATAAAGTATGAATCCAAAGAGCTGTGAACTATTACATACAATTAAGTTAAACAGTATCTTGTCAAACCATTTGAAGGCAATAACAGCAAATTCAGCAGCCAAAAGAACCTTCAAAGAGCTGCTCATCCAGAAAACATAAGAATTAAATTAAAAGTTATTGGATTAAAAGCCTAATGCTCCAAATACTTTAAATGTGTCTTTCCAAGCTTTAGTTTTCAATTCATTAGACAACAATTATTGTAAGTCAAATTGAGCTAGGAGAAAATCAACACAATTCCCAATCAAAAGGAAGTTCTATAAGTAACGATGGCAATAGAGAGAAGCAAGTCCTTTTGATGTACCATCATTAAGTAGAGAGCAGATATTGCAGCGCCACTTTCTTCCAGCATCAGTAAAGGCTATATATGGATTCACATAAGTGCGACATCTTCTACAACGGATGATGCCACATTTACCAAAATTAATTACTGGAACCTCATCCTGAACAGAAAAAAGAATGGCAATATGGAAGGAAGATAATAAGAGTTCTTATAAACTGAAATTCTAGCAAGTCTAAATTAAAATTCAACTTGAATTTGCAGACACTAACCCCATCAGGAGCTTCAGCAAGGGGACAAACAACTGCTCCAAGAGGCAAATGCCACCTTGAAGCCAAGGATTGGGAATTTGGCATGGCACTAGTGGTAAGACGCAAATATCTAGTATTACAATTCACGGAGTATGCCTCACCCAATAACGTTGACTCCATATCACCATCCAATGGCCTTGGCAACGTCTTTGCATCAATTCCAGGATCTATTGACCCAGGAACAGACCCAATAGATAGGGAGTTGAAATCTTCTGCCAAACTATGGATGCCACCTGTAGGAGGCATATAACCTGGATGTTGGAGTTGATTTGTTGAGCCAAAATGGGTAGCCATGGGCGGAGCTTGATCATAGCCTCCTTGGTATAAAACAGGTGGAGTTGATGCCATGGTTGCGCCAGGGACATTACTTCCTTGTTGGGCTTGAAAAGGGGATTGCAAGGGGGTTGGTTGAGAAACAGCATTGAATTGCTTTGCATATCCAAGTAAAGGTGGCTGAGATGTAACCATGGAAGTGGGATAAGATGACACTGTTGGAGGAAAAGATGGCTGAAAATTAGGCCTTGGTTGAAAAAATGATGAATCTAATGAAGGCTGAGGAACATTTGCACTTGTTGGTGGAGATCCCATTGGCACTGAAGGAACCTGGCTTTGACGGAAAGAGGGTGTGGAAGCTACTTGGCCCACAGGTGGTTGAAATGGTAGTTGCCCAACTGGTGGAGCTTGAGGTGTAGAGGAATATTCTGGCATCGGGAAATTTCGGTAGACTCCAATAGTGGGTGGCACATTGGATGGTAGTGGAGAAGATGAAGATGGATCATGAAACCTGAGAGGCTGGATGGGTCTAAATCCAGGGGCTTCTGATCCAATGGCAGGTCGGGACACTAAAGAAGGTGCGACAGTTGGGTCAGGAGCTGACAGATTAGGTCTAAATCCAGTGGCTTCTGATCCAACGACAGGGCCAGAGGCTGAAAATGGTGTTACTGTTTGAGGTGTTGTAGCAAAGGGTGTGTTAGAAGCTGTTATGGGAAAACTTGGACGGCCAGGATTTTCAGTCCCCATGGCTTCAAAAACAACTCTTTCTAAGTGGTACAACTATGTTTCCATAGCTTAACATGCCAAAACAAGGTTGAAAACAATAGCAATTGTTAGAACTAGAAGAGTACCTTCGGATTAGCAGATAAGGTTTATATCATATATTTCCTTAGCACCAGAACAAAACGATTTTTGCAACTTTGATCTCAAAAGACTAAGAGCGGTTATTTTACAAGAATAGCTATAATTCCTTATACATGTATTCTCAAGATATAAGCAAAAAAAGTTATAGACTATTGAAAGTTGTTTCATCACCTCTAAGACACATAGAAGATTAAAGAAATGGCCCACAACAAAAGTAATTTGAAAGGTACCAACATGGCCTTTTCAAGCTCAACTCCCACCATTCAACAGTATATAATCTTCTTTACAATCATCAAAATCTAGAATAAACCTTTGAAATTAAAGACATACAACTAAAGCGTATGATCTAGTCCCATGGAATTTTTTGTTTCTCTCGAGTATCCCAAGAGTGTAGACAGCAATAACCTATATAAACTTCTTCCTTCCTATCCAATACATCAGAGCCGGTCTGCAGCGATAGTTTAACACAATTATGGTTTTCTATTTGATAGAACTTGAAAGTAACCACAACGTCATAATTATTCCCTGACAGAACAAAGTTTCATAGGATGAAATAAAGAAAAACTCACACCAACCAAATACAATATGGCAGAACAATTGCAAGAGTAGCACATGTACCTATTCTGAATCTAAAATTTTATTCTAGAAACCATCTAGAAATACGTCAACAACCCCTACGTATTCAAAGTAAACATTCACAACCCCCCAAAAAAATCGAAAAGAAAACCAAAAGCAACTATTAACAATGAGTTTCGGCCAAAGCAGTTACGTAAATCCAGCTATCTACCTTCCAATTCAGAATACATTATAACAAGTCCATCAATAACTTCAGATTGCTCTACGGCAAGCAAGTTGCTGATTGAATCATAAAAACTTAAACACTGAATGAACTAAGCAATATACAACAACAAGCACACCCATAAATCAACAAGTCAAGAGTAAACAAACAAAATGAATTGCAATACCTCCGGCCACGAGTCGGCAACCAAGATATCAATTTCTCCCTTAAAATAACCACCAGTACAACTTGACCAGAGCGTAGGGTGTAGGAAACGAATCGCAGGCGATCAATACCCTAAGGATTTACAGGAAAAGCAGGAATCAATCTAGCAATTATGGGAGAATAAAACCATAGATCAGATCATATTGGAGAAGAAGAATAAACTTAGAAAACACTGACTGACGACAGCACATACCTTATGCACTCACTTTCTCTGCTTCGCTGCTCGTCCGAATAGTCGCAACATCCGACCCGTTATCGTGTTGTATCGGACTTAGTATCGGAGATTCTAGTGCAATATTATATCCGTACCAATTAATACTAAATATTATTTCGAGTAATTTTTTTAAATTTATAAAATAATTTTTAAATTTTTAAAAAATTACAAAATAGCTTATAGTTATATTTTACAGTTGTATTATATATTTTTAATCATGTTTTCAAAAAAATATCACCTTTTTCTGAAAAAAATGTTTTCAAAAATCATAATCATAAATAATGATCATAAATTTAATTTAATTTATAAATTAATTTAATAATTAATCATAAATATAATTAAATTTAAAATATATTTTTAAAGTATATAAATTTTAAATAAATTTTGATTTAATAATTAAAAATATATAAAATAAATATTAGTTTATAAATAATAATTTT
>JAOQMR010000005.1:18890336-18904243 GCA_027563865.1 Erythroxylum pelleterianum
GTGACTCCCCTGGATTGTTGATTTGCTCTCCATAATTTTAATTTCAAACGCCCAACTGTTGCTGTTTTCCTCTTAATCCCCCACGTCATGCAAAGATTGTAATTTCCTACAAGGAAACATTAAATCAAATTAAGTCTCAATAATTGAATCAACAAGAGGAATAAAAAGGAATAATTAAAACACAAATATTGGACAAATATGCACTTATCAGTTTTGGTATCGGCCGGTATTTTGAAAGTTTTGGTATCGGCCGGTATTTTGAATACCGACGGTACTGACCGGTATTTAAACCCGGTACAACCGACCTTTGGTACCGGATTTAAATATCGGTTGGTACAATCGACCCTTGGTACCGTACTGATTTTGGTCCGGTACGATACGTACCAGTATCCAAAACACTGTGTTCTCCTCTTCCTTTCTCCTTTTTATTTTTGTATTTTTATTTTGAATCTACCTTATAGTTTGGGCTTTTTGAAAATGCACTCTCATCTTAAAAATTTTTAAAAATAGTTTGTAGTATTAAAAATGTTAAACAAAATCTTTTACTATTTTTGTTACATTATTATAATAAAAATTGTTAATAAAATTAGGCTAACTAATTTTATAAACTATATCATATATTCAATAATTTATTTTAAAATAATTTGATAAAAATGCAATAAAAATTTTAAATTTTAAAATTTTTATAAATTTAAAATACATAAAATACATTTTATAAATATAAAAAACAAGAAAAGGTCCAAAGCTTTAATACTAATTAAATGTTAAGAAAATATTCATATTTTATTTTTATTAAAGAATAATTCAATAGTTTAAGTAAATACAAAAGGATAATAATAAACAATGACAATTTGATGATTATATGATTTGGCATTATATTGTCAATTTTATACAATCTAATGGAGTTCTCTTTTCAATTTTTTTAACCTTAAAACTTTGTGAAACTTATTTCTTCTAATCAAAGCGTACAAATTCTAATTACAATTGGAAATTTGGATAATATAATGAACATTATTTTTCTCTAGCAATTAATATTCCTTAATCTTCAAACTTTGTTATGGTTGACCTGACTGAACTAAGTTGGATGGTAAAAACTCAATATGTGCGACCTTTAGAACATATAATCCAATTAACAAGCATTATTAGCATCGAAAACATTCATATATAAATAAAGTGTGTGTTTGTATGTCTGTGTGTGTGGCATTCGTTTTAGTTAATTTTATATAAATTGTTTAATAAATATATAATTATAATTTGAGTTTTTATAAAATATAGTGGATTAATATTAATGCCTCAAAAAGGCAAGTAAGATAAATGTCTTACGAAAGTAAAGCCATTAGGAAAATAAAATCTAATACTATAGTTAAGCCTAGATAAATAAGTTCAGATATATAATGAATACATATTAAAAGTTAAGTATATATATTTGAAAGCAAGAGTGTCTATGTTAAGCAATTTCCTTAGTCTTTAAAGATTGTGACACCTTTTGAGTTCTTTGCAATATTTTCAATTACTATTATTTGAAGAATAACTTATGGCTGCATAATCAAGTGGATTCAAGGTAAGTTTCATTTGGTTTTCAATCCTCTACTTACTTTGGCCGCTAGCCTTCTTAATATAAATTACTTTCTTGATCCATCTCAACATCATGCTAGAAAGATCTGTATTGTCCATATGGAAATTTTCGTAAACGTTCTTATTTTCTATCCTTCCAAATGGAATAAATTAGGAAACCAAGTGTCAGTTTGAAAGTAGAAAGGCCTACCTTGTAATCTTTTTGTAGGTTTTGGGCATAAAATGCTATATTATTTCAGTCATTTCTATTACAAAGAACATTGCATATAGATTGGATTTTGTTCCAAAGTTGTTAGCTATATTGATAAATGAGATAGATTTTATCCATGGTTTCAATATTTTGATTGCAAAAGGAGCAGTTTTATAGAGTTTATCCATGGTTTCAATATTTTGATTGCAAAAGGAGCAGTTTTGGTTAACAGGGATAAAAGTGAGCCTATCTTCTTTTATTCTAAATATACTCTTAACAACTAACCAAAAAATGAATGAGATGTCTAGGAGATTGTTTGAGCTCCAAACTCTCTTATCGTATGGAACATCATATTATGTATTTATGAAGACCTCCATACAAAATTTATTAATGAAATTAAGATGATATAACAGTTATCTTTTCTTCTACTTTACAATTGTAATTATGCATATTATATTTAATCAAGGTGATGAGAATCCAAAAAGCATTAAAAGTTTTTAACCTGTGGGATTCATATTTTTGACTTATCACTCACCTCTCTTCTTTATCCTTGAGTGTGGCATCTACAATCTTTCTTATCACCTAGGTTCTTGTTTGATCATATAAACAATGATTCTAATTTCCTTTCATAAATCTAGTTTCTCAAAGGATCCTAGGGCAAAGTTTTCAATTTTGGTTTTTGGGTCTTACTACTCTTTGTAATGTTCAAATCACAAGAAGAAGCCTTTAACGCAACAAGTTAGCTATGAACAATCTCCCCTTCAATTGTTGTTGTCTAGTAGACTTATTCCCAAAGATATGTAGATAGGTTGTATAAAAGGCATACTTGGTGTCAATTATCAAACCAAAATCAAAAGATCTTCTTATTCCTTATAATGCATTTAAATTATTAATTAGTTTGATTCCTCATGGTCACGATTTTTTTAAGGCCTATGAGGTATTTGTTCTTGGCTTGATTTTTCAAACACTAACTTCTTTTAAGAAATGGGAGTGCAGCCACTTAACTTAAAGAAACTCTTTATTTGTTTGAAGCTTTGAGATTCTTTTGGCTAGCATTACTTTGTTCATTTACTTTGATAGATTTAATGCATAGTCCTCCTTCTCCTTTGTTAAATATACATTCTCCATTTAAGTTTTGCTTTAGTGGTTTTACTCCTCTCTCTTATCTTTATGAAATTCTTGAACAAATTTTATATTGCATTTATAAGGTTTTGAGGTAAGTAAAGGTGTGAGCACTAACATGTATGTAAGTTGTTGAGGACAAATATAATCAATTGCTTCCAACTTCTAGAAGATAAGAAGCTATTAGTCCAATTGCTAATTCTTTGTAGAATTCAGTCAAACAATGGTTGGTAAGCCTTGAAAGTTAATCTTTTTGTTGTGATTAGAATGTCAGGATATTTGAAATAGGGTTGTTCCATTTTAAAGCCTGACATTTGGGTGATTTGGTCTGTAAGTTCAAGGAATCATAAAGAAATGAAGAAGTTAGACTTTGATTCATAAGAGGTGATCCTTGATAATATTTTGAATTGTTGTAGGAGTGTAACAAGACCTTGATAAAATTCAAATTAGCCCCATAAATAAGAAGCATAACATTTATAAGTGACAAACTGTAGATTCGGAGTTTTCATACTTATAGTATAAATTGAACCCTTTTTTCCTAATTTATGTTCCTTATGATGTAAGTGACAGCCTTTATGCATAAGGTGAAGAGGAAAGGTAAAAGAGGATCACCTTGCCTCAACCCTTTGACCCCTTTGAACACTTGAATAGGTTCTTTATTGATGATTGTATAATATGAGGTTATTGTGAAGCATTCCTAGATTCATTGAATGTATTGTATTAGAAATCCAAAGGCATCCATAATTGTTATGATAAAGCTTCAGCTAATGGTGTTGGGTCCCGTTTCCTTTTCTTTAGAAAATAAGTTATTTACTTTTATTTTGAGGTTTAGTTTGATAATTTTTATTTTGGTTGGAATAAATTGGTATTGCTTAGGTTATGATTTTTTTTAAATGAAGGGAATGTAGTTAAATTAGAGTTTTGATGAAGTGTTAGAATTAAAAAGAATAAGTTGAATTGGGGGCAATTTAGGAAGTTCATTTATGTTTCTAAAGTTTAAGGCTATGAAGGAGGGATATTTTAGTTTTCGGAGAGTCTTTAAAATAAAAAGAAAAGAAGCAAGTGAAGTGTGAGAAAGCTACGAAATATTAAAGGAAAAGAAAAAGCATTGTCGTTTTGGGTAAGGGAAGTTTACAAAAAAAAAATCAAAAGGAGAAGAAGAAAATGAAGAGTGTCGTATGTATAAGGAGAGGATATTAAAACTACGTAGTTTTAGGCTTAGGTTTTTAAGTTTCAGAAACACAATTTGTTAAGCCTTAGAGAGAAGTTCACAAAACTTCAAGAAGAAAAGAAAAGAGAGGGACTTTCGGCTAAGTGGAGAGAAGAAGAAGAAGAAGAAAGTGAAGGGCTTTAGTTTATCTTGGTTTAGAAAAGTGATTGTGAGTCTTTAAGAAGGAAAAAGGAAGAAGAAAGGTTTAAGCTTCCATAAGAAGCGAAAATTCGATTTCGTGGGTTTCATCCCTAAGGTAAGAGATTTCGAAATTTTTGATTGTTAGAGAGGGGTTTTGGTTGTAATAGCTTAGGAAAGGTATGAGTAAGGTTATATAGGTTTTATTTCGTGTTTTCCTTTCCTTAGAATTGTCAATTTTTGACAACTTATGTTAGGTTGGATTCTTGTGTTTTGATGAAGGACAAAAAGGCAAGAGGAGTTAGAGGAAAGGGTAATGGTCTAAGAATAAAGCTTAAGGATTTAAAGTGGGTGACTTTTTAATATTTGAGTTAATAAGAAAATTAATTGTCTTGAAATAAATGTCACTTTTAAATGAATTATTATTTATGATAATTTGAACTTGTATTAGATGTCTTTTGTATGTAATTACATATGAAAATGTTTGAAAACTGTTTGACAAATGAAAAAGATTGGATTATGTGATTTCGGAAAAATGCCATATTAGGCAATTAAGTGCCAATGATGTGAAAATGCATGATTATTTGGGTTTGTAGTGATCCCTTATGTTAGCAAGTGCACTTGTCTATTTATAGGCTGCTCCCGCCTGCCCGCTAGTGGCACAGGAGCTCCCAACGGACTCCCCTCTGTTCACGGCTACACATGACCGCTTGGCGGACATGTGTAGTACGTTCTGTTTGGATCACTCAAACCATTTGTTATGTGATTATGTGCTTTTGTAGTGTTTTTGTTGACTTTGTAAATGCTTTGTCTTATTAGAAAATGATGTCGGTAAATATTGACTTGAAAATAATTGTTTAAGCAATTTTTGAATGCTTATGCTTGAGTATTAAATTGTTACCCACTGAGCCGTCGAGCTCACACCCTTCTCCCCTCCGCAGGTAGCGAACGAGAAACCGAGTTACCGAATCGGGATTGAGGCATTACTCCGATGCAATTTGTTTTTGAAATCATGTTTTTGAACAAAGCTTTAGATAGCATTTTGGACAATGGATGTCTTTTGTATTTTGTCCTTTGAACTTTTGATGTATTCAGGCTCAAATGCCCTCTAAAGCTTTGTATTACCTATGTTTTCATGTAAATGTAAAAGAAGTGAATTTGAAATGTATTTTGTGTTAGATTCATAAAAATGTACTATTGCATGGTTTGAAATTGACAAAAACAAGAAATTATGGTTGCTGCCATTTGAGTGAATTGATGGGATTTTTGGGTTGGTTTGGTAGTTGAATGATTGAGAATTTGGAAGATTGAAGTGGTTTTGTGCAGGTATTGAAGTTTGGTTGAAAATTGAAGAAGTTGGCTAGTTGAATATTTAAAGGAGGTCCTGTCAAAATTTTTGCAAAATTTGATAGCAACTTCGTTTAGGTTTTAGACCTTCTTAGAGCTTAAATTGGATCGGGAGGTCTTCTTGAGGATTGTAGTATATCCTTAGAGCTTTCCAAGGGTATATAATTTTTCCTATTTGGACTTAGGATGAAGAAGTTATAAGGTTTGAAAGATTGCAGTTACTATTCATTTGGTCAATGTCACTATTCATATGGCCATTATATAGGCAGTGACTTTGAATGAGTTTCTACCTCTTTTAATGATTGCATTGGTTTTTACTTCCTTCATGAAATTTGTAAAGCATCTTTTTATCTTTCCAATGAGGTAAAATATGACATTTTTAGGCGTTTGTGTTAAAAGATATGAATTTTGCGATCCATAAAAATCCGATTGAGAAGAATTTTGTTTCTACTGAATCTAGAGACCTGAAATTTCATTTTAGTTTAGGATTCGGAATTTTTTTGAGGGCTCTAAGTAGATCAATTTTAGTAAGGAAGATTAGTGCGAATTTTCAAGTTTTCGTTCGGGAGTGAGTGAACTAAGTTCGTTTTGAGTTTCTTCTGTGGTGAGGAATCCCTTCCTCGTGGGTTGCGCGTCCAGATGTCACGTAGGACGTCGGACACGTGTCTCACCAGGACGGGGTCCCAACATTTATGGTATCAAAGCAAGAAGAGATTATAGGGAATCATGTAGAAGTATGAGGGTTTCGGATTAAGTAGTTAGGTTCCGGAAACGGGATCCAACAAATGGAGTCAAAAATTTATGAAAGTCTATTTTCAAAGCACAACTCCTGATCTCCTTTCACATTTTATAGTTCTTGAATAGTTTTTGGGTTATGAGTATGTTGTTATTAATTTTCTTTCGTACAAAAATGTTTCTTGAGCAGGATGCATTAAATGCTTAATGATCTATTATAACATTAAAGTTAATATCTTTGAGATAATTTTGTAAACTGTATTGTAACAAGATATAGGTATATAATCCAAAAGGTTTTAGGGATTATGTACCTTATAAGGCACATGTAAGTTTTGTCAAACTCTTCAAGCAACTTGATCTTGGAAATGAATTCTTGGATGGCTTTCGTGATTATAGGGCATGTTAGATTCTAAGATTTTTAGAAGAAGAATGCAATTTTTTCATCATAACTTAGGACTTTGTTCAAGTCAGGGCTAAATGCTTCCTTTATGTTCAAGTAAAGGTTGGTCTTATGAGCAAATTTTTTTGCTCGACATTAATAACATAAAAGATAAATGAGTTGATTTACTGCTAATTACATAGTAAGATTTCAACTTTAATAAAGGTTGGTTTGAAAAAATTGTATATTTTCCTTTAATTCATATTTGTTAGTCAAGGTAGAGCCATTAGAATTTATAAAGAATTGATTTTGTTAATATTTCTCCTTCTCAGCATAATATTATAGAAATATATGGAATTGATATCTCCTTCTTTTAGTCATTGAACTATTTATTTTTTCTTATCAATATGTTGTGGATTTAAGTTGCCACTATGTATTTGGTTAAAGCAATCATTTTCCTTAAATTAAGATTTTCATTACCTAGTTTGAAGTTTAATTTCTTCGAAATTTTGGTGAGATTAGTCAAAGACTCATTTTTGCTTTGTAGAGTGTCTTTATATTTGGAATTTTTACAAGCTTTAAGTTCTTCTTTAAGAGTCTTTAGTTTTTCCATACATTCTTAAATTCTTTAACTCTTATCCCCAAGCCTTTATTGACTACTTCTCAAATCTAAGGACTTTGATAAGGTAATCGTTAAATTTAATGGATGTTTTCCTATTATTTATGGATGCACTTTAAATGAAATGTAGCATGAGCATAGAGGATTCATAAAAATAGCTTTGTTATTGGTGAATTTAGCCATCTAACATGAGTTTACTAAAGTTAAATCGAGCTTTTTTCCTTAAAGATAACCTTTCACTTTATATATTGTTCTAAATGAATCGAATGCCATCATACTTAAGATCTAATAGCCCTAAATGGTTTAAGCATCTTATTAGCTCCTCGTTGAGAGGATTTGCACTATATCTTAGTCATTCTACTTCATACGAGTGAAGTATGTAATTGAAAT
The DNA here is from genome assembly GCA_027563865.1 of Erythroxylum pelleterianum. Classification (NCBI taxonomy): domain Eukaryota; kingdom Viridiplantae; phylum Streptophyta; class Magnoliopsida; order Malpighiales; family Erythroxylaceae; genus Erythroxylum; species Erythroxylum pelleterianum. The sequence continues at coordinate 18,898,042 of JAOQMR010000005.1, forward strand.
CTCTTAAAAGGAGTTATGGGATTATGGTGTCAGGTTGCAAAATAGCAGATCTCCCCATAATGTTTTCCTCTGTATGAATTTGACTGAGATCATATGTAATTATGATCCTTTCTATTGAGGTGATTTTTATGGTTTGAAAATGTCCCTCAATTCCTTCTAAAATATCAAAGGCTATCTTAAGTATATTAGCTTTTGTTTTAGTATCTAAAAGACCAATAAAAAATAGTTTCTTAAAAATCTTGTTCTTTTTTAAGGAAATTAATCCCTTTAATATTCCAAACAACAATGCACATTATGAAGAATTTTTAGCACCCTTTTCCTTAGGCTTCCTTTATGATTTCTTCTTTATGTTTTAAAAAAATCTTCAAATTGATGGATATCAGCAGGTACTGGTTCAATTTTTTTCTCTATAAGTCTTTATGGTGTTATATGCATGTGCTTACCTCTGTAGTGTATTTTCTTGAACTCCTTCCTTTATTTTTTTCTCTATTATGCAAGCCCTTCCTAGATATAGGAATCTAAGACTATTATTAGTACTTAGTTTCTACTACGATTTAAATACCAAATTTATTAGTTTTTCAATTATTTTCCCCATTAGTTGTTCATATTCCCTAGACATTTTTTTATTCCTTCTTTTTTTACATAATTGTAGTTTTTATTTATAGTTTAAGCTAATTATTGCCTACTCAAGATTCTCCTCTTCATCAAGCTTCATTATAGACAATGTATCAAGGAGTTCTATATCCACCTCTATCTCAATACATACACATTTTTTTATTCCTTCTTTTCATGCTTGTTGTTTTCTCATCAAGTTATAGAGATCTACCTTTTGAACTTACAAATAACTCAATATGCTTGCAGATCAGTAATCTAAGGGCATGTTATGAAAATTAGTCCATACCAGAATATGTTTGAAGTTTATATTACTTAGATATACTCATAGGTCTAATCTTTACAAAAACATTGGATTACCATTTACATGCCAAAACCTTGCCTCCAATATCTTTCATCACGTTGGACTCAACTAAATTTAAAGAGAAAAAATGGTATCCTTATTTACTAGAACAACATTGAGGCCATGGTTCTTCCAATTAGTTTATGCTTATACTAGCATTACAAGGAATGCTATTCTTTTATCAGTGAAAACTTATACCAATATAAAGCTTTGTTTAGACACCCTAACTTACAAAACCTCTATAAGAGGGAAAAAAATAGTTATACCTTCTCTACTCCTAGATGGAAGATATCTTAGTTTATCAAAAAGGGAGTTTCTCCAACTACTTGACTCCAAGTCATATTCATCTAAACCAAGTGGATTGTAAAAGATGACTTGGTAGAAATCAAAGGAGTTTGGATTAAGGAAGGAGAAAAGTTTAGATTTATGTTTGACAGAAGTTCATGTCTAAAAGAAGATGAAGGAAGGAAATGGGAGGGGGGAGGATGGCTGCAAGAGGATAAATTGGAGTTATTCAGAAATCTAGATCAAATAAATGAGGTTATTTAGGCTATAAGATATTTCGATGAGAGAAGTAAAAGAGAAAATTTTGATGCTTGAAGAGAGATTGAAGACTACCTCATGCTTAAAGGGGAGGAGAAGGTCTTGTCAGATATAATTACTAATATTAGGGTTGCCTGCACAATACTAGAATCCTTGAAATCTATTATAAAAGTATAAGGAAATCTAATAAGATGAGAGGTGGGAATTACCTCACCTATGACCATTGGTTATAAAGGAAATCTAATAAGATGAGAGGTGGGAATTACCTCACCTATGACCGTTGGTTATAAAGGACTGTGAAAATTAATTTAACAAGAGGTGTGTGAATGAGGATAGTTAAAAATGAGAAGTTGTCTAAAAGAGATTCTAGAGGAGAGATGGGAACATTTTCTCTCTCATAAATTCATAATAAAGATGAATTTTCTCTTTAATATATTTATAAATTTTAGTTACTATTAAAGAAAAAATATAAATAATTGATATCATATCAAAATATGATATCTCTCTTATCTTATAGTAATTATGTTTGAAATGAGTAGTGTAATAATAATGTACATTTTCATTTCATGGTTTTAGATAAATAAATAAAAGGACTAATTTAATAATCTACCTTCTTCAATAGATATCTTTTACGATTAAAATCAAACTATAATTATGAAAAGAAACATACGAAATAACATTAAAATGTAAGAACAAAAAAATAGTCATATAAGAGATTGTACATTAAATATATATCTGAGTTGAAATTACGAATATATTAAATGTACTAATTTTGGTATTAATAAAGTACAACATTAGTATCTGTCAATACCAAATATTGTTTCAAATATTTTTAAAAATTACAAAAATAAAATTTCAATATTTATATAAATAAATTTTAGTCTCATATTATAACTTAAATTGAAAAACATTTCAAAATATTACTCAGTAGCTCTATTTATTAAAATTAGAATAAATATTTTCTTCTTAAAAATAATTATTTTATTTAAAATCTTAATATAATTTAAATTTTAACCCTCTAGCTTTTTTTCTAAATTATAATTTTAACCTAATATTTTCTAGTATTTTGGCTTCTAATCTATATCAGCTACTATATTCTAAAACTTTACTATATAACAACCAATAAAATTTAGTACCATTTTCAATATAGATATAACATGCATCAATTATTATAATATAAAATTTACCATAGGACAAGACATATCAATTAGTACAATAAGAAATTTACCATACTTATTTTTAGTACATATGTAAACTTATATGATTAATTAATACCCAATAAGTTGAATGATTTTTGAATAAGGACATTATTGAATGAAAAATATTTTTAGTTGTATAAAAGAAAGGAGACATGTCCTAATATATTTCTTATGTAGAATATGTAACATTTTATTTTTTTTAATAATTTTCTATAAAGTGGTATAAAGTATAGTCATTTGGTTGCTCATATTGCATCTGCTGAAGAAATACTAGGCAAGTGGTTAATGGATGTACAAAGCAAATAACTGTATAACAATTAAAAAAAGGAGGAGAAAAACTAAAGTAGGAATTATCTGAGATTATTTAATAAAGACAATGTAAATGTTGCCAAGGAATATTAGGAAATGAAGAGCTCAAGTTGATGGAGACAATTAAACTTGTACGCAGACAATAAACGTTATCTTCTTTTCTTCTTTCTTTCATGATTTTATATAATAATAATAGTGATAAAAGATAATAATTTTAACTCGATTCATTTCAATTGAAGTCCATAAAAGTAACTAATTAATTGTTTCCTATATTATTCTCCAAACGATGTGGTGTAATAATATGTAATGGAGGTTGCTCGTTGATAATAGAAAATAATATAACTGCCACATTAAAGGAAAATAAAAGCTCTTTTCTAATTTAAAAAATGATTTAGGCTTTTAGATAGCTTTAATTCTCTTGTTAATCTTTTATTAAAAGATGAAGGCAATAAGTCTTAAAAGGTTACCACTGGATGAGGAAAAAAAAAGATAATGTACAATTTATTGTATGTAACTGTGATGAATCAAATTTTACCTGGTTGAGAGTGACCAGCCGTAGATATGAATAGACAATAAAGAGAACCAAATAACAGTTTATTATATAAATAAAACATATAGTTAGATAAGATCTAAACCAATATTATACATTGGAATGTATACACTCCCAAATCTTATTAAACTATTGCTTGTACAAAAGTTTTAATAATTCTATCATTTTAATTGTTAGGAAATTGGGGTTGGATTCAATCTTGTGTACAAGGAATAATATTTTTTTTTGTTTTCAATTTTTGAAAAGTCAAGATCACTTAAGATTTCATAATATGCTTAACATATGAAATATAATAAAGCATAAATCATAATTTATGTAACACTCCATACCCGATAATGGAATCAGCATACCGAGTGTTACCGTATTTTTAAATACCTAATATTTCAAACTACAACATTTTTCTATTTGCAAGCTACTAAACTCTCTATCTATATGTCAAACTCCATCGACAAAATAATTTACCCATCATGCAATACATTTCAACATATCTAAACCAGATTTCATACATAACTTTCATGTATTCATATATAATTCTCAATAAAATCCTGTATGATCCTTCACTTCTTAATGTGTACATGCCATAACTAAAAACAAAAACAACATTTTGTAGTATATCCACCTCCAATTCTTCCGAGATCCTCTATGTGACTCTTGTCTTGTAGTAAATCCACCACAGCCTTCTTCTAATTCTCTTCAAAACTTTCGTGCGGAAAGAAAATCTACATGCTAAGCTACAGGCTTAGTGGTGTTCAAGCAATTTTATTTCTTATTCAATTCAATTCATTCAACTATTACATGAATGATATATAATATTTTTCAAATATAAATATCTTTATTTATTTCTAAGCATAAATAGTATTTAAAATTAAGTTATGAAATACAAGCATGTATTTATTTTAATAATTCATGTCTAATTACACAACGATGAAAAAATTGTACATTTTAATTTAAAATCAATTACTATTTTCATTTGAAGTTACTTAATAATATATATATATATATATACGTAATTTCCCCAAAGTAAAATCCAAAAGAATTATATCGCCGAGCCGGATAAGTGGGATTTTAAAATATTGGACTAGGTTCTTGGAACCATACAATCTTTTCTTTTTTAATATTTACATATCAAGACTGAGCTCTCGTAGCCATGCAGTTTATAACTGTTGGATCCCGTTACCGGAACCCAACCTCTTACTATACATACCTCCATACCTGAGCGTACACGTAGGCATAATCCAATATATTAAAGCTCGAAGTCTCCCATTACACTTTCATCGTTATCCATTCATAATTCACTACTCATACATAAGCATTCTTTACAAGATGAAATACATTTTCAGAACATAATACAAGCTGAAAGAGTATAAAAAGAAGAAGGAAATAAAATGAGAAGAAAAAAAAATGAAGAGAAGAGGAAGAGAAGTCGTCGAAGAAGAGAAGAGGAAGAAAGGGGAAAATAGGGTTTTGCTTATTCCTTGTTATAAACCTGTTACCCACGAGCTATAAGCTCACCCCCCATTTTCCTCCCCATGTCCAGGTAACGAGTAAGAGATGGATTGAAAGAGAATCAAGTCTTAACTCAGATTTTGTATACTGTATAATTTAAACTAGAGTTGTAGTCAAGTGACTTATGTATTTACGTTTTTGGAGCATTGATGTATTATGGTATGAAAATGTATTTCAGCTTGTAAAGAATGCTTATGTATGAACAGTGAATTATGAATGGATAACGATGAAAGTGTAATAGGAGACTTCGAGGTTTAATGTATTGGATTATGCCTACGTGCGCACAACGAGCAATAGTAAGCACATGTTTTGCGATGTAATCGCAATGGGGCCTAGCATGTTCGGTATCAGAGAGAGAAGAGATTTCGGGTTACCACGCTCAGGTATGGAGGTATGTATAGTAAGAGGTTGGGTTTCGGTAACGGGATCCAACAATAACCCAAATCAAATATCTTATACCGGAATAGAGCTCTCGGAGTCATACAGTCCAGTAACTTATATCATGACGCAGTACTGCTAACTCTCTAATTGGCATACCAACCTTATCACATTCCTCCAATTCCTATCTACTTTACTAGGGACAAATCTAATTAAATTCCATTTAAATTTCATAACAAAAACTCATAATAACAATTTAAGCTATTATATATTCAGCCAAAGTAGATGTCATTTTTTCTTCCGTTATTCGTTTTAATTTAATTCATACAACATTCATGATATATTCTTCTCACCAATTAGTCAAAAATAACATGTATATCAAGTTTCTCAATTCAAGCATAATGTATGTCAGTTGGTAAAAATATAAATTATAAGTTCAAAATTCCAATTAATCACATGTAATACTTCATTTAGCATCCAATTAAATATTTTTAACAACAATTTTATAAACCCCCAATTTTATCTCAAGAATCATAAATTATATAATATACAATTTTTAAGGAAAAATAGAATTACATGAACACATACCAAATTGATGTCCAATTCTTCAAGTTAAGCCTCCATCAACTTCAATTTCACCTACAATTCCTTATTCCTTCTCTTTCTCTTTCTTGTTATCTATCTCTGTTGGGACCCGAAAATTTTTTCTTTCCTTTTATTTATTTGTTTATTTATTTTTCTCTTTTGTTTATCTTTTAATTC
>JAOQMR010000005.1:18929644-18942108 GCA_027563865.1 Erythroxylum pelleterianum
TAGTACAATTCTAAAGTTGGCAAAAACCAACTTGTCCACCAATTTGGCAAAGTCAATTTGCCTACCTCCACTAACTAAGTCAACAAAAACAATTGTCGTATACAAGTTTTATTTTTCCTCCTTTTCTATTGTTGCCATCCAAAATTGACCAAGAAACAATTCAGGCCAATACCTAACATGCGCCTCATGTTTCTATTTATGGTGCTCTTTTGATGGTTCAGTAATAAGTTATACGTTGGAATAAAGAGGTTTTCAGTAATATTTTTCAGAATAAGAGGGTTTTACTAAAGCGCATTAAGGGTGCTCAATTGGCTATTCAGAATTCTCCTTCTTCTTCTCTCTTGTTGCTTGAAAAAGATTTGTTATGCCAATATGATTTGTGTTTGAAACAGGAAGAGACACTTTGGTCTCAGAAATCTCGTACTGCCTGGATCAAGGATGGTGATCGTTGTACTAAGTGTTATCATGCGCTTACTAGGGTTCGTCAGAGGCAGAATAAAATTGAATGTTTGAAGAATGATGCTGGGGAGTGGGTGTCGGCTCCCACTTTATTGAAGGATATGGCAATGGGGTTCTATGAGCAGTTATTTTCAAATGATGGGGTTTTTAATCCTGTGGGTTTAGCAGGTTTGACTTTTCTTCGGTTATCTGAGACGGCAGTTGCAGATATGTTGATACCTGTTACTCGGGAAGAAGTTTGGTTGGCTGTTTCGAGTATGGGTTCTTATAAGGCCCCTGGGCCGGATGGGTTTCAACCAATATTTTTTAAGAAGTATTGAGATGTGGTTAGTAAAAAGATTTTCCAGTTTGTGTCACAAACTTTTACTTCTAGTGTGATGGATGCTTAGGTTGTTAAGGATTTTATTGTGCTTGTTCCTAAGGTTCATGCTCCAGAATCGATTTCTCAGTTTCGCTCAATTACACTTTGCAATGTGTTGTATAAAGTGATAATGAAGGTTTTGTCGAATCATTTGAAACCTTTTATGGATGGTTTGGTTAGCCTGTTCCAGAATAGTTTTATTCCTGGTCATACCACTGCTGATAATATTATTATTACTCAAGAACTGCTGCATTCTTTTCGGCTGTCTAAAAGTAAAGTGGGTTATTTTGCTTTGAAAGTTCATTTGGAGAAGGCCTATGATAGGATCAATTGGGACTATCTGCGGTTTGTGTTGCAGGTCTTTGATTTTCCTTCTTAGTGGATTAATCTGCTTTTAAGTGCTCTTTCTCAGTCTTCATTGGCTGTTCTATGGAACGGCAGCCCCTCTGGGTCATTCTCTGCGACTCGAGGGCTTCGCCAAGGAGATCCAATCTCCCCTTATTTATTTGTTTTTTGTATGAAATGTTTCACTATGCTTATTCAGAGAGCACTGAGGAGTAAACAATGGCTGCCAGTTAGGGCGTCTAAAGGCTTCAGCTCAGCAGGCTACCGTGGTCCGTGAGGTGTTAGACGTGTTCTGTATGGCATGTGGGCAGAGGGCTAATATTTCTAAGTCAAGAATTTTTTTTCTCAATTTTTGTTTCTCCTATTAGGGAGTCCCGGTTACAACAGTTGTTGGGAGTAGTAGTTACTTCGTACTTGGGCAGGTATTTGGGTGTTCCGTTGTTATATGGTCGTACTTCAATTGCTCATTACCATCATCTTGTGAGTTCGGTGGAGACTAGGTTGGCTAATTAGTGTTCTACCTTTCTGAGTCAAGCTGGGAAGAAAGTGTTTATTAAGTCTTCTATTTCTTCGCTACCAGTTTACACGATGCAAACAGTTTGGTTACTTTCCTCTGTTTGTAGTACTTTAGATAGGTTAGCTCGTGATTTTTATTGGGGTTCCTCGCAGGAGAGGCGTAAACTGCATTTGGTTGGTTAGAATTGGCTTATTCGGCCAAAGTTTTTTGGTGGTCTTGCTTTAAAAAGTTCTAGATTAATGAATGTTACTTTTTTGGGTAAGTTAGGATGGAAATTATTTTTAAATGATTCTACTTTGTGGGTGGAAGTGTTAAGTTGGAAATATTATAATGGTGGGTATATCCCCTTTTTTGCTAAGGGTTCAGCTTCCAGTTTAGGGAAGGGGGTAGTTAAAAGTTTTAATTTGTTATTTCCTCTTTCAGTTTAGAGGGCTAAGGATGGTTCTCAGATTAGTCTTTGGTTTGATACTTGGTGCTCGGGAGGTCCTTTAGTGGATCATATGGATGATTTGACAATAGGGGAAGAATATTTTTGGGTAGCACATCTAATTAATGATGATTCTTGGGATTTTTCGCGATTACGTTCTATCATTTCGGTTCATCTCAGGGAAGTTATTTAGGTCATTTCTTTGCCTTTATTTACTTCGGTGCAGGATACTATGTCCTGGAGTTTTTCTTCGAATGGTGCCTATTCGGTGCGAGCATCTTATAAAGCCCTTCTTTCGGAAGAGGTGTCCACCAAAATTGAAACATTTTTTATGGTTACTTGGACACTTTAATTTATGGTTCTCACGAATTCTTTGCGGTTCTCACGGGGTTTAGCTACCTCTAATTTGTGTGGAGTGTGCTCTTTATATGCTGAATCTCCTTTGCATTTGTTGTGTGGTTGTAATCATGTCGTTGCATGGTGGCAGCAGTGGGATGTTCCTCCTGATTTTTTTATTGCGGCAGATTTGGTTGATTGGGTAGCTTTAAATCTACATGCTCGTGCTGTGAGTCCTTTTAGTTTTGCCTGGGCACATTGGTTTCTAGCAAGTATTTGGTGGTTGTGGAAGGCTAGGAACTTATGAGTCTTTCAAAAGGAGTTTCTTTGTTTGACAACTTTGAATGATTGTGTCTTTAAAGTTTCCATAGATGTCTCCTTGACTTCGGTTTCAAAACCGAAGCTTCAAGATGTGAGGCGTTGGATTGGTTGGACTGCTTCGCCTACTGGTTGGGTGAAGTTGAATTGTGACGGTAGTTCTATTGTTAATCCTGGGCTGACCAGTGGTGGAGGGTTGTTGCGTGATTCTTTTAGTCGTTGGTTAGGGAGGTATTCGTTTCGAATTGGTGTTTCGACTATCTTAGTGGGGGAGTTATGGTCCATTCGCAATAGATTGCTTTTTGCATGCGATCATGGTTTTCGACAGGTCGTGGTAAAATCGGATAGCATAGAGGCAGTGAGAATGGTGACTTCTGGTGTTATCTCTTCCCATCCCTTGTCTGTTCTGGTTGTTGATATTCAAGCTTTACTTGCTAAAAATTGGCTTTGTTCTATTAGGCATGTATTTCGTGAGGGTAATTTTTCAGTAAATTATTTGGCTAAATTAGGTCATAGCATTTCGTCAACTTTTCAAGTTTGGGAGGAGATTCCCGACACCCTCTCCTTGATTATCTGGACCGATGCCTGTGGTATTTCTTTTACGAGATAGTTTTAGTTTTCACTCATTTGGAACCAAAAAAAAAAAAAGTAGTCACTAAAGCCACAACAAAAAGTAAACAGGACAGACCAGCATGAATATGAAAAGGGCAACAACTTGAAAGTAGTTTGGGAAAGACAACATGCATTATTTCAATTTTGTCCAGCTTATAATCTCTTTCTGGTGTGTCTAAACAAATCCTGAATAGAGACCACCAGTTATTGGGTTCCTCTTCATAATATCTCCTGAACAAAACCATAAGCAACAACTTATGCCCCCAATTTCAGGGCGTCAATCTCCTTAGCAATAGCAACTGGGAGAGACCTGAGAAACAAATTCCACAATCTGCAAGATAAGAACTTCCTCCCAACATCTTGACAGTCTTAAAGAGGGCACACATATTACCAACCTTTAGTAGGTGGTGTATCAGGAGACAAACTCATAACCAGAAACCTTTAGAAAAATGGAGAAAGTGAAACAAGTCTTCCCATCTACTCAAATTGAAAGTCTATTTTTCTGGTAACATTGACCTCTTTTCTGACATCCAACGAGAGGAAATTTAACTCAAAATATAATAAAGCTACAAGAAACTAGTAATGTAATAGCTTCAGCACTTCCAACTAGGAGAGAAAAAGGACACCTTTGTTTCAGTTGCACTAGCAATTTATCATAAAATCATATATTCCAGATTGAGGAACGTCACATCTTTGACTAAGTTAATTAGACAAATAGAAAGTAATTTCAAATAAATAAATACCAGAATTTGCAGGACTACTAAAATCCTTTTGGTGATGAGAGTAGAGGGGCAGTTTCATCTTATCTTTCTATAAGCTAAATATAGGATAATAATCCTAGTAATGTTTGAAGAAAAAGACATCAATGGCCAGTTCAAGAATGCCATTAAAATAACATATCCAGTTCCTGCGTTATGGAAATATAGCAGCACAAGCAGCAAGTAAATATTTACGGAAATTTCACTCTATGCAACCTAGTCCTATAACCTATCAAACAGGTGTCACATGCCATTCATTCAGGTAATGGCCAAGGAGTGGTATCAAAAGTTCCCAAAGTACAAAGCTTCAGCTTTGGATTGAGGACATATAAATCTTATCCGTAGTGGCTGGTGAATTTAAAGAGGCTTCAGGACTGACAAAAATCCAGACAAACTACAGCTAAAAAAGCTGTAATCTACTAAGTGTTTTCCAGGCATGTATGGACCAGCAACACATATGCGAAATGCCTCTTTTTATTTTATTACTTTTCCCGAATATACCTGTGACATTTTAAATATTTATTTTGGTATTATACAGATCCCTCATCACAAGAAATATAGGTCAAACGAATCTCAGATCTTCATGAGAAAATGGTGCACTGGAATAAAACCATTATGTTTCCTTTACAAGTTTGAGGAGAGAACATATTCGGAATTGTAGCAATGAATGTGCAATTTATGAACTGTAAGTATATTGCAGTAGGAAGAACTTACAGCAGTTAGTACAGCTCAAACTTTTGCATTGTACTTGTATTGATCTTTGGTTGTAATACACCAGAAATGGTTTGGTAATAATTGGACAACACAGTATAGATCTCAATAGTATCTAACTATAAACATAATGTTCATCTATGTACCGATACAACTAATAAAGACAACATATCAAGGCACGCACCTTAGGGGCACTATTTTCTCCCATATTTTGCTTTATAGCATGTCCCACAGCAAAATTATGAAAAAGGATAAGTAAAAAATTAAAGACCATGCGGCAGCCAAATTATAAATTACTACCCTGAATTTCACTCTCCTTCCCTTCACAATTTGTCAGTGGTTGAAATATGCCCTCATTTGTTTTCCTTTTAAAGCCACATATCATCGCTAAAATGGTCATGTAAGGTCAGCATACTGGAGCATCAGCTGCACAAAAAGAATTGAATTAATGACATATGATCATGAAAACTAATAAATTCCAAACACAGAAATCAGCAGAACACCAAATTCAAAAAGGGTAGCAAAACAAGACAATTTGCTTACCAGAAGTTCAAAGTAATTTGCATCTCAGAGCTTCAACTAAAACTTGCATGATAACGTTTGCAAAATCAGCCATATGGTTGGCTAAGTTAATGCAGTGATATTGATGTTCTATACTCACTGGGGTCATGGTCTTTCATATTTATTTGCAAACTCTTTCAGTAACAATTGCTGCCGAAATGCTAAATACTTATCTACACTCGTTCCTGCCCAGCTCTGACAGAAACATTCATCAGTTGGAACTAGTGAACTCAGCGGAAAAGGCCCCTTTGGAGCTTTCTTCAAGGAAACCAAGAATCTATGTCGAGGGCGAATTCTCTTGTTCAAAGACAAGCTCAAATACATAGGGTATTTAGTCAAGGACTGCACTTCATTTTGAAGCTCATTGATCAAGTACATATATTTTGGTTTTAGATTGTCCTCCAGTGACAGAGAGAATACCTGAATAACACAGAAAATAACATGATTCAACAGAAAGGGGGAAAAATGATATAACAAAATAAGGAAAAGGAAAGTATAGTCCAATCTCTCATGGTAACATGTCGGGAACATTGCATTGGTTTGATCCTTTTAGTAACTACGGGAGGACTTACCACAAAAGTACATAATTGTACAAGCTTGCTAAATTAAAAATATTGGGAAAATAAACTACTTTCGAAGCTGGCAGGCAGAGGAATTTCAGTATGAGTAGCAATAAAGCACATTTGTAGCAAGTAAATTTAACCTGGGTAATGCTAGTCAAGACTTTCAAGATGTCTGAATTGCACATCCCAATATTCCGCAGGAAATTGATCCTAGGCAATAACCCGTTGTCTATGCTGTAATGTAGAAGTTGGGGATGTTTCAGTACCATCTTTACTACACTATCCCTGGATGCTCCCAGCTCCTTTGAAAGAAAAATATGGCGAACATTCCATGCTATGTCTATTCGTTGAACCAGGATTTGGGGACTCAGTTGCACAACTTTTCCTACACTCTTTTCATCAATGCCAACCTCTTCCACCAAATATCTGACAGTTGGTTTCAATGAATTTTCAACGCTGTACGAAAATAGGGAAGGAGCAGTAGCAATTATCTGTCCAATTTTGGAGGATGGAATGCCTAAACCTGTCAAAAATGCCACATGGGACTTCAAATTGTTCTCGACAGTATATTCCAGAATTTGTGGCTGCCTCAGAAGAATTTTTTTGATATCTTTGTGCCTGACACCAGTACTCAATAGATACTCCAACCTTTCCCGTGCAGAATATACATTTATTTGGAGGGCTGGCATGTGCCTCTGGTACATGTGTTTAAAATCCGTTTCCTTAAGCCCAAATGTGCTTAAATAATCAAGAAGAGGGATCCATCTGTTATCTAGATCAATTTGCTCATATAAACCTTCATATTTACTGGTAGGTTTCCTTGCAACAAGCTGCATGAAAAAAAATTTATGAGCACTTTTTGGCAGCAATGGAACAATTTAAACAATGAATATCAGCTCATAATGCACCTTTCTTTTGTCTTCAATATCCAAAGAATCAGCCTCTTTCTTTTTGATTTTTACAGGGTAAGAATTTCCACGCTTTTCTTGGGTGCTCCTGCCAGTATTTGTACTCGTATGTCCATGGCTGCCTGAAACAACAATTTTTTGCATCAGACATTCTCCCAGTTGTCATCAAACCTTGTCAAAACTTCAGAGCATACCCTCTTTTGCATTTGATTTTCTTTTAGACTCAAATGTCTTGCCATCAACTTCAAATTCTACTGGTTCTGCAAATCCATCCTGAGGACGTATCACAGTGATTAAATGCAGTTTAAACAGAGAACAAAAATGGAAAGAAATAACATTGAGCCAGAAAGATGTAGGAACATGATAAATGCATAGCTAATAACAACTAAAACAATCACCCACCAACTTGAAAAGTAGTGAAATTGAGAAACAAAAGGTTTTTAAAAAAAGAGCAATCCAGGAAAAAAAAAAAAAAGAGCATACTAAGATTATTCATAAGGTTGCAGAAACATAAAATAGGATCCATGTACGCTAACACACATGCTAATAGATTCATGCTCAATCCCAGTGCATCCTTGCCAACGAGTTGGCAATGTATTAGCTACAGAACAAGCTACGGTAAAAAATCTATTCTATCAAAACCCAACCCGACAATCGTGAGAAAGTTCTCAGATATAACATAAAACCAGAGATTTATAGTATCCTACCTATTTACTTACAAGCTCGTACAAGCCAACTTTGCCAACATCAAATACGCTATAAGAGAAGTTAAAGACAATTTCTCATCCATGGAACCGCAAAATTCAAAGAAGAAAAAGAAAAAACAATAAATATTTTGTTCGTCACAATAATATATAGCCCCTTTTCTATGTTATACCACACATAGAAGTCATAATTCTTGTAAGCGACTCCCAGTTTCAGTAGGCAGCCACTAAATGCTCTTCGGAAGCTTACTGAATACTGTCACGTCTACCAGTACTTAAAAACAAAATTCAGAAACCCTTGTGGAAAAGAAGATAAATTCAACCCTTTACTGAAAAAGAAATGAACATGAAGTTCATGGAGTGATTATAATGAAATTAAACAAAAAAAGTGTTCTATTTTCGTGCAGAGAATCCTTGAACTCACGTTCAACAGCCAATCATCCTCTAGCAAGCCATCATATTCCTCCTCTTCGTCTTCTTTGGCCTCCTCCTCCTCACTTTCATAGGGATCGCCGTAACGTGACTTACGGTTTGGCTTCAAAATATAAGCATTGGAGTGAGTGGATAAGGCCACAACTCTACTCTTTTCTCCTCCTCTCCCTAGCCTATTATCACTACCCACTAATCCAGTTAGAGGTTGCGATAGAATTGGGGAATGAAAGTGAACAATAGTGTTCAATGAGTAGAGAGAGGAAGAAACTGCCATGTCCAGAGAAGAAGGGAGACACTTGAGTGAGAGGCAGAGTATGGATAGGGTAGAGTGAGAAAAACAGGGATGTAGAATATTCCCATAAGCCCTAAACCACTAGATTTATATTGTCTAACATAATATCGTATGAATGATTCTGTCCTTAATGAATGACAGTGACAAGTTTTAATTTTTCCCTTTTCTTGAAGAGAAGTTGAATGGACAAAAGGCTAAGAACTTTGCTAACAGTCGAAATTTGTATTAACTAGAGGGACCAAGAAATCTGTTGCTTTATTCTATGCCGCAAATTTGTGAAATTCAAGGAAGGAAGTAAGCAAATGATAGAAAGAAACTTGTGTGGAAGGCAGCGAACCAGCCATCCCAAACAAACTAGATGTGGCTTAGGAAAGTTGGAAGATCTTCTTCACCTTCTACTCAGATTTTCAACAAAATTTCTAGTGTTATCCATCAAGGGTCATGGTTTCACCAGAAAAAGGAACAGCAGCCATCAGAGATGTTTCTTATGAAGCTTATCCCAATCAAGTTGTTGTAGGACTAGGAATTTATTATCGCGTGTTCTGCAACTTGAGCATCTTATACGATCTACGCTTGGTTCTTTTTAAGTGCGTTTGCTATCCAACGCTCCTCAACCAATTGACCACCCGTATCTATTTTGCTGTGCACTTAAATGGTCCTTTGATTGCTTGATAAACCAATTCTGTGTTCTATGCAGTGAGCAACAGCCAGTCACACAACATTTTGTTATTGTTATTAACATAAACTATATAGTTATATATGATATGGTGCTAAACTCAAAATCAATTTATCGAAAAATATACATTGAACATATGAAGTCACTAAAATTATGTAAATATTGAAATATAATTAATAAACATTTTTATAAGTATGTTAATTCATTATATTCTCATGTTCAATGAAAAATTTGTGTTGATATTATTTATTATGTTATAACAACTGATTATAAAGTATACTTTATTCGTATTAAATATTTTATATATGAATCAAAAGGTATATCAGACAGATAAAAGATTGACCCTTTTATATGAAAAATACCTTTAATATTTATAATAACACAAAACATTTTGTTACTGTTATTATTATTGTTAATGTTTGCCTTTGTGACAAAAGGCTATAATAACATTCCAATCAAGTCTCTTAATAAAAATATGACCTAGTTGAGGAATCGAGAGACATTCATCACAAATGTTTGCCTTCGCGTCAAAAGGCTAAGTTCATGCTAATAAAATTAACAAAAATATGTGTGATGTTCAATAAATCCTACTGATCTTGTAAATAGCATGATTTCTTATGAAAAGCCGCATAAGGATAATTACAATTGTGATTGACCGAAAAATTATCGATATGTGTGTATAAGTGATAGAGTGAATGAGTTTGACATTAAAGTTTTGATTAGTATGTATATTTAGTCCGAAATATTTAGACACAAATTTCATAAGTTAATAAGTGAGAACAACTCGAAGGATCATGTTTGTAGTTAAATTTGTTCCGTGAAGTTTAATGTCATTGTCTCATTGTTGCATATGTGTATGTGTTGTGTTTTGGTGTGTTTTGTTTTGCTAGTTTTGTCTTTGCTTGAAGACAAGAAAAATTTTAAGTGTGAGGATGTTGATAGGGGTAGATTGCATAATGTTTTAGTGGGTAGTTTAGTTGTTAAATTGAATGATTAGTGCATGTTTAGGTTATAATTGTGTTATTTAAGTAGATATTTGTGTTTTGAGTGTTTTATGAGTTAGAGCATACTATTGATCTTAAATTTTGTGTATTTGAAGTGCCTTGATGTATTTGTTAGTGTTTGAGATCAGATATCAAAGAACGAAGAAAATTGGGAGGAAGCCCGACGGACAATTGTGAGATGTGTATGTGTTGTGTTTTGGTGTTTTTTGTTTTGCCTATGAGCCACGATCATGGCTTGCATGACAGCAGACGCAGATTAGCTTTGAAAACTCTACTTTGCGGGATTATTTTAGACTTTTTGGGCCTGAGTAAAACCTATATTTTACCCTAAATAGAAAATACTACAGATAGAAAAAAATTCTAATTTTTTGTGAGCCTCGTCTGCCCTTGTGAGAGAGAACACAAGGAAGAGAGAAGAAGGAGAGAGGGGAGAGGAGCATCTGTAGCTACTGTCCAGCAACTCCGACCTAGCCATTTCAAGTTCCTTCCTACTTTCTCTTGTTTATTTACTTCATCTTGATGCATGACTTGGATTTGAGAATATTGAACATGATGTTCTAAACTCCTTTAGGGATTTATTCTTGAATCAATGTTAATGTGATTTCTTTTGATATTAATTCATTGGGTATTGCGATTATTTGTTGTATTTGCATGCTCCGATAACAAATCAAGAGAGTGAACTGATAGCAAAACAATTAGATTGGGTAATGAGAGTTAAACAATGTGATAGATCACACAAATAATGAAATCGGTAATTTATATAAAGAGAGATCTCATGTGAGTACTTGATAATCTATCAGAGGGGTTAAGATCCAATTGGATGTGTGGGCTTTTTGTTAATTGAGAGATTGCAAATTTCATAATTTAATTAGGGTTTAATGATTATAACACAAGATAGAGTAATCCACCCTTCGAAAGTCTAGGACTGATACCGAATTAACTCAAAAGTTATTGCGTTAGCATTTGATGATAGGATAAATCTTCCTTCTTATAATTCTTTGATCTTATCTTGTTGCGATATCTCAATTGTTAAGTGGTTGTGCTTCTTTTTGATATACCTTTGTTAATTTCAGAATTTTATTTTCATTCAACCCTTACTTGATTGTTTAATTTTCTGTTTATCTTTATTTTCATTTAAATCATGTTTTTACAACCTTAGACAAAGTTAGAATTCAATTAGTTCACTAATTCCTCGTAGGATCGACACCTCAACTACTACGTTTATGACCCGTGCACTTGTGAAACATTAAGAGTTTGTAAAACTTGCTTAATAAGCTTTTGGCGCCATTGACTTTTTGAATTCCTTTGTTTTAAGGAATTATTACCCTCTCTTGTGATTGTGGTACCCATTCACACGAATTTAAAAAAACAAAGAAAGAGTGATTATGGTATCCAATCACACGAATTTAAAAAAAATTTTGAAAGAGTGATTGTGGTAGCTAATCACATGAATTTAAAAAAAGAAAGAAAGAGAAGGAAGTTTAGGTGCAAAATAGAAGACACATCAATTTGGACATCACGAGGCAACTATGAGGAATCCAAAAGGTTAAATGCCCAGAAGAGATAGAAAGAACGATGATGGAGGAAATAAATCACAGAAAGCAAAGGACCCTTATAGAAAGAACGATGATGGAGGAAATAAATCACAGAGAGCAAAGGACCTTTATGGACATCATGAGACTAGAGTTCAGCCTATCATCAAAGAATCACACGACTATCAGTGCAAGCGAATACATTTGAGATCAAACCAGCACTATTGAACATACAACAAACCAATGTGCAATTCTATGGGTTAGCCAATGAGGATCCTAATGCTCATTTGGCTAATTTCTTAGAGATTTGTGACACCTTCCAATATATTGGATGTCAGAAGATGCTGTTAGGACGAGCTCTTTTCTTTTACACTAAAGGAGAAAGCCAAAGGCATGGTTGAATGCTCTCAACCCAGCTAATGACACGACTTGGTAGTAGTTGGCGTACGTTTTTCTAGATAAGTACTTCCCTCTGAAGAAGATAATAAGATTGATAAAGGAAATTATCAATTTCCAGCAAAACGATGGAGAGTCTTTATATGAAGCGTAGAAGTGGTATAAGGAGTTGTCTTCATCATAAACTACCTAACAAATTCCTATTACAAACCTTCTAAAATAGAGTTAATCCACCCACGAGAGGCATTATAGATGCAATTGCTGGAGGATCATTCATAAGGAAAACAGTTGAAGCAACATATGATCGATTAGAAGAGATGGCGTACAATATTTGTCTTTAGGCATCATAACAAAGTAGATAGCAGTCAACCTTTTGTAAGTGTAAGTCGACTTGTACACTTCTGTAACTCGACTTACACATGCTCGGTACCTATAAGTCGACTTGTACATGGTGTAACTCGACTTATGCATGTACGGTACTGTTAGATTGTGCCCTAAAGGCAATCCCCTTTAGCGCGTTTTATTCAAAGTCGTGTACAGACTTTATGAATA
>JAOQMR010000005.1:18949231-18959776 GCA_027563865.1 Erythroxylum pelleterianum
ATGAACAAGGCGACTTGTCAGTGCCGAACTGGAATAAGTCGACTTACTCCTGGCACAAGTCGACTTACTCCTACAAAAGTTGCTATAACCTTCCCTATAGATATCTGATCAAAGTGTTCTTTATATGGTTCGAAAGAAATAAAAATTTTATGAAGACCTAAAAGACTAATTCTATCTTCTGAGGAGTTAAAAATGGAACAGAAGATAGGACAAAAAGATAGAAGATAGCAAAAAGACAAAAGGAAGGGGAAAATTGCTATAACTTTCCCTACAGATATCCGATCAAGGTGTTCTTTATATGGTTTGAAAAAGGACTTCAAGATCTACAATTTTATGAAGACCTAAAAGACTAATTCTATCTTATAAGAGGTCAAAAGTGGAATAAAAAATAGGCCAAAAAGACAGAAGATAGCAAAAAGATAGAAGGAAGGGAAAATTTGCTATAACTTTCCCTATAGATATCTGATCAAAGTGCTCTTTATATGGTTCGAAAGAGAACTTCAAGATCTACAATTTTTATGAAGACCTAAAAAACCATTCTACCTTCTGATGGGTAAAAAATGGAACAAAACATAGGCCAAAAATACAGAAGATAGCAAAAAGACAGAAGGAAGGGAAAAATTGCTATAACTTTCCCGAAAGATAATTGATCAAGGTGTTCTTTATATGGTTTGAAAGAGGACTTCAAGATATACAACTTTTATGAAGGACTCAAAGACCAATTCTATCTTTTGAGGGGTCAAAAATGGATCAGAAGATAGTCCAAAAAGACAGAAGATAGCAAAAAGACAGAAGAAAGAGAAAATTTGCTATAACTTTCCCTACAGATATCTGATCAAGGTGTTCTTTATATGGTTCGAAAGAGGACTTCAAGATCTACAACTCCCAAGAAGGTAACTTTGCGAAAATCTATCTAGATCAATCCCAAATTTTCTCCTAAGTTCTAAAGACGAATTTTACATTCATCCACTAATGTACTGCCCAGTTCTCAACTTCATGAAATTTTGAGACTCTTAGAGACATAATTGAAATTCTATTTCTTCATAATAAATGTAGCCATATGTTTCTAGTTTAATTCAAGCAAAGAATCATCTCATTTGGATAACGAGAAAAAAAAATTTATGGCTAACAGACCGAAGCACACTTAGTGAACATTTTCCAGATCACTACCAATTTTGTTTCTAAATCTTTCCTTATCACAACTCATACCAAGATCACTCTTTCTACTCCCTCTACTTCTCATTTTCAATACAATCACATTTAATATCACTTATACCCAAAAGTTGTCAATGAGTGTATGTACCACTTTTTTTTATGTGCAAACATTCAATATTTAGGTGCATATATGCTAACTTTATGCATGAGCAAGAAAATGCATTTCCTTAATCTCTCTTTGAGCTCACATGTGCTGAAATTTTGGGTCATAACCCTTAATATGGATGTTACATGATCGACCTTTGACCCAATTCTTCTTTCCAAAAATACAAGAACTATACTTCTTATAGAGTCTCTCAGTAGCTAATGTCCTCTCTCGATCTTGAAAAATCAACGTTGTAATTTTTGTAAGTTTTGCAAACTCAATATGGTGACTATCATCGATGGTTCACTCAATTCATACTACACATCAATACACATCACATCTTTTCACTTAGCATGTAGCATCACATATCACTTTTTCACAAATATTCACGTTCTCATTTAAATACAAGTCAACATTTCATTTTAATCATTAAAAAAATACACATAACAGTTATAAATGCAATGCACATGAGACTCACTTTCATTTATTATTTTGTTGTGACTGAGTGCCTTTTTACTAGCTCATATCCCTTGTGGACACCGAGCTGTATCAGGTAATATCCCATATCCCTTAGTGGATACCGGGAACATTCACAACTGAGCTAGAGGCTCTTATCACATTCTGAGCTTTAAGCTCTGTATACTAGGAACTCTAGTCATAACTGCCTTTAACTTTCATGCATTCGTGTAACAAAATGCATCTCATATATTCAAACAATCATTTTTTTCAATCAGTCACATTCACAGTCCCATTCACATTTGTCATCGAACCTTGGTCTAGTATTCAACAATCATGTTGAGTAGTAATGATTTCTTCACATTCACATCCAAGGAGCACTTTAAATATCACATTCATGTATTAGAAGCCTCAGAACTTCATTGTCAAGAATCAACACATTCAATTCCACAAAACCGTTCAATACAGAATTTAAAGCAACAATTATTTAAGTGAGGCCATGTAGGTTACTCACAATTTGCTCCAGAAAGCTATTACCTCGAAGTCCGAGCAATGTCTGGATGTTTTCGCTTAATATGCTCTTCTAATCATGCAATACATACACATTTATACACATCACAAGTTTGCATAATTATAAGTATTCGTTTATGCACATTTGAATATATGGAATATGTACAATGCATGTTCAATGACAATCCCGACTATATATCCTTAATACAAGTATCATAACCAAATAACAAGATCTTTAAATCATTCTTTAACATCTAAAATACTTTCCTTACTTTAATAGCTCAATACAACATCAACTAGTCTCATTCAAGATCACAATCAAGCCTAAATATCTTTGGAAACCCAGTGATAAGTCAATCATCTATAAACAAACATATCTTGGGACAAAAGGGATAAGTTTTTCTTTAGATTTCAGATTAATGTCATTCTAGGACGATTTTAAAGAGAACTTCAAGATCTATAACTTTTGTAGAGACCTTGAAGAGAGATTTTTCCATCTAGAGGGTCAAAATTGCGAATTTCTGCAAGTGTCTCGTGAATGTCCGCTAAGCGGACATACATCCCCCCTAACAGACATAAACAGGGCTAGGACAATTTTCAGACCTATGAAGGTCCGTTTAGTATACTTAAAGTCCATTTAATGGACATGGACAGGCTAGGAGTTTTTTCAGACCCAAGAATGTCCGTTTAGCAAACCTAAAGTCTGTTTAGCGGACATAGGAGAGACAAAACTTACTCAAAAGCAGTTGCAATGGTTTCTACATATATCCTAACCTCACTTTCACTCTAAATTTTCCCAAATTCATTTCCTCTAATGCAACATCATTTCATAGCAATTAAACTACCAATTTTATTTCATTAAACTCTCTAATCTGTACTCATTTAATTCATCACTTACAACTAATTCTCAGCATTCTTGAATTCCTATCTTTTTCCCATAACATATCTCATTCCTAAGTCTCAAACAATTCATATTCAAAACTCATCATTTCAAGTTGATAACTTCTTCAAGTATACCTTAATTTCAGCTCAACATCATCCATACACAATTCATATTCCATGCTTGACCATAAACACCAAAAAATAGAACATATTCTCATACACTTTTATTAGAATTTTTTTTGCACATATCCTACTTCATTTTTCATCCCTAACTATTACCTTAATTCATCCCATTTCAAAACATAACTCAACATCTTGGTTAACCTAACTTTCACTTTCATTAAAACCTTAATTCATAATTCATAACATCTATATACAACTCATCACTCATGGTTTTCGTACTCTCAAAATAGAACACAAACATATACATTCATCCACCAATTTACTACACCTAGTTCTCAACTTCATGTCTATTTTTGAGACTCTTAAAGACATATGTCTTCATGAAAATGTAGCCATATGTTTCTAGTTTAATTAAAATCAAGAATTATCTCATTTGGATAACTACAGAACAAGTTATGGTTAAAACACAGATGCTTAATCAGTGGAAATGTTACAACTAACATTTTCCGTCTCTCTCTCTCTCTTCCAATTTTTCATATTTTATAACTTATAACATTTTACATCTAACCCATCTTGTACCTAGATCATCTTTTCTACTTTATTTCCTCTTCATTGTCAAATCCATTTCAAATCAATTTCATTCACAAACAAATCATGATCTATATCTGATCATTAATAAAAAACAGAACATGTACATGTACCCATTCATCATCAATTTTTTGCACTCATCCTAACACCATTATGATGATCATTCTACCTCAAAAACATCTCTATAACAATATATGAATTATTACTCATCATATATATACAAAAGCAAGACATTTACATAAACTTTTCATCACCCACGACATATACATAAACATTGCATAATCAAGTCATCAATCTTAATTTACTCATCATTCTAGCTTCATTTAACCATACCCATGAAGATTAACAAGCTACTTACTTGATTTAGCTCCAAAATATTCAAAATATCACTCATCTTCCAAAGGTGGTAGGGATAGATTTTTAGCGACAAATAGGAAGAAGATAGCAAAAATGATAGTAGCAAATAGAAGGTGAGAATGAAGTTCACATTAAAAGGATGAGAAATGGGTGTCGTAAATGAAGAAGATTGAAGAAGATGAGAAGAGAAATTACAGTAGGTGTGAGCAAATGAATAAGTGGAAGACAATTAAAAATGAGGTTGGTCTTTCACTTAGAAGAGAGTGTTGTAAGTGGTGGAAGCATGGCTTGGCAAGTGACAAATGTCCACTTCCTATGTTCTCACTTGTTTTTCTCTTATTTAACTAGTCCATTCAATTCCAATTCCTACTCCAATTGTCTCCCAATTTTTCATGACACTTGTCAATAAATCCCAAAGTCATTTATCAAAATTTCCATTGTTATTGGGCAGTAAATTCTACTACCATTTATCAATTATTTTGCCACTTGGCATTTTTCCTAGTCCAAAAATACCCAAAATTTGTAGAAATTTCCCAAATTTTACCAAAAATTCTAAATCAATACATATACTTTCCAATTCAATTTTCAACACATAAAAACCACAATTCTCAATATAATCTCATTTATAACTCAATTATACCCGGAAAATATCAATGAATGCATGTACAATCGTTTTAATGTGCAAAAATCAATATTCACGTGTGTGTGTTTGCTATATTATGCATGAGCATGAAATGCACTTTCTAACTTCTCACTAAACTCATATATAAACTATTCAGGACTTAATATGGGAAATGGGATGTTACAAAAAGAACCCTAATTTTTTGTGAGCCTCCATCTACCCTTTTGAGAGAGAACACAAGGAAGAGAGAAGGAGAGAGGGGGGAGGAGCAACTGCAACTACTGTCGAGCCACTCCAACCCAGCCATTTCAAGTTCCTTCCTACTTTCTCTTTTTTATTTACTTCATTTGATGTATGATTTGGGTTTGATAATGTTGAACATGTTGTTAATGATGTTGTAAACTCGTTTAGGGGTTTGTTCTTGAATTAATGTTAATATGATTTCTTTTGAAATTAATACATTGGGTATTGCAATTTTTTGTTGTATTTACATGCTTCAGTAACAAATCAAGAGAGTAAACCAATAACAAAATGATTAGATTGGGTAATGAGAGCTAAACAATCTGATAGATCACGCAAATAAAGAAATCTGTAATTTATATAAAGAGAGATCTCGTGTGAGGACCTGATAGCCTATCAGAGGGCTTAAGATCCAATTGGATGTGTGGGCTTTTTGTTAATTGAGAGATTACGAATTTTAAAATTCAATTAGGGTTTATGATTTAGGTTTTAATGATTATAACTCTAGAGACAATAATCCACCCTTTGAAAGTCTTAGACCGATACTGAATTAACTCAAAATTAATCATGTTAGCGTTTAATGATAGGATAAATCCCTCTTCTCATAATTCTTTGATCTTGTCTTGTTGCGATATGTCAATTGTTAAATGGTTGTTCTTCATTTGGATATACTTTTGTTAATTTTGAAATTTTTTTTATTCAACCCTTACTTAATTGTTTAATTTTATGTTTATCTTTATTTTTATTTTGATCACTTTTTACAACCTTAAACACAGTTAGGATTCAATTAGTTCACTAATTCCTCATGGGATCGACACCTTAACTACTATACTTACGACCCGTGCATTTGCAGGACACTGAGGGTTTTATAAATTGTAAAACTTGCTCAACATTGGGGGAGTTTCAAGGAGATGTTAAAGAAGTGCCCACACTATGGTATACCATTATAGATGCAAATTCAGACCTTCTACAATGGGCTAAATAAAACCACTAGGCAGATGAGATGAAGTAACTAGGGTTACTTCAAAAAGTAAAACTCCAGAAGCAACTCAAGAACTCATTGAAAATATGACAACGAATAACTAGCAGTGATGCTCTTTTCAATCAAAATATATCAAGCCAATATGAGTATATGATGTAGATATAGTTACTGCAGTGGCAAACCAAGTTGAAGCTTTGAGTAGGAAGATAGATGGATTGACAATGAATCCTCATCTACTCTAAGTGTGAGGTGTGAGGTATGAGAGCTAAGACATCCAGGTTAAGAATGTTAAACACTACAGCCCAAGCATGTGGATTATATGGTAAATTCTCCTAGACCCCATAATAATCCCTACAGTAATATATATAATTTAAGATGGATGAATCACCCAAATTTCTCTTGGGGGAATCAAGGGTAGCCAAGGAATAACTCTCTAACAAGACTCTTGCAACACCCACCTTAAGAAAAGAAGATAAGCTTGGAAGACCTCATAACTAGATGTTTTTAAACTTTTGAGGTAAGATTTCAAGCCACCAAAACTTTATTTAAAAATCAAGAGTTTCTATACATAACTTGGACACTTAAATTGATCAGCTTGTAAAGTTAGTTTTTGAAAGACAATAAGGGAGTTTGCCTAGTACCACCGAGACAAATCCTAAAGAACGGGTGATGGTAGTCAGCCTTAGGAGTGGAAAATAGTTATAAAAGGAGAGTTAAACCCAATATGAGAAACTGACACCAAGAGTCAAGAAAAAGCTGCAGGTAAAAAGTGCCTTCCAAAAGTCAATGAATTTCAGCCTACTATCCCTTATATTTTTAAAGTGAAGAAATATCACATGGATGAGTAGATTATTACGTTCCTTGAACTAGTTAAACAAATTCATATTAACTTACCCCTTGTTGAGGCTGTTGTGCAAATGCTGAAGTATTCAAAATTCTTGAAGGAGTTACTAGCAAATAAGAGGAAGTTATAGGAGTTGGATACTATGATGCTGAGTGAAAGATGCTTGACAATTCTTCAGAGTAAGCCATTAGAGAAGCTTAAAGATCTAAGGAGTTTTAATATCCCTTGTCAAATTGGTAGCTTAACAATATAAAAGACTTTAGCTTACCTAGGGGTTGATATTAATTTGATGCCTTTTTCTTTGTTTAAGAAACTGAGATTAGATTAACCAAAACCTACTAGGATGAGTTCACAATTAAGAAACAGATCAGTAAAGTATCCTAGAAGCACTATTGAGGATATACTTATTAAGGTTAAAAGGTTTATTTTCCTAATCAAAATTTTAATTCTTGGTATAGAGGAAGATGTATAAGTACCTCTAGTTCTAGGTCGGCTCTTTTAACCATCATTAGGTCTATTATTGATGTTAATGAGCGAAAACTAATACTTGGAGTTAGAGACAAAGAGATCACATTTAAAATATTTGATGTCATAAATCTTTCCCTTAAGCATGTTGATACTAGTTATTCTATCGACATATTTAATGATTCAGTTTTGGGAGTTTTCAAGGACTCGTTTTTTAAACGTATATAGGAGTTGTTTCTAGTTCAAAATAAAAACCTAATCTTTATAAGTAGCCTCAATCATGTATGATGTCAAGCTAAACACGTAAAATAAATGCTACTTAGGAAGTAACCCAAGAATTAGAATAGTTTTATAAGTTGCCTCAATCATGTATAGGTACGTCAAGCTAAATGCGTAAAATAAATGTTACTTAAGAAACAACCCAAGAATTAGTATAGTTTTGATTTATTTCATTATATATTTTTTTAGTTTTGGTTTATGATTTCATTGATTTACGATGTGTTTTAAGTTATGTTTTAGAGCATGTTTATCATTTTGCCTAATTTTTGTGTTTATGGTAGATGTTATTTGACTTTGTTGCCTTTGAATGAAAATTTTTAAAGATTAAAGGAATTATTAGGTTACATGGTATAAAAATCTCATTTCTACTTGTTTTACAAGATTTTAGTGACCTACACAGTCACTGGACATGGACATGTACATCCCTGAAATTATTTAAAATTTACATACACAATCATAGTGAGTTAGCTCAATTCTTTGAAACATGTCAACTTACATGATCATGTCTGAAGTAAGCGCATTACCCCATTACAAAACCATATTTCTTCTTCTTTTCTCCCATTTTCCCCTTTTTATATTACTTCTACAACCTAGCCCAGCTATTCCAAGCTCTTTGTGATTTCTAACTGATGTTTTCTTGTACTTTACATTGATTATATGTTGAATTTTTTGGTGTTTTTCCAATTTTAGGGTTTATTCTTCCCTAAATCACTAGTTTTTGCAGTTGCTCCAATCTAAGGTGTCCTTACCTAATTTTCTTTGTATTTTATAGTCATAATTTAAATTTCATTCCTTTCCCTATGAATTATTAGATTTAATTGATAAATTGCATATAGATTGGATGAAATTTGAATTTGGAATGTTAATTTTTCTTATTATATTATAAATTGTGATGGATTTTGTTAGATTAAGCATAATTTGTTATTTTTCTATCAATTAGTTAAGGTTTATTAGTTTGATTTCCTACTAATTTCGTATTTTGAATTATTTAAGGTTTAATTGTATGTAGTATATGTTTAATTGTCTAATTGCTAGATTTAATTTTGAAATTCAGGAATTACATAATTAGTTTAATTTTATTTGTTAATTGCATTTTAATTATATTATTAATTTTCCATTAGTTTAATTTTTAATTATTTTTGTTAATTTCATTATTTTTAGTTTAATTTGATTTTGATTGTTTGCTTTTTCACAATTGCATAACGTAGTGAATGTAAGAATTAAGTGTGGGGAAATTTTGCTTTTTCATATCAATTTATTATTTCCTCCCATTTTATTTTAGGTAAAAACAATAGAAATAGTGCAACAACGAAGGGAAAAGGAGGAACTAAGAAAAGGACAAAGAGGTGAATGGTCATCTAGAGATCTGAGTGGATCTCCCCACCACTAGTGTGAAACAGCTCCACATCCATTAGTGTGACACGAGATTCTTCATATTAATGTCATGCCTCACGAGGAGCATTTTTAGAGGCTTGAAGACAAGAGGTTTGGGATCAAAGGATGTGTAGATTAGGAGGCACTGAAGCAGATCAACTTGGTCCAACAAATTCGAGAGTTTACCATTATTAGAGCATGGTCCTGATTTTTTGAGATCATGGATTCCATATATTACGAGCTTACACTCGAGATGTGCTTCACATTCTTTATGGATAAAGGTTACTACTATTAGGATAGACCAAGCACCATAAAATTTTAGATCCTTAGGGATATGAAGAAGATAATTGCTAGGACTTTTTTGTGATGATGGGTCTTTACGATTAGGACTTCATAGAGATGTAAGAGTACATGACCTTCCAGATAGATTTTTTGTATAGTATGGTTGCTCAAAACTTCTAGAGCAAAATCAATAAGGAGGTAGATTATGACCCAAGCAAATCCAAATCATCTACCCTGTGACATCCTACACTCAGGTACATTCATAGGATCCTAAGTCATACACTAAATGAGCGGAGTGATAACTTTAATGTAGTAAAAAATTTGGATGTGTTTTACTTGTGGATTATGAGTGAGAGGACACTAATATAGTTGAGGCACACCTTAACCTAGTATTTTTGAAATCAAAGCCAGAAGAAAAAGGTAGGGACGATATGTATTTGCCCCTACATGACACGATTGGTGAGCAGGATAGGAGTCTTCAGCTGATTACCACCAATGAGGTTACTTGGAACTATGGTTATAAGGAGACGAGAAGCATCATGAGACGTTTATTGACTCGTAGGAGAGTTGGATGACCAAGAAATTGTAGCAAAGACAAGGATCACCTAAATATACCAGAGCAACTGCAAAGACAAGGCTTACCACTGTGACTGACATGAATATTAGAGCATCAGGAGGATTACAATTTATAGGATACTGTAGGATCACCTAGGACAGTAACACCATGTGGACAAATGGACCATCTAAAGATTTCTCAATTGAAGAAGTATATGAGATAGCTCCTGGGAGCCCAAAGCACCATCTGAGTGAATTAGCGTGAGTTGACAAAGTGGGTGGTGAGACTAGAGGCCTATGACAGATGGATGGAGGAGGTTATGGTGCAAATGGTAGGTCACTTTGGGATTTTTGTATCACCTCTATCATTTAAAGTGGTCATATTGTAAGGTTCCGATCATGCCTCTCATATATAATATATATCAAATATACACAGTGGAAAATAAAACAGAACCTAAAAAATTAGATCTATTTATGCATATAAAGATATAGAAACTAAACAATTGAAATGTAAGATGTTTACATACCTTTCCGACGATCTCTTTCATTCTTTAATCTTCTCTGCATTGGGTTGTCGTAAACCACAACTATAACATCTCAGATCACCCGCTTACAAATATTGTCTGCTTTGGGCCTTGGCCCAGCCAAGCCCTCATAATACTATAGTTCGACAATCAACACTCGAA
>JAOQMR010000005.1:18959876-18971625 GCA_027563865.1 Erythroxylum pelleterianum
CTTACAAATATTGTCTGCTTTGGGCCTTGGCCCAGCCAAGCCCTCATAATACTATAGTTCGACAATCAACACTCGAAAAATTAAACTAAAAAATAATCCAACTCTAAAATGCAAACCATGAAAATATTTTTTTTCTAAAGAAAACTCTTACCTATTGAAAATGTGAGGGCATATTATTCTTTAGACTACATGACAAAGAACCTTGAATAATCAATAATATCGAAAAATAAAACTAAAAAAGTGAGCATATGTATGTAGTGGTGGATGATGTCAATTAGCAAGTAGTCCTCTCACCACTAGTGATTGTTCCATTAAGAGGGGAAATTGCTTGGGGGATGGATCGCTTACCAGAGCCTTTGTTTCAATCACACCCTCTCTTTGCATCGACGTTGCTTCTTCTCATTGTCTCTCCCAATTATATACGCTTACTGGCAATATATGGAGACATTCAAAAAATTTAAAAGGGAATAGAAGGTTTTAAAAAAGCCTTTATTTGGGTACAAAAACAACTTAAACATATACTTAGTTTTAGCTTTGTTTAGCCATAAAGTCATGGCTTCCCAAATTAACTATAAGATATGTTTAATTATTAATTTAAAGTCATTTTAATAAAAAATTATATTATTTTAATAATTACATAAGAGTTAAGTTGTTTCATATAACTACTAATTTATTTGATTAAATCAACAATAATTAGAAAAAAAATTGTAATTGAATAATTTTATTAGTTTAATTATAATTAGAAAACATTTTCGATTGAAAAAAATTATAGCTATTAATTTGATTAATTCAATAATAATTATAAATGAATTTTAGTTTAAAATAAAATAATTATAATTATTAGTTTGATTAGTTCAATAATAATTTGAAATGGAACTTTGAATAAACTAGAATAATCATAATTTATTTATTTTATGATTTTTAGGTTTTGTGAGCAATTAACAAGCTTTTAATTCCTACAAGCACCTAGACTTCTGCGTATTCCAACATAGATAAGACATATCATCATCATGTTAGGGCAGTTAGTCTAGATGTGATTTCTGCCAAGAGATGATCTAACACAACGTATGTAAGTGAAGTACATGACTTGACTCTCAACATTGTCACAACTAGATGGTGAATTGTTAAACATGTTTTAGAACTTGGAATTGCTTAATAAAAAATGTATTGTTGGTTGGTGATGATGTTTATGAGAGAAAGTAGAAGGAATTAATTATAACTTTATATGCTATAGGCTTATCGAAAAAAATAATTAGAGCTATTGCACATCAAACTTCAAGGGTTTTATCACATGAACTAATTAACTCTATTCTATGTAGGGTTCCTTAAATTTGAGCTTGTGCACATTAAGTGATCATTTCATGTTCAATCAAGTTTGTTGTACTGAACTATATGTATTATATTCATTTATATATGTAAGAACTTGGTATTTTTATTAGTTTAGTATCTTTGTTAAATGTATTATAAATGAAAATTCATTTTAGTTTGATAATTGGTATTCAATTGTTATATGAATGATGATTGAGAACTTATATAACCTTTTGATTTTATAAATAATTGAAATCTGATTATTCAATCTAATTATGCATGATATGGCATTAATGTGCATGTGCGCTATTTCTTTCTTGCCGTAGAAACTTAGTATTTAATGGCTACTACATCAAAGAACATTGTTATTGAAATAAATAAGAATGAGAAGTTGAACACTGACAAGTATGAAATTTGGAGTATGAAAATCCAATATGTTTTAGAGGAAAAAGGGGTCCTAGAACCATCGAATATAACTATGAATATTCTTGAGGAAGGTAATGTAACCTAACCAAAAAAAAGGGATCATAATGCATATAAGATATTCAAAAAATAATAACTCGTTGTCTCATACTATGCTGCTGAGTAGCGTGAACTATGATATTTTACGTGGGTTCAAAAGTATGGAACTGTTAAAGACATATGATCTGCTTTGGATACATAATTTAGAGGTATTTTAATGACCAAATTGAGTTGTTCATTGTCAAGTTTGACACGTATAAGAAATGAATTGATCACACAATACAAAATTATTTAAGATATATGTCAAACATAATAATTAAGCTATGGGATTTTGGTGATGAATTATCATTTAAGCAATGAGTACAAGCTATGGTCCATTCTTTACGTTAGAGTTTGGAGCATTTGAAAATGCATCTAACTTATAATGAGAGCATCAAAATGATAGAGGATGCTACAAGGCATCCTCTGTTGAAAAAAAAAATTCTTGAAGCTTCTAAGATGACCCCTGAAGTATATGCATTTGGTTCAAGCTTATAACGAGCTATGAAGCATCATAATGGGCCATAAAAAATAACCACACTTATCAGGATTTTGAGAAAGCTAATAAAACCAATATGGAAAAGGAAATTTTCCTTTTAAAAAGTAGAACATAAAAATAGTTAACTGATTTAACTATGGTAATAAGGTTCATTTTGCTTGTGATGGTAGCTTGCCTAAAAAAGTATAATCTTATAATATAAACATTTTTTATAAATGTCTCTTATTTTATTTTTCTAATTGAATAACATACTTTGCGAATTGTAAACTTAAGAGCAACCATCTATATAGTGAAGCATAGGAATGTTATTGTTTAATTTCGAAAATTCTCATATAGAACATAATAGTTTTATATGGGAGACAACTTAAAAGTTATTATACAAAGGATTAGAACATGTAAATTAGACATGGGATATGGTCAATCCTTATTTCTACACAAAGTGTTGTTTACTCTAAAAATTTGATAAAATCCTATTTTTGTGTTGATGTTGATTAACGTTAGATTTGAAGTAAAATTCCACAATGGTGGATTGGATTTAAATCTTATAACCATTTATTATGGTCATGGATTTATTTTGGATGGTTTTATTATTGTGGATGTTGTTTTTTTGAATAATACTATAATTTATTCCTTGATACATTATCTAGTTACCTTAATGATGACACAATTTTAAAACATGCTAAACTATATCATATTGGTCAAAATTGAATAAGCCAACAAGTTAAATAAGGCTTTTTAGGTGATTTACATCAAGTATATCCACCTATTTTTGAACTTTATCTAATTAGTAAAATTATAAGAAAGCCATTTAGAAAGGAAATACGAGCTTCTTATCCATTTTAGTTTATTTATTTTTGACATTTGAGGTCTAATGCATGTAATGGAAAGATGTAGGACTGTGTATTTCATCACTTTTATAAATGACTATACCTAGTATAGTCACATCTATTTTATTGTTCACAAATCAAAAGCATTAAAGTTTATAAATTTGGTATAGAATCAATTTGATAAGACAATAAAAGCATTAAAAGCTAATTGAGGATAAGGATGCTAGTATGATAAGTTCAAGATACTATGTGATGAAAAGGAAATAAAAAGATAGTTGATTATTAATTAAACTCCAAAATAAAATGGTGTTGCAAAAAGATGAAATAGAACAATACAAGAAATGATTTGATATATAATGACATAATTTACCAATCACCTATTTGCTCACAACCACTTATGTATTAATTGAGTGCCTACAAAATCATCTACAAACACTCCATATAAGTTATGGATAGAAAACATGATATAACGAGTTTAAGACCATAGAAGTGTGATACCTATGTTCATGACCTCTTTCATAAATATGGAAAACTAAGCCTAAGAGGGAAGAAAAGCATCTTTATTACATACTCTAAACAATCAAAATGATATGTATTCATAGGTGAACAAGGTAATAAACGAGTGACTGAATTTGAATCACAAGATGTCACATTTTTAGAAAATAAATTTACAAAACAAAGTGAAATAGGAAAAGACCTATTTTTGTTTGAGACTCTTGATTAAAATACTTATAGAGGGACTTTTTTCGAATATGAGCAATCTAAAACTTAAAGAGTTAGCTCATGGTCAATTTAGGCTATAATTTGCTGAAAGTTTACCTATTATATATGATTTGTGTAAGAGCAATCAAAACATGCATATTTTTTCCTCCTAAACTTCATTTACATAAAAGTATTCATGAAATAATTTCCTAATATTATTTTTAAAATGAAGTGAAAATTCACGTGATTATCGTATAAGAAAAGGATGAGTTAAAGAATGTATATGAGGTTTTTATTTATCCTACTAAAGAAGAATTGATGAAAACAATGAAGACCTAGACCCAGATCTACCACCGGCAATACTAAGGACTCACGTCTTATTAACGGTTTCGTAGTGAGAGAGCCATTTTTGCTCCAATTTCGAGAAGATCTACAAACTAACCTTACTCAGTTCCATTTTCTCTCCTTCTTTCTCACTCACTCACTCCCTGTGCAAGTATATTTTAAAGCTTGAACTGTATCTGTCTCACGCTTTCTTGTTGAAAGATATTAATAACTGTACCATGCACTGCTTGTGGGCTCTGTGTTTGTTAGGAGTTAAAACCAGGAGAGAAGTGAAGAGAGTGTGTTAAAGGGGCTTGCTCTTATATACTTGCACTCCACTGTGTCTTCTTACCTAGTAGTTCTTAATCTGTTTTTACCTTATATCAGAGGAAAGTTTAGATCTTTTCTCGTAAAGACTCGAGGTTTTTGGTTACATTTGTGTGGAAGAGATCTGGGAGCTTGAGGCCCCCAAAGGCATTGTCGCCGTTGTAGGAGGACTCGAACCACGACAACGACGGTGAGTCGAAGGCTGAGGGAAGGTGGGGCTAGTGGATGAAGGGACAGCTTTCGAGAGCACCCTTTGTTGCCTCTTTGACGGTGGGCAAACGGTCAGATCTGAGGTTGTTGCTTGGTGTCTTGGGTGCGCCACTCGCTCCTGTGCACGTTAGCAGCTCTGAGCCTTGGCCTCATCTGCATATTAAAGACACTCCAATAGTTAGTCTCTCTTTCTCTTTCTCTCTCTCTCTATTTGTCTATTGCTTAAAGATGCGATCTTTGGTCTTACAGGTGGCATCAAATTAGTAATGCTCATTGTTTGCTGAAATTCAGGGCCTTAAAGGCCAATTGTTTTCTACTAGTTTTCATGTTGGTATGGTTGTTTTTTGTGTTAGGATTTGAGATTACGCTGGTGGTTGCTCCTCCACTGTCGAGGTTGAATGTGCCTCCCTCCACGCCACTGCCAACTTCGGTGAAGGTAACAGATATTTTTAGTGTTTTGGTATTTTTTGTTTTTATTGTTTGGGTAAAGTTTACAAGGAACGAAGAAACCACCTCAACCCTAACACACAGTTTCCAGGTCCATATTTTTCTTTTATGTCTCTTTAATTTTTCGTGCGAGTTTGTTATCACATGTTGTTGGGCATATTCTGGTTAGTAAGCTATTGTTTTAGATAGAGGCAGTCAGTCTTTTCTATCAAGAACCGTTGGTAGTCCACTTTTCAAACCTGACTGAGTCTTTTTATACAAGCCTTTTGCCTTGGTATTCTATTTAATTTCCAACCTACCTCAACAACATTTTTCAAAAGCCGCTTAGTTTAGAATCGGCCCTTTCTTTCCTTTCCCTTACATGCCTCCATAGTTGCTGTTTACTGGCACCAAAACCATGTCAAGTGGTTCAATTTTATTAATGTGTGTAATTGGTTCTCGGCACTTTCATTGGCATTGTTTTATTTGTTTTACTATGTTTCCTTCCCACCTACGAATCTGTCTAGTTGTATATATTTATATATTATTTTAATCTATTCCTATTATGTGTATCGTTATTGCTTTTTTTCTTATTAACTTTCCCTTCTTTATTATCAATATTTTTATTACTATTAGTAGTTTAGTAGTATGTTTTACTATTGTAAATATTTTCTTCTGTGTCTTGCATCATTTTTTGTATGTCATATCTGCATGTGGGTCTACCAGAAACAGTCTCTCTACTATGTAAGGGTAAGGCTGCGTACTATATGATGATGATAGTACGATATGCGGAGTTTCAGACTGGGTGCGATGATGATGATGAATGAAGAAGGAAATGACTTTTTAAAGCTTAAATCACATTTATGACTTGGTTAATCTCCCTAATAACAAAAAATATTGGGCATGAATAGGTTCTCAAAATAAAAAGAAAGGTTGATGGCAGTATTGAAAGATACAAGGCACGCCTCCAAAGGATATACAAAATATTAAGGATTTGACTACAAAGAGACATTTTCATCAATTTTGAGGTCTGCTTTAATCAATTTCATCTTGGCTATAATTGTCAGCTTAGATCTTGAATTACATTAAATAGATGTAAAGACTGCTTTTTAAAATAAAGAATTAGAAGAAAAAATTTATCTAGAACAACCTATAAGTTTCATTGAGACATGCTAAGAACATAAATTGTAACAGCTAAAATCCATTTCTAGTTGAAAGTAGTCTTTAAGACAACATTACATTAGTTTTCAAAACATAATTATTTTGTATGATTTCCATATGATTGATGACCAATGTGTATACATTAAAAGATCTAAAGATAAATTTATGATTTTGTCTTTACATGTGGATGACATCTTGATTGCTTATAATGAATGCGAGTTTGTGAACAAAATCAAAGACTGGTCATTATCTAAATTGAAGATGAAAGATGAGGGTAAAGCTGTATATATTCATATAGTTAATATTTTAAGAGATCATATAAAAGAATTATTGTAACCTTTTCAATCAGCTAATATTTAAAAGATTTTACAATAATTTTGTATGCAAGAT
Source organism: Erythroxylum pelleterianum (assembly GCA_027563865.1). NCBI lineage: Eukaryota > Viridiplantae > Streptophyta > Magnoliopsida > Malpighiales > Erythroxylaceae > Erythroxylum > Erythroxylum pelleterianum. The sequence continues at coordinate 18,966,552 of JAOQMR010000005.1, forward strand.
TGAAAACCCTTTGATAATCTTATTGCTAAGACAAGGGTTTCAGTAAGAATTTTTGTTCATCAACACCGAAAAAAGGAAAAAAACGAATAAATTTCCATATTCCAGTGTAGTTAGAAGTCTCATGTCTGTTATAATGTGTACAAAGTCAAGTACTTGTAACGTTATTAGAATGATGGGTATATATCAATTAATTTAAGACAAACACATTGGAAAGAAATAAAAAGAATATTGAGGTATCTAAAAGGTACTCTTGATTATACATTGTGTTATCAAGAAAACTACCTATGTACATAAGGTTATAATAATGATGATTTAGAAGGAGATTTAGATGAGAGAAAATACACTCCTGGATTTGTTTTTTTACTCAACCATGGTATAATATTATGAAAAAAAATAAAAAATCATGTGTTGTTTTATCCATAATTAAATCTAAATTAATAACATTTTCAGTTGCAATATAAGAAATTGATTGGCTTTGACAATCCATGGTTCATTTGTGAGTTAGTAAAGGCGAGACCAACTTAGTATTATGGTAGTCAAGCAACAATCACTTATACGAAAGATCATAAATTTCGTTGTAAAAACAAACATATAGATATCAAGCACAATTATATAAAAGATATAGTTGCAAAGTGAAGATGAACTATCTATTTACACGTGATATGGTGACAAAAAATTTTCTTGAGAGACATATATTGGGCATCTCAAGTCAAGATGATTGTATAGAATCGACTAATTGTCAAGAATCTACACCAACATGTCACATCAGACATATTATCATCGTTTAACAACTGAACACGTTTATTTTATTCTCTATTTTTGACTACCATGTAATCCTTTTCCAACATAGTTAGGCTGGGGGAGTAAAGGGTCTAACCCTTAACATTTTGTATATTACATATTCTCCCTATATTATATAAATTCCATTTTCCTTTTTTAAAAAAGATGATTGTATAGATATTGAAATATAATTAATAAATATTGCTATATGTATGTTCATTTATTGTATCGTCATGCTAAATAAAAAATATGTATTATATTGTTTATTATATGATAATATTATGTAACACTTGATTCCAAAGTATATTTTATTTGCACGAAATATTTTACATATGAATCAAATATTATATCATACAAAAAAGAGATTGGCCCTCCTACTTAAGGAATTGCCTCCAATATTCATAATAACTAGAAATGAGACATGTTTAAAGCTTGTAATCTAGGTGATGATGAAGAGCAAGAAGCATATAACGTTACACCATAAATGCTGCCTCATATAAAAAATCAAAAGGAGATTGGTTTGAAGTGATTAAATGGTCACTATATCTATTTCAAGTTATCAGATGAGCAATTTAAAAGATAAAATTTGGAGTAGACAAGTGAACTCAGGTTAAACGTTAAGTATGTTCAAACTAGCATCTGTATAGTAGTTTATGAATAAAAGACATGCACTCTAAATAAAAAAGCTTTAATACCTTAGCACTTGACTCTTACTATTTTTACAAAAATGACCATGAAAAGAGATTAATGTAAATCATAAGATCTTAACTTACATCATGTGAGATCCTAAAGGTAAAATGAGTATCATAGTATACCTTTATGACTCTTATTTAATTCTTAAGAATTAAATTTAAGGTTTACTAATTTAGAATATTACCAAAAGATCTTGCGTGATGTGATCTCATGGAACAATTCAAGGAAAACAAATTAGGTTTAATTTAAGAAAATTTAGAATAAAGGAAGGTCATTATGATTAGTAATTCGCATGAAAATAGTATTTAAAGGTGGCCATTATCTCTTAGTAAAAGAATTGAATATAGTTATGATATGATGAAGTAAATGAGATCAAAGAAGAATGAGAATATGAAATATGACCTAAGGTATAACATACTAAATCTACTCAAGGATCGATTTGTTGATCAAGATGTCATACATTCCTTATAGATATATAATAATTAACTTTTTTTTATGCTGGTCACATTGGTTATTGGACGAATATGAGAATGACATAATTTCAATTAACTAAATCCATCATATGTAAGTGGGAGATGATAGACACAAAACACAAGTGATGGATTAGTTAAGTTTTTTATTGTTATATTTTTAAATAGTATATAAAAATATTAGTTTAAAATTCAAAATTTAATTAATATCATCAGGTTATGACTAAGATTTTGAGATTAGAGACATTAGAGATGGAGAAAAAGGATTTTTTTCAAAATAATACTTTTATTAGTGAAATAAGTTAACATCCATAAATATTATTAATAAATAATGCATATATACAATTTTATCTTATTATCTATAGAAGTTGTGACATTATGGAAAAGTCTACAAATACCTAAAAGTATTTAGTTTTCTAATATTGGGCATACGCAACATTCTAAAGAAAGATAATTCTTTAATTTTGTTAAGACTTTAATCTTGGACCAAGACTGGAATCCAACAACAATAGAAAACGTTCGGGTGAGCAATTGAAGAAAGTAAGAATGACCAACCTTTCTAACATTCAGCCCAATCAAATGCCATTTGTTGCATTTGGAATGGACCACATTATGTAAGAGAATGCCTGAAGAAGACTAAAACAAATTTATTGTTGACTGAAGAGGAAGACAAGGATAAATTGGTTGTTGTGAAAGCACAGGTTATGGAAAAGGTGTCATAGTGAAACTTTTGGGCCACTTAAACAAATAATCGTCTATGCTAGAATGAAAGGGGAATTGGGGTCGTTGTACACGAGCAAAGTTACAACAATGATGCTCAAATGTGCTTCGATGACATGGGGCTACCAACAGATGTATAGTTTCATTGGTTGATTGCCTTGGATGGTTTAGAAGCTGTCATGGATGGCTTATTTTGAACAATTGGTGTGAAGCAAAGGATGTTTAGCAGTGAACTGTTTTTCACGGCAAAGGTTGTCCTCACAAACTCATTTATATCAGTGACATTAATGAGAGTGTCCATATATTTCTTATCAATCCAATATTTTTAAGACAAATTTCGTAAGCAACTAATTTAGAGGTAAATTGACAAGATGAAATATGACAAAGAGTTTTAGCAATAAGGATGTTGATAACATTTCTTTAAGACTCTTTTTTCGACAAGGTATATATATCAAATATAGATGGGATGTAATTGATTTAACTTCTTGTAACTGTTAGCCTATGTCAATTAAATATGTAACATGTGTAAGGCACAAAGAATGAAATGAAACGTCATTCTTGTAATAGGAAGTTACTATATATATGTTTATTTACATTTGATATAAAGAGTTATAATTACATTAAGTGTGAGGTAAATTTTGAATTTTACATTCAGTGTCATGTAAAATTAAGTTAATACATTATTAAGAATTATAATTTTCAATTTAAAGAGCTATAATTATAATTTAACAGCAATTGAATGTCTTATTTGAAAATTTCTTAATTATAATATTTTAAATATCATATTTAATGTATTATATAAGCAAATTTCCTAATATATCTAACACTTTTTTTTATTTGAAGAAAAAGAACCATTTCATTAATCGAATGAAGAATTGGATGATAACATCTGGAACAACCTCCCAAGAAACAAAAGGGGAGTATCTAATGAATGCTCTAGCCAGTTGATGAGCAACACCATTCAAGTTTTTATGAATCTACCGAACTTGTATATCCAGTCTACACTTAAGAATAAGCAAACAATCTTAAACAATCAAACCTAGCTCAGAAATGTCAAGAGAATGAGAGGACAAAGCAAAAAATAAATGTTGGCAATCTGTAAAAAAAAAGCCCTCATAATGAAAGTGAGACTTTGCATGTAATAACGCCTCACGCAAAGCAATTGCCTCTGCCACTGTAACACTTTTAACACCTTCTTGGTAACCAGATATAGCTTTGATAAATCCACTTTCAGGATCTTCAAAAACCACCGCAAAAACTGTGACATCTCCCTACTGAAATGTTGTAGCATCAACAAATGCCCGCCAATGAGAATTGTCCAAATTAATGATGTCATTTTTAGCACCCTGTTGTCTGCCAATCTGATACACAGACACAGCAGCAGGCTTCAACAAACTCCATTCCCTCCAGTTTTGCAGATGGGTAGTCGTCGCTTGAACCAGCTGCTGCACTGTTGTTGTTTTTGAGGACCAGCACAAGTCGTTTCTGCTCCGCCAAATGTACCAACAAATCATAGCAAAATAGGCAGCTTCTCCTTGCCCAAGGATAAACAAACCTACAAAAATATATCAACAAAAGAAGAGTTCAAAGGTGGCCAATCCAAACCAGCAACTCTCCAAACTTCCATTGCATAAGGACAATATAGGAATAAATGATCCACAATTTCTTATAAAGGGCAAAATAAGCAATTCTCATCAACTCCAACATTCTGACTTCGCAAATTCATCCTCATTGGTATCACATTTTTGGTTGTTCTCTACATGAAATCACGAACCTTAGGGGGAGAGTCAAGCTTCCATATTTTGCACCATGCTTCTCTATTTAGATTCGAGTTATTAACCATGGATGAACCTCTACTAACATGATAGTCGGATTTAACTGTATAATTACCCCTCTTCTCAAAATGCCATAGCATTAAATCATCCACACTATAGACACTAAGCGGTATAGTGAGAATGGCACGAACATCACTAAAAGAAAAGTATTCCATAAGTAACCCAATATTCCATCTTTTACCACCATTTCCCGAGAAGTCACAAACTCTCCAAGATCTATTCACAAACATTTGTCCATCTTCCGCCACAAAACTGCCTTACTTAGGAATCCATGGATCCAAACCCGCCAGAATACTCCTACCATTGCCTACTCTTCATCGAGACCCCAAACGCAACAAATCAACCGAAGTATAGATATTAGACCAAATAAAGCTCGGATTATTGCCTTTCCGTTCTTTTAGAAAATCCCCTAAAAGGAAATATTTGGCTTTAAACATCTTGTAAAACAAAGTATAATGTTGAGTTAGGAGGCGTCACACTTGTTTACCCAACATAACCAAATTGAAATGGTGCAAGCCTCGAAAACCCATCCCACCTTCACACTTCGGAACACTCATACAATCCCAAGCAATCCAA
>JAOQMR010000005.1:18988766-19012723 GCA_027563865.1 Erythroxylum pelleterianum
TTTGATGATAACAAAACATAAGTACCATTAATGAGTTTAATGCTATTAATGAGAAGAAATATGAGAACAAGATATCAGCGTATCAAAGGATTATGATAGAAAGGACAAAGTTTAGAATCTTTAATATCAAGATCAAGTCAAGAAGAAGATCAAGATACATCAAGGTTATTTTATGTATTATTTATTGTAAAATTGTCTTCTTTTTTAATATTCTAAAAGGCTCACCATGTATAAATATTTTCACTTCACTTCATTAAATAAGTCTATTAACAGATATTGAAGTCTTTACACTTATTAATAGGCATTTAAATTGAATTTGAGCATTTGAAGATATTAAAATCATGTTTTTTGGGATAATTAGTCGACCTATATGGGATAGTGGTTAACTAATATAAGTTAAAATTGTTAAATTTGATGTACTATGAGATTTCTGTAACATTGGATGGTGTATTAGTTGACCAATATACCTACTAATCGAGCAGTGTTCCAACAGCTAATGAATCTAAAGCGTTTAATGCAAACTGATCAACCAATATGCTATATTGGTCAATCAGTACTCTACAGATAACCATTGTAATAGCTAGTTCTTGACCCAAACAACTAAAATGGGTGTTTTCTCATGGGTTTTACTATCAAGAAGCATTTGAGTGCATTTTCCACATTTTTTTAAAGTATTTTTAATCATTTGAGTATTCATTGTCTCATTTTGAGATTTTGTCTTTTTTTATTATCAAAATAATTAAGTGAGCAAATTTGAGTTGTTAGCTATTCTTGAGATTTGAGAACTTTGTATTGGGAGTACCTAAAGTTGTTTGAATTCCTCTTTACCTTGTAGAAAGATTGAAAAGGAGATTCGTCTTTACCAAAATAAAAGATTGTATAAAGGTTATTCTTTGCTTTCAAAGAAGAATTATAATGGAAATTTAGGAAGAGCCTTAGAAGTGGACGTAAGAAATGATTGTTTGTCAAGCCACTATAAATCATTTTAGCATTTGTCTTTCCTTACTCTTTACTTTATTGTTTACTAGAATAATTAAATTATTTTACCTTTATTTCATTCTTTCATTTATGATAATTTGTAGGCATTGTTGTTATAAGTTAGTACCTCTTAATTAAAATCTTGAATTTGCCTAATTCACACTACTATGTTTATAGAGCTAATATTTCAAAAAAAGTGAGGTTATGATGGCTTACTTAGGAGCATCTTCATCATCCTTTAGCCAAGAGGGCTAAAACATTAGTACAACCATTTTCTTTATATAAAAATGACTACCTTTATTAAAAAGCAAGAATGAAAATTTTCTTGATGGGTAAAAATGTCAATTTATGATAAATTATCTCAAGTGATCCATACATCCTTACTAACATTATAAATGATATAGAAGTTTTCAAGTTGAAAGAGGAATGGGATCATTAGGACAAAATATTAATCTCCTTAAATAGCAAACTTGGCTACATTTTGTTTTGTGCATTGGGAAGAAATGAATTTAATATAGTTTCTATGTGTGAAATGGCTGATGAAATTTAGCATACTCTAAAAGTCACTCATGAAGGAACAAATCAAGTTAAGGAAAGCACAATTAGCATACTAATTCACCAATATAAGTTATCCAAATGAAACATTATGAAAGCATGTCTAGCATGAATACTATATTTATGGATATTATTGATGCTCTCAAGGGTCTTGAAAATACCTATACTAATGTTGAAATGGTAAGGAAGTTGCTTAAGTCATTGTCAAAAACATGGGAAGCTAAAATGGTGGACATACAAGAAACTAAAGATCTAATAACTCTACTGCTGGAGGAGCTTCTTAGATATCGTCTGACTTACTAAGTGAGGCACCAAGAGTTGTAAGCAAAAAATGACGCTTCCAAAGAGAAAGAACTTAGAATTCAAATCCTTAAAGGAAGGATTAAGTAAAGAGTAAGAGACATCATCTAGTGAAAGTAATGAAGAAGATATTGCTTTAATCACTAGAAATTTCAAAATTTTACTAAAGAACTCCTTAAAAAGAAAGGACTACCAAAAGTGGTAGGATAGATTCAAAACAAAAAGCAAAATATTATTTACTTTGCATATATAAAACATGGACAAATGAAGTCTTAATGTCTTCTTCTTAAATAAAATGACAAACAAGAAAAAAATGACAAGAAGGAGAAGAGGGACAGAGATAAAAAGAAGGCACTCAAAGCCTCTACTTAGGATGATGTAAGTGACTCCAAAAGTGAGCATTCAGAAGGAGATGTAGGTCACATATGTTTTATGGAAAAAGATGATGATGAGGTACTCTCTAACTTTAAATCACGTGAAAATAATAGTGATCATTTTTCTCATTTTACTTGTTGTTCTTGTCTACAACTTATGGTCCGAAAGGAACCCTCGAACCTTCAAAAATGCAGTTATGGAAGAGGAGAATATTACTACTAAAGTGATATTCCAAGTTGGGGTTGAGACTGTCCCTTTTGGCAATTCCTTGATGTACATAATTTTTCTTTTATTATAAATCTCTGAATTATAAAAAAAAAGCTTATTAAGAGTTTTGAAATTATAAGCATGAAAAAGGAAAAAGTTGTCTTCCAAACTTGAAGAAGGTTAAAAGAATCTATGTGCATGCATTAGTGAAAATGAAATGATGAAGAGTGAATTACATGACAATGAGAATTTTAAAGGTATAGCCATAGTGAATAATTATAACTTAGACACTTTAAGGTATAAGAATAAAAAGTTGAAGAAAGAAGTTGATTCTTTCAAAGACTCATTGTCTAAGTTCATAAAAGAAAGTGAGAAACTAGAAAACATGTTAGGAGCTCAAAAGTGTTCTATGGTAGACATGGAATTGGATATAGCAATAAGAATGCTTCTAACACTAAAACTACTTTTGTCAAAGGAAATCATTTAGTGAAGAACCAATGCTTAAAATGGCAAACGAATATGGGGCATCCACATGACACATTCACTAGGGCTCACGTTAAGAGCAAACCTTAAGCTTTCATGTATCATTCATAATCTAAACCTAGAATTCAACACTCTCTAAGAAAGAATAGGCATAATTTCTATGCAAAAAACATATAATAACATGCAATCTCACTTATGTAACATTTGGCCTTACACCAATCATAATTCTATGACACATTTTCACACTCCACACAAGCATCATTATAATGAGAAAATTATGTCTTATACATATAATTGTGATAGCACTTTTCATTATCTAAAGAGAGCGTTCAAATCACTTACACAAAGAAGTTATAAATTTCATCATCATACTATCAAATTTTATAGATGATATATTACTTTTATGGTAAATATGGTCACATTAGCAAATTCTACTTTTCAAAATAAAGGATAATGAATAAACCCTCTAATATGTGGGTTGAAAAAAAGATGCAGATTAAAAACCAAGGACCTATGCTCATTTGGATACCTAAAACACATTAATTGGATTTTTTTGTAGGTCTCTAAGAAAAAAGGAACAAATGGTGCACGGATAATGGGTGCTTAATGTATCTCCAAGATTTCACATACTGATAAACTCTAAGTTTATGTAAAGGCATATAACATTTTATATCACTGGCATATATACCCAAAGGACTTAAATACATCTTTGAACTCATATACAACCATGTATGTATCAGTATACAGTAGCATCTCCAAGTATAGCACAATACAGAAAGGGTCAGAGAGTCCGATGTTACACTTAAGGCATATGACCAATGATGCATCCCAATACTCAAATACTAGAGAAAAAGATGGATGATTCATCATGTTTAGAGATAATGGCAACAGTAAGATAACTGGCATCGACAAAGTTAGCAAAAAAGATCACACTATTGTTGATAATGTACTTTTAATTGACGAATTGAAGCATAACTTGTAAAATGTGAGCCAACTATGAGATAAAAAATACAAATTACCCTTTAAACGGAGATCATACATTGTATCTATAGTAGTTGACAATAGCATTGCATTTTTTGGGAAAAAAAGAATGAAACATATATACAATTGATCTTAATGATTTTTCCAATCATGATATGAAGTGTCTAATGTCTATTAGTGAATATGCATAGATTTGGCATAGGAGGCTTGGACATGCAAGCATAGAACTCATCTCTAACCTCACCTTTGAAAAACTTGGAAATAGGCTCCCAGAGATCAAATTTGAGAAAGACAAGATTTGTGGAACCTGTTAAATGGGAAAACAAACTAAAAGGTCATTCAAAAGAAAAAAATCAGTAATTTCCACTAGATTTTTACAATTATTTCTTACATGTTTATTTGGACTAACTAGGGTTACTAGTTTAAGTGGTAAATTTTATGCTTTTGTTATAATTGATGATTTTAGTAAATATTTAGGTTTTATTCTAAGAAAACAAAGGTGAATGCGTTGGCCATTTTGTCAAATTTATCAAATGGATACAAAATGAGAATAAAATTTCTGTTACTTCTATTAGGAGTGGCCATGGTAAGAATTTGAAAATGAAATGTTTGAAACCTTTTATGAGGATAACGATATCTTCAACAATTTTTCTTCACTAAAAACCCCTCAATAAAATGGAGTTTTTGAAATAAAAAGTAGGACCTAACAAGAAATGGCTCAGATCATTATAAATGAGTATGATCTTTTTAATTACTTTTAGGCAGAGGAAGTCGCCACCATATTTCACATCTAATAAGACCAACTTTAGATAAAAACGTCCTATAAACTTTGACATGTGAAGAAGCTAAAGATTAATTACTGCAAAGTTTTTGATTGTAAGTTCTTAAACACTAAAGACAACTTGGGAAAGTTTGATTCCAAAGTGTGTGAGGGAATTTTTCTTAGTTATCCCTTAACTACCAAAGTTTATAGGGTGTTTAATAGAAAGAGCCTAACTATTAAGGAATCTATACATGTTGTCTTTGATGAATCTAACCCTCTTGTCTCCAAGAAATATGTTAAATATCATCATATAGTTTTATCCAAAGATGGAGACTTTATCCCTTAAGGGAAATAAGAGTGATCATTGAAAAATCTCTCATAAACATATTATTGAACTAAGTATGGGAAACACGAAGGATAGGAGACTCCTAAAATATTGGAAATTTAAGAAGGGCCATCCTCTAAATTAAATTTTAGGTGATGTTCAATAAAGGGTAATCATTAAATCTCATCTTTAAGATTTAACTAATCTTACTTTCATTTCTTAAGTTGAACCTAGGATAATAGAAGAGGCTTTTAATAATAAAAGTTAGGTTATTTTTATAAATGAGGAGTTGAATAATTTAAGAGGAGTAAAATTTGGACTTTGATACTTGGACCTAGTGATCACCAAATCATAGGTACTAAGTAGAACTTTAAAAGAAATTAGATGAATCGAGTACCATGGAGCCAAAGGATACAATCAAGAGGAGAGCATAGACTTCAAAGAAACTTTTTCTCCAGTGGATAGGCTAGAAGTCATTAGGCTTTTGATTATATTTGCATCCTATATGAATTTCAAATTATTTAAAATGGATGTTAAAAGTGCTACCTTAAATGGTTTCATCTAGGAACAAGTTTATGTTAATCGAACTCTTGATTTTGAAAATCATGATGTACCCAACCATGTCTATAACTTTTCAAAGCTTTATATGGTTGAAAACAAGTCCCTAAAGTATGATAGGCTAAGTGTATTCCTTTTAGAAAATATATTCTCTAAAGGCTAGGTTGGCACTAAACTCTTTACTAAAATTCAAAAGTATGGTATCTTAGTTGTTCAAATTTATATTGATGATATTATTTTTTGTGCTACTAATGAGAGTACGTGTAAAGAATTTTCCAATTTTGAAATGAGCATGATGGAATAACTTAACTTCTTTTTTGGACTCCAAATCAAGCAAATGAAAGAAGGAATCTTTATCAATCAAAAAAAGTACACCAATGAACTACTTAAATGCTTCGGAATCGATTAAGAAAAACCATTAGGGGCAATTATGAGCATTATAACAAAACTAAACAAAGATGAAGAGGGTAAATTGATGGATCTAAAGCTGTATCAGGATATGATTTGTAGCTTACTTTATCTTATCACAAGTAGACCTGATATCATGTTTAATGTTTGATGTTTGCCTATATACTAGATTTCTATCAATATAGAATCACACATATAGGTCATTAAGTGCATCCTCAGATACTTATGTAGAATCATTTCATTAGGAATTTGGTATGCTAATAATAAATTCTTCGATTTAATTAGTTATTCAAATGCATATTTTGCTAATAGTCCTTTGGATAGGAAAATCACATTTGGCATTTGTCAATTACTAGGAAATGCATTAGTTTCTTACTTTAGTAATAAACAAAATTCAGTTGCTTTATCAATAGTGAAATTCAAATACATGGTAGCCGACAGTTATTGTGCTTAAATCCTTTGGCTTAGATAATAACTTAAAGATTGGATTAGATCTTACTAAGATACGAATCAAGTATAGTAATACTAATGCCATTTGTCTCACAAAGAATCATATTCAACATTTTAGAACCAAACATATATAAATTAAATATCATTTCATTGGAGATCATATGCAAAATAGAGACATTAAGCTAGAATTTATGGATACACAACATCAATTTGCTGACATTTTTACTAAACCTATGAACAATGATAGATTTTGTTTAATTAGAAGATAATTGAGGATGATTAGTGGAAATTCCCTTAACTAAATGAGTTTTTATAATTGTTATTGAGTTTATTTGGGTTTTTACTATATTATTTCATTTTAATTTGACCTTTAAAGGTTGTGTTCTAAGATTCCAAGGCTTACTAGTTGATCAATAACCTAGGTTGGTTGCCGAGCATCTTTAAAATAATGATTTTGGTTTACTACCAAGAGTGACACCTAATTAATCACACTGATCAACCAATGTTCCTGACTTTGGGATTTTTTTCTCCTAAGAGTTTAGGGAGAGTTTAGTAGCACTTATTGGTTGACTAAATTCCCTCATTGGTCTATAAATATCTATCATTGGTCGACCAATACTTCTAACACCTTAATTTTTACTTATTCTAGTGAGTTTGTGAAAACATTGGTTGTCTCTTTTGATCGACCAACAACTAACATTAGTTGATCAATATCAAACAATGGTCGACTAATATATCAAGTTTTTTAAACCAAGAAAGGCTCCATCTTTCTTTCTCACTACATCCTCAATACATTTCAATCCTCTCCAATTTCCCAACCTTTTTATAGTACACTTCATCCCTCTCAAACAATAGTGCTCAACCTCCACTTCTCCATCTACCCTATTCTCCTCTTTAATAAATCCCCTAAATCTTGTTGAAAACATTAGAATGCTCCTCTATAAGGTCCAATGCTCTCTGACGCCACTATCCTCTCTCTAGCGAGATTCAAATGCTTCCTTTAATTCCAGTTAGTTCATTTACACTCCAAAGTGCTTGCACATTGACTTGCAAACCTTCTTGTATCTTATTATTCTGAGGGTAAACCCTAACCTCACCATATTTAGACTTCTCCCTAACTTCACAGTTCTTTATTCAATTAATGATTTTGTTAAGATGTTTATACATGTTTATGAATTATCCTTTCAATTACATCAATTTAGCATCTAAGGTGAATTAGTATTTCATAATTTGGAATTGCCTCTTTACATGTGTATCCTAGATAGTTTTTCGAATGTGAAGTTTTCTTAGTTAAATTGAAGATTGATTTAAGGGTTTTCAGTAGTGAAATGAATTGAATTATGTCTAACTTTGTCATAATTAGAATTTTTGTCTGTTTTGCATATATAAAAGTTAGGAATTTATTATTTTGTGTTAATTTTCAAAATTAAAAATTCATCAATTAAATTGATTATTATTTTTTAAAGGTTTTTCAAATGTGAATTGTGCTTAATTTTTTCCAAATTCGAGCTTTTGATCTTTTTACATAAATGTCATTAGGGATTCCTTTATGTGCTTCCCAATTTCTTATAATCATATGCATTTTATTTATTCGCCTCTTTCAGTTCTATTTCGGATTCTTTATGCCTCTCCTCTTGGCCTTGCTTATCCATACCATGCAATGAGATGAATAATTGAAGTTTGTAGAACTAAAATTATAAAAGTATGCTTTTCTTGTAGATGTTTCTTCATACTTTGTCTTTATCATATTTTTAAACCTTTCCTCTTCTCCCTTATCTTGTAAATCACCATTTCTCTCATGGAAAGAACTAAAGGGAACCCTAATCCTATGCCAAGGACACTCACACATGGTAGAGCTACCTTCACACCCTCTAGGACATGTACGACTCAAAAGAGATCACTAACCTCTCCTCCTCCTATGCCACCTCCTTGTGAGAACGAGTACTTTGATACTAATTCACCTTAAGTTTCAAGATTATGCTTCCTATTAACTGTATGAGAACCATGTTATCTCTCTTTCTACTTTAAAATAATTTAAAGATTATGGTATTGTTTGCTATTTTATTGACTAAAGGTAGGATCCCTTCTTACTAAGACCTTTCGTATTAGTCATAGTAATGTTAGGTTTTTTATGCAAATCTTTGTCCTAAAATAATTCATGGTGACAACTAAATCTTCTCCAAAATCTATGGTATTGACATCCATCTCACTTCTGATCTCATAAACAAGATCCTAGGCATCCTAATTCCTGATCATCCTTTGTACTATAGTTGTCGCACTAAATACGTCATTTGCCATTATTTTGTGCTTGATAGAGTTAAAATTACCTTTAAGTTAAGCCCTATTGCAGAGGTATATAAAAAACCCCATGATGTTTATGGCCTCAATGTCATTTATCATTTCCATTCTCTTTTTCATCAAATATAATTTTTTCTCTATCTATTAGGACTTTACTTTTTTAGGACACAATGATTTTATAGTTCCTCTCCACTCTTATGTTTGGAAACCATATTCATCTTGTTCATTTTCTTTTGCTTAATATGATTAATTTCCACTGAATTAAGAAGAAGAAGAAAAACATTCCTTATATCCTTATCCTTATCTTCTAGTATTTTCATATTCCTATCACTAATAATGAGATTGATTTTTATTTCTTCTTTCTTTAGTTACCTCACCCCCTCTAGCCCCCTTAAGTGGGAAGAGTACATTTCTCGCTCGCCCTAATGAATAAGTGGAAGAGGAAGGGATGGCTATAATTGTCTATAGGAAGTAGTGTGTCAGCTAGCACTCGGGTGGAAAGCCTCATCCCTGATATCTTTAATGCACGGGGCCAATCGAAGGCCTTTTGGTATAATAGGCAAGCTCCTTTCGATTGAGTGCAAGATGGTAGTGATCCTTTCTATCACTTCACAGGCTCAGGCAAAGGACGCCAATCCAATAGTAAGGCACCAGGCTCATAAGAGTCGGGGACAGAGCGAGAGAGGGACAGAGCGGGAACAATCACCCAATCCCCCTCCTTGCGGTTAAGGTAATGACTTTGGGCACCAACTCCCATGGTGTGACAGGAGGTGTGTACAAGGCCCAGGAACGAATTCACTATCGTATGGCTGATCGACAATTACTAGCGATTCTAGCTTCATGCAGGCGAGTTGCAGCCTGCAATCTCTCCCTTTTTTATTTCTTCTTTTGAGTCAGTCGTATAGGGTACTAATTGATTCATGGTTAGATGACCAGATCACATTAGCAACAACAGCTCCACCCTTAACAACCATCACTAATATGTAAGGCTCTGTCATATACTGATGGTCTCAATTAACCTCTTTTAAGTTATATTATTGAGCTAGTTCTAGATGATAAGACCACCACTTCACGACCATATCATTGTTTTCCATCAGATGCTCATCTACTGGCCATTAAGTATCAACTTATAATACTGTGAGGAGAGCTTGACTCTTTCTAAGACATCACGGTGCATAGACTTAAAGACTTATACAGTTTGATTGAGTTTTGTTTCCCCCCTCTAGCTAGTTGATTTTTGATGTTTCCAAAATGGAAGAGAATAATTTTTGTGATATTGAAGGGAAATATTATATTTTAGAGTGAGTATTTATTCTTTTGTATATCTTATGTTTTCTTTATGTGATGAATAGTTATATATATTTCTTTATGTCTTCTTTATACAATGAACAACTATAGATATTTTTTATGTCTTCTTTATATGATGAACGTTTGTAGATATTTCTTTATGTCTTCTTTATACAATGAATAGTTATAGACATATATTTAATAAAGAATATTTTTGTTAAATCATGTTCTCATATTGAGTTATGTTTATGACATTGATTTATTTTTCATGCAAATATAAAGGGGAAGCTAATTACTATCTTGATATGGATAGTTATTTGTCTGATTAAATGTGACCAATATAGGTTAAAATTGTTAAATGTGAAGTGATCGACCAATATAGGTTAAAGTTGTTAATGTGATGTACCATAAGTTTTTCATAACATTGGTTGATGTATTCACCAATATGCCTACCGGTCAACTACTGTTTCAACAAATAGTGAATCTGAAGCATTTAATGCATATTAGTTGCCTAGTATGCTATAATGGTTGACCAGTACTCTACAAATAGTCATTATAATGGCTAGTTCTTAGCTCCAACCACTATTAGGGGTCCTAAAAATACTATAAATAGGTGTTCTCTATGTATTTTAGTAACAAGAAGCATTTGAGTGCCTTTTGGTACTAATTTCTAAGTACTTTTTTAAATCATTTGAGTATCATATCATTTTGTATGAGTGAGCCTTTTGTGATTATCAAAATCAGCAAGTGAGCAAGTTTAAGTTGTCAACTATTCTTAGGTTTTGTAATCATTATATTGCGAGTCCCAAAAGTGCATTAACGTTCCTTTTTACTTTGAAGAAAGATTGAAAAAGAGATTCCTCTTTGCCAAAATAAAAGATTGTACAAAGGTAATTCTTCCACTTAAAAGAAAAAATATAATTAAATTTTAAAAAGAGACTTGGGAATGGAGGTAGGCAAAGATTGTTTGTTGAAACACTATAAATCAGTTTGTGTTTCTCTTCCCTTACACTTTACTTTATTGTTTACAAGCATAATTAAATTCTTTTACTTTTATTTCATTCTTACATTTGTGAAAATTTGTAGGTATTCTTTTTATAAGTTGGTATCCTTTAAATAAAATCTTAAATTCACCTAATTCACCCTCCTTCTTCGGTACCATTAGGAACATAAATAAACTGCAACATTACTTCTTTTAAATAAACTTGTCAACAAGGTTGATGAAGGAAATCTCTTCTAGTAATCAAATAGAAACTCAATAGGGTTCTTTAAAATACTTAACCAATAAATAAAGACCCATATGATTGTATTGTTGTGCCTTTTAATCATATAATGATGTAGTATAGTTATTGTTGTTTCTCCTCAAACAATAAGGTGAAGACAAATTGGTTAAAACCATAAAAAAAAGCATGTCATATGATGTTTACCTGTTACCATTATGAGTATAAATAGATTATTATAAATATAAATGGAATTACCTATTAACTATAAAATAGACTAACTATAAAATGAAATTGGATTTAGATTTAACAAAGAAGGATTTAACTATAAATAAATATTCGTATATATAATTCTAATATTAGTTGGGAAACATGAAAATTGAAAATACAACTTGTAAGTTACTCTCCCAAGTCAACTAATTATCTTATAAGGGTTGTAAAATAATGACTATATCCTATGGTTCTTCCTTTGAACTGTGGACTTTTGTCTATAAGATTGGGCTTTAATATATACTAACTCTTCAATTCGTTATTCTTTATCAAGTTCTTCTGTACTTGGTTTATTGTTGCATCTTGTTTTGATCCCTTTGAATGTGAAATCTGACTAATTAAATGGTTACTTACTTATCAACCAACATCTGGTCCATTGCAAACACTCTAAGGTATACCACAAAATAAGTAATTTATAAGGGTGAAAGATAATCATAAAGGACTTCAAAAGAAGTTATACTGATAGTTGATTGGTAGGTGATATACCACCATTTAGCAAACATTAACTACTAGAATCACATGATTATATAATCGCTTGTCATATATCATAGATAAGCTTTAAGGTTATGCTAAGAACTCCAACTTGCTCATCTGTTTGTGGATGATAAGCATATAAAAATTATAGCCTAACTCCTTAAAATGTATAAAATTCTTGTTAGAAAATGTTAAGAAACACATTATTTTAGTCACTTTTAATAGCCATTGGCGTCCCATAAAGGCTGAAAACTTGGGTAACAAATGTATGGGTCACGAATTTAACTATGTAAAGGTGTTTAAGGTTTAAGAAACAGCCACACTTTTCAAACCTGTAAGAGATAGTAGTAAGCCTTTTATGAAATTCATATGTATATGAGTTCAACACTAATTAGGAACCAAATATGGCTATAGCAACCTAATAGTGAATGTTGTTTCATATATGTTTTTATTAGATTTGATATCTTTTTTTATAAAAGTTTTTACATCTCTATGCATTCCTTTACAACATAAGAGTTTGTAATTTTCTCTACGTTGCTAATATCCTCTAATGACCACTATAAAGTCCTTTATAAAGAATAGAGATTAGTTTAGACCTCAATTCAAAATTGAACCCTACCATAAGCCTCCTTTTTCACTTAAGCGTTTCATCCTACCACTAATAAGCATTTGACACCTATACTCCTTAAGAAAATTTGAAAATTAGATCATTTATAGTATTATCAACTTTCTAACTCTTATTTCAGGCCACAAATTAGTTTGTACTTAAGAAAGGATCATAAAGAAGAGTCTAACACGTGTAATTCTTGAAAGGGAATCTATTGTCAAATTTTTAGTATCCTTTTATACTTAATAAAGAAGTCATACCCTAGTAACTTAGGCAGATACATTTTCTGAAAAAGAGTGATTATCCTTGCTAAGTAATGCTTCAAACTATTGTTATTAGTTCTTATTATGAAAGCCTTTCCATTTAAATAATGATGTCAATACTTGATAGTCATCAGCAAAACTAACAATTCCTTTTTATACATAGAGAGAAATTAGTGTTATGGTGCAAAACTTTTACTCAGAAATTCAAGAAGGGGTGTTCTTTCATAATGACTAGCTCTAACCCTAATTTAAAAGCATCAATCTCAATCACAAAAGGATTTGTATGAATGGGTAAAGCCAATATAAAAGTATTAATTATTGAAATTTTAAGTTTTTAAAAATTCGATTGTATATTATCACTCCAAGAAAATGCATATCTATTTAACAGCTCAGTTATATATTTGCTAATAAAGCCAAAAATATTGAATGAACCATTGGTAAAACCTAACTAAACCAAGGAAACCTCTAAGTTCTTTGGTGCTCTTATGAACTAGTAACTCATAAATTGTTTCTTTGGTGCTCATATGAACTAGCAACTCAGAAATTGTTTCAATCTTCTTAGGATCATTAACAACCCAATATATAGAGATTAAATGGCTTAAATACTCAATTTCAATTTCCCCAATGATGCACTTATTATCTTTAACATAAGACAAAATATAATGGCAAAATTAGAAAGGTAAATCAAAGATAGAGTATATTATATTTAAAGATAGGACTGTAAACTAAAGCGTCATGAAAGAATCTTTAAATAAACTTTCTCAAATGTAGTTTAAAGATTTCGTACATAAGGATTTGAAATGTGAAAGGAGCATTACTAAATCCAAAATGCATCGCTAAGAACTCATATCGACTATCATAAATTCTAGATGCAATTTTGGGGACATCTGAAGGTTGCATCTTGATTTGATGGTATTCTGACCTTAAGTTGAGCTTAAAAAATTATACAATTCCATGTAGTTTATATAACAACTCCTCAATGAAAAGTATAGGAAACTTATATTTAATTATATGCGTGTTTAATTTCTTATAGTTAGGGTTGGTATCAAATAAGATATCAAATAAGACCTACAAGTGGGCTTCTCCCAATATATACCCGCTACTCGAATCTTCCTATGTATTTTTTATGTCTTCTTTATATGATGAATATTTATAGATATTTCTTTGTGTCCTCTTTATGTGATGAACAATTACAGATATTTCATTGATGATGAATATTTTTAAAACATGTTCTCATATTGAATTGTGTTTATGGTATTGATTTATGTTTTATGGAAGAATAAAAGGGGAGTTAATTATTATTTTGATATGGATAACTATCTGTCTAATTAAATTCTTATATTGCTTTCTAATATCACAAATGTTTTGTCATCATCAAAAAGGAGGAGATTGTTGAACCAAAGGAGGTTTCAATTAATGTTTTAATGATAATAAAATATAATTAATATTAATGAGTTTAATATTGTTGATAAGAAGGAATATGAAAAAAAAAGATATCACTGTATCGAAGAATTATGAAAGAAACGACAATTTGCTGTCGAGATACTAAAAGCTATAAATAGATTATACATAGATATAGATAGGTTGTAAATAAATCAGATAAGATAAGTTTGAAATCCCTTAAATTAAGGGATTACATTAGATAGCTTTAGATAACTTTCCAGATTTAAATTCCTTCTTATAATGCCCTATATATGATTGTATACTCCTATTCAATATATGAGAACATAGGAAACTTCTTTACCACATGGTATCAGAGCCATAGGGCTTCTTTTTCTGGGATTTGTTCTTTGAGTAGCCTTCATTGTTGCACTACAAAAAACCTATTTTTTATTATTCTCTTGTGTGTTCCAGCCTTCATCACTGTTGTAACAGCCCAGATCACCCGCTTGCAGATATTGTCTGCTTTTGGCCTAGTCATTAAGTTTTGTTCCTCCCGCACACTCGCTCGGGAGAACGCGTCTTTTAGGGTTGGGTTGACACCTAGTATCACCACCTAGTCCTCCAGATATTGTCCTCTTTTGGCCTAGGCATCAAGGTTTTGTTCCTCCTGCACACTCGCTCGGGAGAACACGTCTGTAAGAGAGAGCTATCCACACCCTTATAAGATGTGCTTCGTTCTCCTCCTCAACTAATGTGGGATCTTGTAATCCACCCCTTACGAGACCCAGAGTCCTCGCTGGCACAACAGCCCAGATACTGGCTCTCATACCACCGTAACAGCCCAGACCACCCACTTGCAGATATTGTCTGTTTTGGGATCAGCCCGCGTGGTTTTGTTTTTTACAGGACTTCTCAGGAGGTTACCCATCCTGGTACTACTCTTACCCTAGCACGTTTAACTTCGGAGTTCTGATAGGATCTTCTACATTAGGATATGGAAAACGCGTCTGCAAGGGAGAGGTATCCGTACCCTTATAAGGCGTACTTTGTTCCCCTCTCCAACCGATGTGGGATCTCACACTCTCCACCCCCCTTAGGGCCCAGCCCTCTTTAGGGTCCATCTTGGATGGTACAACAGTTCGGGTACCAGCTCTGATATCACTGTAACAGCCCAGGCCACCAGCTTGTAGATATTGTCTGCTTTTGGCCTAGCCATCAAGGTTTTGTTCCTCCCGCACACTCACTCGGGAGAACGTGTCTTTCAGGGTTGGGTTGACAACTAGTATCACCACCCACTCATCCAGATATTGTCCTCTTTTGGCTTAGCCATCAAGGTTTTATTCCTCCCGCACACTCGCTCAGGAACGCATCTGTAAGGGAGAGCTATCCACACCCTTATAAGGCGTGCTTCGGTCTCCTCTCCAACCGATGTGGGATCTTATAATAACGAAGTACGCTTTATAAGGGTACAGATACCTCTCCCTTGTAGACGCATTTTTCATGCCCTAATGCATTGGATCCCATTAGAACTCCGAAGTTAAACATGTTATGGTAAGAATAGTACTAGGAAGGGTGAGCTCTTGGGAAGTCCTGTAGAAAAACAAAACCGTGCGGGCTGGGCCCAAAGTGGACAATATCTACAAGCAGATAGTTTGGGCTATTACAGTGGTATCAGAGCTGGTACCCGAATCGTTGTGTCAGCTAGGCTGAACCCTAAAGAGGGCTGGACCCTAAGGGGGTGGAGAGTGTGAGATCCCACATCGATTGGAGAGAGAAATGAAGTACGCCTTATAAGGGTACGAATACCTCTCCCTTACAGACGCATTTTCCATATCCTAACGCACCAGATCTCAACAGAACTCCGAAGTTAAACGTACTAAGGTAAGAGTAGTATCAGGATGGGTGACCTCCTGGGAAGTCCTATGGAAAAACAAAACCGT
This sequence comes from Erythroxylum pelleterianum, assembly GCA_027563865.1. Classification (NCBI taxonomy): domain Eukaryota; kingdom Viridiplantae; phylum Streptophyta; class Magnoliopsida; order Malpighiales; family Erythroxylaceae; genus Erythroxylum; species Erythroxylum pelleterianum. The sequence goes on from JAOQMR010000005.1 coordinate 19,004,892, forward strand.
GTGAGCTAGGCCCAAAGTGGACAATATCTGCAAGTGCGTGGTCTGGGTTGTTACAACTGCATTCCTCCTTACCTCTCTTATGTGATTCTCATCAGGGTAGCCTTAATTGGTGCAGTGTCTTCTTCTTCACTGCAGTATCTTCTTCATAATCATGTCAACCTCTTAAACCTTTGTCTCCACCAGATTTAACCCTCTAGAAGAATTCAGAACCATTCAGAAAATTGAAGATTTACAAAATATTTGGGATTCCTATAGGCTTAATGGGAAGAACTATCTCAAATGGTCTCAATTTGTCCGTACATACCTCAAGGGCAAAGGGATACTTGGTTATCTTTTTGGAACAAGACCGACTAAGGATAACCCAATGTTTGAAGCATAGGAAGAGGAGGATTTCATGAAAAGGAGATTTGGGACTTCATTCATCGCACATACTCGAAGGATCGTGATGCTACTCAATTGTCCAAGATCAAGATCAAAACTATAACTGCTAAGCAAGGAGATAAATCTGTCACAGAATATGGAAACTTACGCAGAATCTGTGGCAAGAACTCGATCATTATTAAGTTTTTGAGATGAAATGCCCTGAGGATGTTGTCATCGTGAAAAACGTTATTGAAAAAGACCATGTATATGATTTTTTTAGCTGGGCTGAATGATGAATTTGATCAGGTCAAGATCCAAATCCTTGGAAAAGAGGACACTCCGTCTCTAGAAGAGATAATCTCATTGATTCTAGCAGAAGAGAGTCAAAGGAGTGTTATGCTTGAACCACAAACCATGGACGGGTTAACTTTATTAACAAAAAATGATCATCAGGAAAAAAGAAAAAGTGATATATCTAAGCATTCTGGTAGAGAAAACCAGGGGAAGGAGAATAAGGAGAACCTCTGGTGCACCCATTGCAAGAAACCGAGGAACACAAAGGAGACATGTTGGAAAATACACGGTAAACCACCAAATCGAGAATGGGCAAACCGTGGAGGACAGCAAAGGTCCCAAGCACATATAGTAGATCAGCCTAAAGCTGAGGAAAATTCATGAACAATGGAATTAAACAGTGAAGAAATTGAGAAGCTGAGAAGCTTGTTGGGGATTATTGAAAAACCTTCTAAGATTTGTTCTTTGGTTCTTTCAAGTAAACCTTTACTCCCTATTTGAATGAATCCCTCAGAAAATCTTCATACCAATTCTTGGATAATAGACTCGAGTGCCACAGACCATATGACACCCACATCTCACTTCTTTCACACTTATACCCCATACCTATGTAACAAAAAGATTGTAGTGGCCAATGGCTTTTTAGTTACTATTGCAGGTTTCGAAGATATACACATCACACCTACCCTTATTCTAAAAAGGGTTCTCCTTATTCCAAAACTGTCAGCTAGCCTACTTTCTATTCAAAAGCTTACCCATGATCTTAAACGTTATGCTACTTTCTTTCCTTCTCACTGTGCTTTTCAGGATTAGGTCTCGGGAAGGAAGATTGGACTTGCTAAGGAAAGAGGTGGCCTCTACCTACTTGAATTGCCTCAAAAAGTTAGGGGCAACCTATCTTTGTCAATTCTCAGTTCCTCAAATAAAGATACCATTTGGCTATATCATCTACGTCTAGGTCATCCATCTTTTAAAGTTTTAAAGATCATGTTTCCTCATTTGTTTCAAGGATTAGATATTTCTAAATTTCATTGTGATATTTGTGAATTTGCAAAACATACTCGAGTATCTTTTTCCTATTAGCAATAAAAGAAGCTCTCATCCTTTTTATGTGATTCATAGTGACATATGGGATCCCTCTACTATACCTAATGGCTATAGGGCTCGTTGGTTTGTATCCTTAATTGATGATTGCACCCAGGTAACATGGCTCTTTCTTCTTAAACAAAAATCAAATGTTAGCCTTGTTATACCTAATTTTCACTCTATGATTCAAAACTAATTTAGAGTTAAAATAAAAAGCTTTAGGACAGACAATGCCAAAGACTACTTCAACCAGACTTTGTCACCTTTCTTTCAATCACAGGGCATTATCCATGATTCATCATGTGTTAACACACCTCAACAAAACGAGTTAGCAGAAAGGAAAAATAGGCACTTACTCAACACCACCCGAGCCTTACTCTTTCAAGAGAATGTCCCTAAATCCTATTGGACAGAGGCAGTTCTTATAGCCACATACATGATAAATAGACTTCCATCATGTGTGTTAGACAACAAAAGCCCCATATAAATTCTTAATAGCTTCTACCTACACTTCAAAACCTCAAATGGCATCACACCTAGGGTATTTGGATGCACCGCCTTTGTTCATGTTCATAACCAACATAGAGACAAAGTAGACCTCTGAGCCATCAAATGTGTCTTCCTCGGTTACTCACCTACTCAAAAGGGATACAAATGTTACAATCCGTCATCTAGGAAATTTTATATCTCTACAGATGTCACCTTCATAGAAAATACACCTTTTTTTCTCCAAGTCCTCTCTTCAGGGGGAGATTTCAATGATGGAAGATAGCACTTATAAGTCCTTCAAACCACTTAAAACCCTTGACGTTCCTCCTACTCTAGCTCTTGACCTTCCTATTGCTCCAGCACGTAGTGTTGAAACAACGAGCCCTCTAAACCAATTACATCTGAGTTCCCTAATTCTACTACTAAACCTGTGTCATCACATGTCCTAACCAGCGTTACTCAGGTTTATTCAAGGAGGAGGTCGTTCCAGAACTGACATAGGTCCAAGAATCTAACTTAGACTCTGGAAATGAAAATATGGTAAGATTTGACTCACTTTTACACACACAATTTTTTTGAACCTATTGTTGTTAGGAAAGGAACTAAAGAATGCACTAAACGACCACTTTATCGTCTATCTCACTATGTTTCTCTTAAGCACCTGTCACCAACCTACCAAAACTTCATTGTGAGTTTAAATACCATTACTATCCCTAACATCGTTTCTGGGGCATTGTCAAAAAGGGAATGGAGGGATGCTATGAGTGACGAGATGAATGCATTGGAAAAGAATAGGACATGGGAGATTGTTGATAAACCTAAATGGAAAAACATTGTTGACTATAAGTGGATTTTCACACCCAAATATAAGGCTGATGGATCTTTTGAGAGATATAAAGCTAGATTGTTAGCCAAAGGGTACACTTAAACTTATGGTATTGATTATCAAGAGACTTTTGCCCCAGTTGCAAAGATGAACATTGTGAGAATTCTTTTATCATTCAATGCCCACTTTAATTAGTAGCACCTATAATATGATGTTAAGAATGCATTTCTCCAAGGAGACTTAGATGAAGAAATCTATATGAACATCCCACCAGGATTTGAGGGGAGACACTGGTAACAAAGTTTGCAAGTTAAGGAAGGACCTTTTATGGATTAAAACAATCTCCTAAAGCTTGGTTTGGGAGATTTACAAAAGTCATAAAGGAGTCTAGGTATAAATAAAGCCAAGGTGATCACACTCTTTTCATTAAAAATTTGGATGTGGGGGGAGTTACTACCCTTCTAGTCTATATGGATGACATCATAGTGACTGGAAATGATGAGAAAGAGAAGCATGAATTGAAGTAAAGACTAGTAAAAGAGTTTGAGATAAAAGAACTTGGGAACTAAGGTACTTCCTCAGTATTGAGGTGGCATATTCCACACAAGGGATTTTTATATCTCAACAGAAGTATGTGATTGATTTATGGTAGAAATAGGGAAGATTGGGTGTAAGCCAGTCTCTACACCAATGGATCCAAACCACAAGTTAGGAGAAGCTAAAGAAGAACCAGTTGTTGATAAAAGGATGTATCAAAGACTAGTTGGTAGACTCATATATCTTGCTCACACTTGGCCGAACAAAGCATACTTGGTAAGCATGATCAGTCAATTCATACATGATCCAAGAGAGCCTCATCTTCAAGTTGCTTATAGGGTGCAACATTATTTGAAAGGCAGTCCAGGAAAAGGAATTTTGTTCAAGAAAAACAATACTCTTGCTTTAGAAGCTTACACCGATGTTGACTATGCAAGTTCCATAGTGGATAGAAGATCAATTACAGGGTACTATACATTTCTTGGAGGAAATTTGGTAATGTGGAGGAGCAAGAAGTAGAATATGGTGGCAAGGTCATCTGTAGAATCAGAATTTAGGGCTATTGTTCAAGGATTGTGTGAACTACTCTGGGCGAAGATTATTCTAGATGATTTAAGATTTAAATGGTACGGCCCGATGAAACTCTATTGTGACAATAAGTCAGCCATCATTATTGCTCATAATCCTATACAACACGATAAGACAAAAAGCATATTAAGATTGATAGACATTTCATTAAAGAAAATTTGGAAGAAGGGTTAGTGTGTATGTCCTATGTTCCATCAGAACGTCAAGTAGCTGATGTTTTAACAAAGGGGTTGAACAATTCAAGTTTTCATAATCTTGTATACAAGCTGGGAATGGAAGACATCTATACCCCAGCTTGAGTGGGAGTGTTGAGATACTAAAAGCTGTAAATAGAATATACTTAGATATAGATAGGCTGTAAATGGATAAGATAAGATAAGTTTAAAATCCCTTAAATTAATGGATTATATTAGATAACTTTAAATAACTTTCTAGATTTAAATTCCTACTTGTAATGTCCTATATATGGCTATATACTCCTATTCAATATATGGATAACTATTTGTCTAATTAAATATAGGAAACTTATATTTAATTATATACATGTTTAATTTCTCATAGTTAGGGTTGGTAAATGAGTAAGTTAGCTGATTCAAATTTTTTTATTCTAATCTAAGTTTGACTTAAAATTCAAAAGAATTTTGAATTAAATCAACGACCGTTTTAACATTTTCACTAAATTGTTTTTGGCTAAATGAAATTGACCTTCTCAAATTTGATCCCGTCAACTTAAGTTAATGGTTCTCCCTACTTATATTATATCAAAGCCTACTAACCACTGATAACTTGATATTTTGCGCTTTAAAAAAAAATCAATGCACTTCTTGCATAAGACTTCCCGCTTTACAAGGGTTGGAGGAGAGTCATCATTATACGCAACCTTCCATTTGTAATTTTTACAAAGAAATTGTTTCTATGATTCGAACATGTGACCTCTCGCATTATGCACTTCATAGCTTCATTTTTGAATCACGAATCGTTGAATCAAGGCGATTATGTATTATACACAAGTTGAGTCTAAAAGGATAACCTTCATATGATAACTTTAATTTGAGGAGGAGTTGGCTTATATGTCCATAGTGCTGGGAACTCCTTTTTGTAGTGTAGTTGGGTGGTTTATGCATATGAAGCCTAAATTGACAACTGATGCTGAAGTCAATAACTATTGTTAAAGATTCCTACTTTGTTTCAGCTATTTTTCTTGCATCTCCTTGTGTAATACCGAATCTCGTTACAAAAATTTTCCTCCATTTTCTTTTTGATATTTGAACTCCTAGCACCCCTTGCTATTATCCCAACGGTCACATTACTAAATGAAAATTAATTTATTTTCTTACAAAAAAGGAAGTGGGCTTCTCCCAACATATACCCGTAACTCAAATCTTCCTAATTTATTGGGCCATATTATAACATACTAACCGATAACAAACATTAACGAATGCTAGTCTGAATGATATCATTCCTCTGGGAATTTGATCCAATTAATCAGCAGACTATACATTCACTCTTTTATGGAAACAAGAGTGTTGTACCTACATCTTTCCTCTTCACCCTCGTGATCTTCCTAGATAGCTTTGATGGGTTGAGATGATGACCCCTTGAAAATCATATTCCTTGCTAGGTCTCCAATGTTCAAATCTGTCTAGAATCACAGGAAATGTGCAACCAGAATCCAAATTGACGAGGGCATGACATGAGTACTGAGACATCTCATTTTGCTAGAAAGCAGTGACCATCTCTTAATTAACGTCTTCTGCCATATATGCACCATCAACTTAAAACTGAAGGTTTTGCTTTTTACAAAGTTTTGGTTGCAACAGTAAATTTTCTTTTCGCAGAACCCATTTGAACAATGTTAGTAGACAAAATTGACATAGAAACAACATTTAGGATGTTAGGATATATGTTATATATCTTTTATTTAATTTTGGCATTATTTATTAATTGGACATATAAGATATTAATTAGATAATGACTTGGATTTAAAAGTCATACGGATAATCTTCTAGTTGAAAAAGAATCCTATCTTACATTGGAATCTATTATCATGTTAATATTGGAATTGTTTTACTGCTGGATATATTGGTAATTATATAGTGTTAATGTTGAAGCATAAGGATATTACGGATAGAAGAAAACACATGCAAGGTGGACTCTTCTTACTTGAATGTGTTTGTGTCATGCACGTCTCCTATTAACAGCTGTGGTGAATCTCTTGGGTGATAAAAAATAATTAAGTTGTTGTTGCGTGGTTGAATTAAAGTGGTGGTTACTTGGTTGAAGGAGGACTCTCATTGTGTGTGGGATTTGTGTATATCAGGAATTTGCGGCAGACATCTATCCCTAATGTGAGTGTACGACATCAAGGTGAGTGTGTGGTAACAAAGATGAGGTAAGAGTGCGGCAACAGTAGTGACGTGTATGTGTGGCATGTAATGCATGTGCATTAATTGTCAATGAATAATATAACACAAGGGTGTATGTTTTAGAACAAAACTGAACAACATCTTTTGTGTGATATAAGCTACGATGAAGACAAGTAGAGTTTGCTACGGTGAAGTGGTTTAGCCTATCAGTTTCTTCAAAACGTCTTCATCTGGGTTGTGCCATGTTTTTGTGAGAAAACATCGTAGGTCTCCATCCATTGTTTAGACTTCCATGTCGTTTAATTGAAGCAGTTGAAGTTGGGATGGATCGTTTCAATTGAAGGATTATTTCAAAAAGCTGAAACATAAGGAAGTCTTTATTTTGTCTTAAGTATATTGTTTTTCAGTTCTTAGTTGATTAAGTACTTAAGTTATTTTTTGTTAATTATTGTTTGAGTGAAAGTAATTAGAAAAATCCTCTAACGAGATTAACACGAGTCGGTCGTATTATTGGGTGTGAAAATCTTTCACGAGAAGTGAGGTTGAGAGATAGTGTCAACCCTAAGGGTTGAGTGGTGTCGGCTCAGTAAAGTCTTGGATAAATCTATTGTACTTCGGTGAAAGTATTAAGCTGGATAAGGACCCCGCAGATGTAGGCAAATTTCTGATGTTGATTTATTTTTTGTTCTCTTAATTTTTCTGATTTTTTTTGTTTACTAAAACGAATCGGAAAGTTTGCAAAACTACTACCCCTTCGGTTTTTCATTGGACATCTTTAAACCTTTGATAGATACATATTATATTATATTTCCCCAATGAATGGAACAAGGTAGCTAAGTGGCAGCAAGAACTTAAAGCTGTGAAGACTGCATATAGTTTAGAATTTACCACAAAAGCGAGTTGCAACTGGAATCACTTAGATTTAGATGAATTCTCCATTTGATGAATGAGCTTTCTGTTTAAGTGTTCCTTGTCAGCACCGTTTCAGGCTGCAGTTTGATACTTTTGTCCAGTTAATCACATCACTTGACTCATCCGCGCGGTTGACGTTCTGTATCAAGGAGACCCACAAAACTTTCATTTCTTCTCTCCCTCTCCCATTGGTAAGTATTCGAGGTCTGAGTGTGTTATAGGACTTACGAGAGAACCAACCCCAAAAGCTAGCTTGAAGGGTGGGAGAGCTCACAAGCCTATAAACCCCACATTAGCTTCATTTATTACCGATGTGGGACAATTTGTATCATAACATTCGCCCCTCCATAAGGACCAATGACCTCATTGGT
>JAOQMR010000005.1:19012823-19025198 GCA_027563865.1 Erythroxylum pelleterianum
TACCCAAAAACATTAACCCATGCTTATAATTTAGCAAAACAGGTTGAGGCTCTTGTCTTCCAAACACCATATAAATCCACTTTTCCTTATCGAAACCCCTCACACTCTACCTTAAGCACCATCATACATCAACTTCCTCCCAAAACAGATTTGCCCCCTTGTTGCCGACCCCAAAGAATCTATTTCCTACTTACCCTGCCTCACCTAGACAAAACATTTATGCTCCAACACAAAAACCAGCTTACCAAAAGCCTGACACCCCAAGAACACCAACTCAAACACCTACCAGGGAAGAACGTGATGAGAAGCGAAAGAAGGGTTTATGCATGTGGTGTGGTGTGAAGTATACTGTGGGTCATAAATGTGTGAGATCTCAGCTGTATCACATTTTGGTGGATGAGAATGATGCTTCTGTAGTTGCGAATGAGGAATTCTTAGATTGTATGAAGACCATGGATAGTCCTGCTTCTGCGGTATCTGAAAATTTTAATAACCATGTTATTTCATTGCATGCTCTAATTGGCACATCTGGTTCCAAACCAATGAGAGTCTCGGGCAAAATTAAACATCATGAGGTAGTTTTCTTGATTGATACAGGCTCCACTCACAATTTCATTGATTCTACCTTGGTCAAGAAATTGGGATTGGCAACTCAGCAGATTAAGGGTGTCAAAGTCTCTGTGGCTAATGGGGATGTTATGTTAGCTCAAGAGATATGTAAGGGAATTGTATGGACTTGTCAAGGTTATTCCATGGAGACTGATTTTTGGGTTCTGCCTATGTTGGGATGTGATTCTGTGTTAGGAGTTCAATGGCTCAGGACGTTGGGACCAATTTTATGGGATTTCACTACTTTAGCTATGTTATTCACAAAGGGTGATCATGCTTACACATTGCAGGGACTGGATGTAGCAGAAGTTTCACATGCTTCTCCTCAGCAGATGAGCAAACTCTCTCGTTGCTCTTTGCAAGCATGTACTTTATTCATGACAAATTTGGGTGATGAGTTAGTGGTACAGGGTGATTCAGTTGACAGATTGCTTTCTTTTCCTTGGGAGTTGTAGCAATTGCTTGAGAGGTTATGCCGTATTTCTTGTGCTAGGATTTCTAGGTCCGACCCTAACATTTCTATTTTGGTCCTCATAATTCAAGCATGTCATTTTCTACAATTACAGCAACAACTGTCCAAACTGCACGCTTCCCTGATTCATAGTGGCTTCTACGCCATTTCTTCAGTTCAAAAATTGTTGTTGGGAGCATATGTAGATGCCGGCATGCAGTTTGCTAGACAACTGTTTGACGAAATGCGAGTGAAAGATGTTATTGCTTGGAACGTTTTAATAAACGGTTATGTGCAGAGGGAAGAAAGTCAGGTTGGGTTGCAGGTGTTCAGAGAGATGGTGATGTTACCAAGGATCAAACCAGATGGCGTGCCAATTGTTAGTGTCCTGAAAGGCTGTGCTAATTTAGCGTATATCAGCATGGGAAGGTTGGTGCATGGGTTGGTGATTTGTAGAGGTTTAGTTGGTGATTTATTTGTTCAAAACTCTTTGATTGACATGTCTTCCCGTTGCAATGATGTCGATTCTGCGTTTAAGGTCTTTTGTGAGATTTCTCAGAGGCATAATGTCTCGTGGAATTCAATGTTATCTGGTTTTGTCCTTAACCAAAACTATATGGAAGCCCTGTCGTTGATTTCTTCAATGCAGAAGGATAGACCTAGAGCTGATGAGGCTACTCTGGTCAGTGTACTACAGATATGCAAGTATTTTGAGTTGTCATCTCAGGGCAACTCGGTGCACTATCCAATACTCCGCCGAGGGTTTGATTCAAATGCAATGCTACTCAATTCTATAATTGATGCATATGCCAAATCTGATATTGTTGAATTTGCTTGGGAAATCTTTTCTAGAACGAGGAGAAAAGATGTGGCCTTATGGATCACAATAATTACTGGGTTTGGCCATTGTGGAAGGCTCGATGAAGCTATTGTTGTGTCCTGAGAGACGAGCAATACATTTCCGGAGGATGCAAGTTGGGAGAATTTCTATGAATTGTAGAAGAAGTTTCCTCGGTTTGATCCTTGAGGACAAGTATCTTTTCAAGGAGAGGGTATTGATATAAGTCAATTAATTATAAGGGACATTTTAGTCTTTTTACTTATTTGTCTGCTTGTGAAACGGTTAGAATTGTTTTCAATTGTATTTTTTCTCTTGCGTTGTTGAGTTGTCAGAAACATTTGCCTATATACGGCCTTTGAGCACTTAATGAAAGGATAACAATTTACCTACAAATTATTCTGTCCTTATTCTACGAATTCTCTCTCCCTTTATTTCTCTGTCATTTCTCTCATCACAGCCAAGTGCTACCATTCTCCCAACGTATACCCGCAACTTAAATCTTCCTAATTTATTGGACCATATTATAACATACTAACCAATATAAACATTAACGAATGATGGTCTGAATGATATCATTCCTCTGGGAATTTGATCCAATTAATTAACAGACTCTACATTCACTCTTTCATGGCAACAAGAGTGTTGTACCTACATCTTTCCTCTTCACCCTTGTGATCTTCCTGGATAGCTTTGATGGGTTGAGTTGATGATCCCTTGAAAATCATATTCCCTGTTGGGTCTCCAATGTTCAAATCTGTCCAGAATCACAGGAAATGTGCAACTAGAATCCAAATTGACGAGGGCATGACATGAGTACTGAGACGTCTCATTTTGCTAGAAAGCAATGACCATCTCTTAATTAACGTCTTCTACCATATATACACCATCAACTTAAAACTGAAGGTTTTGCCTCTTACAAAGTTTTGGTTGCAACAGTAAATTTTCTTTTCGCAGACCATTTGAACAATGTTAATAGACAAAATTGACATCGAAACAACATTTAGGATGTTAGGATATATGTTATATATCTTTTATTTAATTTTGACATTATTTATTAATTGGACATATAAGATATTAATTGGCTAATGACTTATATTCAAAAGCCATACGGATAATCTTCTAGTTGAAAAAGAATCCTATCTTAGATTGGAGTTTATTATCATGTTGATATTGGAATTGTTTTACTGCTGGACATATTGGTAATTGGATAGTGTTAATGCTGAAGTGTGAGGATATTATGGATAGAAGAAAACACATGCAAGGTGGACTTTTCTTACTTGAATGTGTTTGTTTCATGCATGTCTCCTATTAACAGCTGTGGTGAATCTCTTGTGCGGTAAAAACTAATTAAGCTATTGTTACAAGATTGAATTAAAGTGGTGGTTACTTGGTTAAAGGAGGACTCTCATTGTGTGTGGGATTTGTGTATATCGGGAATCTGCGACAGACATCTTAGGGAGTGCGCGGCATCAAGGTGAGTGTGTGTGGTAACAAAGTTGAGGTAATATGCGACAACAGTAGTGTCATGTATGTGTGGGATAGTAATGTGTGTGCATTAATTGTCAATGAATGGGTGGTATAGTAATACGTGTGCATTAATTGTCAATGAATAATATAATGCAATGGTGTATGTTTTAGAACAAAGCTAAGCAACGTCCTTTATGTGATATATGCTACGGTGAAGACAAGTAGAGTTTGCTACGGTGAAATGGTTTAGCCTATTAGTTTCTTCAAGACGTCTTCATCTGGGTTGTGCCATGTTTTTGTGAGAAAATACCGTAGGTCTCCATCCATTGTCTAGACTTCCATATGGTTTAATTGAAGCAGTTGAAGTTGGGATGGATCGTTTCAATTGAAGGATTATTTCAAGAAGCTGAAACATAAGGAAGTCTTTATTTTGTCTCAAGTATATTGTTTTTCAGTTCTTAGTTTCTTAAGTACTTAAGTTATTTTATTAATTATTATTTGAGTGAAAGTAATTAGAAAAATCCTCTAACGAAATTAACACGAGTAAGTCGTATTATTGGGTGTGAAAATCTTTCACAGGAAGTGAGATTGAGAGATAGTGTCAAGGGTTGAGTGGTGTCGGCTCAGTAAAGTCTTTGGTAAATCTATTGTACTTCAGTAAAAGTATTAAGCTAGGTGAGGGTCCCGTAAACGTAGGCAAAGTGTGCCGAACTGTATTACCAAATTCTGGTGTTGATTTATTTTTGGTTCTCTTAATTTTTTTGATTTTGTTTGTTTGCTAGAAACGAATCGGAAAGTTTGCGAAACTACTACCCCTTCGTTTTTTCATAGGACATCTTTAAACCTTTGACATATACATATTATATTATATTTCCCCAATGTATGTAACAAGGTAGCTAAGTGGCAGCAAGAACTTAAAGCTGTGCAACTAGAATCACTTAGATTTAAATGAATTCTCCATTTGATGAATGAGCTTTCTTCTATTTTTTTAAAGGGAAAATAAAACTAAAGAGACTAACTCCTATAGTCAAATCCCCTACGAAGGGATCTATTGTAAAGGGTTCCTTGCATGTCTCAGTGTAGGGCATCCAAAAGGCTCCTGGGAGGCTCCTGAAGAATATGTAGTCTCGGCGCCGCGAACGAAGCTAGATACGCCAAGTGATCTGCACATTGATTCCCTTCGCGAGGCGTATGCTCAACTTACACTTCCCACTCTCTACGAAACAAGTCACGAATATCTGTCACCAAAAAAGAATTCTCAGTCAGATCATTACGGGAAGATGAAAGAATATTAATGACCTCTAGGGAGTGCACTTCCACTAGCATGCGTCTATATCCCCAATCCCATGCCAACATCAGCCCTGAGTACACCCCGTAGAGTTATGCCATTACAGGATTACCAATGCCTATCTTTTGTAAGAAGTTGCCACACTAGTGCCCCTAACAGATCCGTAGAATACGTCCAGACAAAGCAATATTAGAGCCCAGGTTCACTTCCCCATCAGTATTAATCTTGATCCATCCTTCAAGAGGTTTAGTCCATCCGACTAAAGAACTGAAAGGCAGTCCCTGCGACTAAAAAACCCGGTTTTCCATCACACTGGCTCGAGTGACCCAATGAGTATAAGCCATGACAATCGTAGGACCGTTTATTAGCCAAACAAAATCTGGCTCAAAAATACTGTTATTACGCCACTTCCAAAGAAACCAACAAACAACCCCAAAAATAGTAGTCCACTCGGCCGGATTTAGTTGCACATGGTGATTAAGATTAAGACGGAGCCAGTTTCCTTCCTCTTGACTGAAAAAGTCCCCTCCAACCATGTCAGCAGGAAAGTGGTGCCAGAAGGATTTGACCCAAGGATAATCCCTTAAAGCGTGAAGGGTCGTTTCCTCCTGGCCACAGAAATTACATCCATCCTCCATGGTCAGATGTCGGGTCATGCGTTCCTTATTGGTTAACAACTTCCTCTTAGCTACCAGCCAGAGAACGGATCTAATACATTGTGGTTCCACCCACTTCCATATGGCCTCCCAATGGCTATTTAAGGCATCAGTATTTATATTATCAATAAGCTCATAAGCAGACGCTACGGTGAGCCGCCGATGCGAAGTTTGGCAGCAGGTCAAACGATCTTTCGCACTATCGTTAATATTTATGGACGCGATAGTCATATAGACTGTTGCTGGGAGATAATGTTGGAATAATTGCCAACGCCAATGGCCATTCCCATCTTGAAAATCATGAATTGTAGCATGCAGCATGCTCTCAGGAATGTCGGTCTGAGCCACTAAATATAGAGGGGCCCAATCATCTAACCAGTGGTCCAGTCAGAAGAGAATGCGTCGTCCATTGCCTAAGTGTCATTTAGCTCCTTGACGAATAAGATTCCAAATCGCTGCAATCCCGCGCCAAATACCCGAAGCTCCATACCTCGCTAAATTCTGAGGGAAGTGTTCCTTGTCAGCACCGTTTCAGGCTGCAATTAGATAGTTTTGGCCGGTTAATCACATCATTTGACTCATCTGCGCGGTTGACGTTCTGTATCAAGGACACCCCAAAACTTTCATTTCTTCCCTCCCTCTCCCATTGGTAAGTATTGGAGGTCTGAGTGTGGGAACCTTTCTAGACAGTGAGGAAGGATTTAGTTCGGAAAATTAGTAGTGGAGACTTGGCCCATAACGTGGTTGAATGATTACTGAAGATAAGACCAAATGGTGAAGTAAAAGCTTCCGTGTGCTCTACGTACAATGCCTTATTTGTACTTTTGTTGATAACGAAACTTCACTTGAGTTTACCTCAGGAAAGAATAGTGATAGGAAGAGTTCCGAGTTCGATGGAGTGGAGACTTTATTTGTTGCCTGTTCTACCTGCTGGTTCTTCTGACGTTAACCAAAGGACAAATATCTGTAAAATTTGTACGTCCAAGAGACAATATAATGGCTACAGTTTGTACTTGTCTGAAGAAGATATTGGCAAATGCAAACAGTTGGGTCCAATGAACAACTTCCACATTCCCATGAGCCTCAGATGACATCGTCACTTTCATGATGGCTTACTATATATTGGCAAATGCAAACAGTTGGGTCCAATGAACAACTTCCACATTCCCATGAGCCTCAGATGACACCGTCTCTTTCATGATGGCTTACTATATTTTCTAAGTGAGAAGCCATTCAGAATTTGAACGTTGCAAGACCAACAAAAAAGGCATAGAAGTGGTGAATAGCTATGAACATTGAGAAATAACTTCAGTATCTCCCCCCTTTTGGGAGTAAGGTAATGCACTTCAAACATTATTTACAACAAACATATTCTGATGGGAATAAATACCTGTCACTGTCATATTTGTACAGAGCGTCGAGCTCAACCAAGCTGATAAAAGAGCAGTTGGAAATGGTAGAATTTACATCCAGGAAAACTAATACAAAGATCTGCCCTAGGAAGAGTGAGCTGGAACAAATAGAGCAAGTCTCGCTGCCTGGAATTAAGATTCTAGCATTTGTGGGAAGAGAAACTGGAACTTTATAGAAGGATATTTGAAATTCCATAGGATTTTATTTACTTTGCGTCGAAGTTAAGAAAAATTCATGGTCATGGACCAGTTAATAATCTTCCAATGTTTTTTGGGTATGGATAAGAAGGGTGGTTTAGAGGTGGAATTGTAACACTACGACCATCATTCCCACGTTGTTGAGATCCATACTGATCCATGCCGCCATTTAAAACACCATGATAAGTTGTAACTGGATTTCCTTGAACCATTCTGAAATTGGATCCACTTGTTTGGAGTTGGATTTGTGCAAGTTCACAATCCAAAGCTTGTTGTTGATCACTCGATCTATTTTCAGCAGCTGAACTAATCCCAACGCCAAGATCAAGGCTAATTGTATCGCTTTCATCGGATCTCATCCTTGGTGGTCCATTCATTGCTGTTGATCCTGCTGTGTCATGACTACTGGTCCTTGATACAGGCACATCATGATTGTGTTTCCCTTCGTATGTTGTTATAACTGCTTTTAGATCATGAGATGCCCTCTCCACATGTTTCCTAACTGGGCATCCAGCATTTGTGCACTTATAGTAACTCCTGAAGAACGAGTAAACATGAGATGAGATGAAACATCTTAAGCTCATGAAGACTATTCATGAACATGAATATATGTAAGAAATAGCTAACCACATAAGATTGCTAGACAAAAAGTGAAAAAATTTAAGCTATTTCTAACTATTTGTTCTTTCAAATAACAGCACAAATATTCTTATGCATTGCCTTTTTATGAAGTCCCTGACTAAAAGAATCCTGTTCCCAGACAATCAATCAGCCAATAACTGAACCACTATCAACAGCATCAACAACTTTATAACATGTTTCAGTAGCATAAATTCCAAATCTGCATTTGCGCAAGAATCGCATTACTTTGACATCCATATCACCATTAAAATTTGGAGACTTAAGTTTCCTTTGGTACTGAAGTTAATAGCAAAATGAATTTATTGGAGGAACTGAGGCCTACACATTGATGCCAGAACACAAAAGTAATCGTGACATTATAAGAAGATCTGCTCTGTAAAACTCTGAATGAATAAGTAGCCTAAAAGGTCTTTCAAAAGACACATAAGGAAGATACACAAGCAAATAAGATAGTTAACGAAACTAGTTGTCACTTGTCCCACTGTGATCAGACTGGAACAACCTGAAGTTATTTGTACCCAATGATGCCATGACAGCACTAGACCTCAAAATACAGGACATCTATCAATTTATAGAATGCCTTAATCCAAAATTAGTTCTGAAAGTGCATAAAGTGAGCACAATATCAATACGTATTCAATTAATATTAACAACATTGAATACATACCTTGGATTAGGATTGCCTCTCACCACTTTCTGCCCATATTTACGCCACCTGTACCCATCATCCAGGATGTCAACCTCACTCAGAGTCTGAACAACAACACGTGGTTCCCTTATTGGCTTAACAACTGGCATAATCTCAAAACTCCCAGGATCCATCTTCCTGTTTGAAGCAATTGACCTTACATTAGTTGGTAAAACCATTGGGTGATCAGTATTCATGAATGACCTGAGAAAGTATAAAGTACCTCCTTTTTGCAAGGGCATCCTCATCATCCTCAGCACCTTCTATGCTATCATCATTTGCTACACCGGGAGACAGATCAGGAGTTCCATTTGGATCCATGGATTGAGACATCTGACCACACAAACCCAATGTCTTATCTGCAGAGGAAAACAACATAACAGAAGCACATTAGTTAAAAGATAATAAGACTAAAAGAAGATTTACAAAGAGAAAATAATAAAGTTTCCGCTTTACCATCATGGCCTGGTAAAGATGAAATCTTGTCAGATCTTTCTTCTTGTAAGGACAGAACAGAGCCAGTGGTATATCGACGACTGGGTTGAGGCTTCGGATGATCGTGTGTTCCTTTATAGGTAATCTCGGTTATCTGTCCATCATGTGAGCGCTCAAATAGCTTTTTCACCTCACAGTTAGGATGTGTACATTTGTAATAGCTCCGAGGGAATTCACTTCCTTTCACATGTTTCTGCCCATACTTTCGCCAGTTGTACCCATCATCAGACAGAATGGAAGTCCCACCTCCTTTATGATCAGATTGAGATGCCTGAAGACCAGTACTAGAGAGCCCAGTCTGCTTTAGTTCGTCAGGATCAACTTCAACAGCTGCACTATTCCCTCTATCAGCCATATGCAGAGGTGCTGATAGACTTAACTCACTTGAGGAGACTGCTGCCTCACTTTTAACTGGAGAAGATGACGCAAATGATCGAAGCTGACTTTGGTTTTGATCTTGAATAGGTTGGTCACTTTTATGCACGTTCATATCTGCAGAAGCCTTGAAGTCAATGAAAAATGTCAGGAAAAATAACAATCATCAACTAACAGTTCAATCTTGCAGACAAATGAGAGAAGGCAACAAAACAGGAGATAGTTATGCAAGATGAGAGCAGTATCAAGGTTAAATCTGAATATTAATTAGGATGCACGAGTATAATTTGATTCTCAAAGTTTAAAATTGGACTCGGGATGCTGACAATTGCTTAGTTGCATCACAAATTACCGTGTTTGGAATAGCTTGGGGTCTGAATTCAAAGCAGCTAGAATTTCTTTCTCCAATAGCATTAGGGGAAACCATAGTTGCAGGGTAAGAATTTGAGACAAGAGAACCATGTGCTAATTGTGGTTTAGCAAAGGAACCAGTAGTTGGGGAAGGCTCTGCCTGCAAAAATGACAAATAGTAAGAACCTATTCATTTGGAAAATACTTTTTAGGAAGCTATAATGAGTCAATTGCTTTCCCATTCTTCTAATACTGACAAAGACGGAGCCGATCTACTGAAAAGAAAAAAAGGAATAAAAGAGAAACAAGGAAAGTTGCATTATCCTTGTATGTCCTAAGTCTACATCTGTGACTGAACTAATTAATGGAATAGATATCACACTGCTACCTCCACATTTCTCCAAATAACAACATCTGCAGATCTTCTAAAAATCCTTCCTCATCAGCCACATTAAATAGAAGTAGATCAAAGCACCTAATCATATGAGCCAAACGATTCTTACAAGAACACATGTGCCACTACTAATAAACAAAGATCGTATATGGAATAATGGGTGACGTTACTTTGCGTAACATTTCTTTTTTAGCCCAATACAACTTAATGAATAGAGTTGAAGGATCAAAGTCTTAACAAAGTCATATGGTTGGTGCTGCACTTTTTGAAAGTGCATGACATATTCTTTTAACTATCTGCATTTATGCCTCACAAAAAAACTATCAATTTTCAAATGAATGCATTTATTTCATATTCCAGGCGCAAATATTCTTCAATTCTTTAATTTTTATTTTTTTTAATGAGGATTGAGGAACATCCAACTAACTTCAAGCGTAGACAAACCAAAAGAAACAAATAAAGGGAAAGATCCATTACGTGAAAAATCAACAGTGGCATTAGAAAAAGCAAAAAGCCATGCGACTACCACAAATAATATTCTCCAAACAAATTCTGATAGAACAAACCACGTGGACAATGCGCCAATGTAAAATTTCATTTCATTAAGCATCAGAATCAAACTTCAGTATCCAACATAATGAGCACTAAATATACACAAGTTCACATAAAATAAGACAAAAATAGTAAGTGGCATTTCAACTTTTGAGTATATAGGATGAAACAACGAGCATCTCCTTTTAAAGATTATTATCTTTAACACAGAAATGCAAGTGCATCATCAATTCATCCACTTGATAATTACAACAACTTCTATAAACTATGGACAGGAATCTCCAAACAATACCGTTCTTTTTTATAAACATTTAAAAAAAGAGAGACAACTGAATGAAAAACTCAAAAAGCGAAAAACAAAAAAGCTTTGAATCTTCAACTGGTGGATGCTTCACTGACTAAAAATTTCTAAATTAACAACTCTGTTTGGCAACACAGTCAGTAAATCTTCATTTCCCTTAATTTTTTCAGCTCCCAAAAAAGATCTCAACGCTTTCAAGCTCCAGCTAAACTAATCGACCAACCAAACAGCACTCAGAAAGCACATAAAACCGAGTTCATTTCGCACCACTCCCACTTTCCATCATTTTTCTCATAAACGACACAGAAACTAACAGAAAAAGGAAAAGCGAGCTCGATCCATATCTAACCTTAACATTAGAGAGCAAAACCGGAGATTCTAGAAACGAAGTGGGACTAAGACCGGGAGGGATCGTGATGCACGGCGACCGCGAGATCGGAAGCTTCGCCGGCGACATGAGTTTGTACCTGGCGCCGACGACGGCAACGCCGCGGGAATCGGAATCCAGTATCGCAGCCGGATCACCCGAATCTCCGGCGCAGACGGCATGGACTCCTCGCTGGATGTTGTAGCAGTTGTCCATTGAGAGGGAAAGAGCAGCGACTGCAGGGTCAAGAACAACGAAGAAGAGGAGAGGTGCTAGAAAAGGAAGAGGGTAGGGACAATTTGGTAAATTTGAAAGAAACTTTGTTTTGAGCGTGAGAGAGAGACCTTTTGACTTGTTGCATTGGATCTGCATTCTGAAGATGTGTCATTGGCTTGTCCTTTATTTTTCTGCATTTTCTTTTTAATTTTTTATTTTGAAGGGGAAAGAAATTGTATAATTCGGTTCTAAACTAAAACCTAGATCTCGTTTCAAAAAAAAAAACTAAAACCTAGATATTGTAATACCCGTCAAGCATCATAAAACGTAGACGTACATATCTCATCCTTGCTTCTTCTTCTTCTTCTTATTATATATTAATTAGAATATATTATACCGTAAATTTAGATTTGTGTTGAGAGCCTAACTCTATTTTGACATCTTGAATAACATGGCCGGTAAGATTATAATAGATAGATATCAACTATAAAAGATAAAGATTTTGTGGAAAATTATTTAAAGGTGGTGAAGATTTTCGTATATTGGGATGTATCATTTTTAGTAATGATCGGATAAGGTCCTATTTAGATAAGGATGTTATTTTATTAAAATAATTTAATATAACCTGATTAGGATAATATGTGATCTAATCAATGTTTTAAAAACCGGACCGGACATTGAACCGGTCGAAGAAAAGGTTTAAGGTTTAAAGGTTCAACCGGTAGTGAACCGCTATCAAACCGGAATATAATAAATAAGATAAAAATTTTATAAGAATAAATGAAAATTTTGGATAATATCACTAATCCAATAATTTGACAAATTATAATATGTTGTTGGCTGTTGCTGATTCAAATTCAATATCAAGCGAAATATTAGTTAGTAAAATTTGTAAATTATTACTATAAATCCCCTTATTTGGACGTACGATTGGATAGATGTAAAGTGAATTAAGAAAAACATTTAGATGGAGTAAATGAGTAAACGTATCTGCTAGCAGATGATGATGCTTTGCTTTACTGAGAATAATTTCCAGCTAAGATTAATGTTTTTATTTTTCTTCCAAGATACT
>JAOQMR010000005.1:19063612-19075483 GCA_027563865.1 Erythroxylum pelleterianum
GAGTTGGAAACTAAAATATCTACACTCCTCTTTGGCATTTTGGTGATAAACCTCAATCTTCTGTCTTAGAACTTTAAACCTTTCTCTTGGAATTGTTTTAGTAAAAAATCAATTAATTGATCTTCTGATGAACAATGTACAAATAACACTTTTATTAGATTGTTGAACTTCTCTAAAAAAATTAAAACTTAATCTTGATATACTTTTTTTGACCATAAAACACGAGGTTTTTAGAGATAAAAACTCCAGAAATATTATCACACATGTCCTAAATCCTTCATCATTTTCTGTAACCAGATAGTTTGGTTTATATCAAATGCAACAACATTATACTTAACTTTTGTTGTTGACTGAGTTATAGTCTCTTGCTTTCTTGAACTCCAACTGAAGAAACCAAAACACAAGGAGCATAGATACCTTGAGGTGCTTCTTGAATCATTAACACAACCTCCCCAATCATTGTCAGAGTAGTCAATTAGCTTTAGCCATTAGTGTTTCTTCTGCGTATTTTGGGAAGAAGATTCCATTAGCACCAGTACCTTTAATGTAAATTAGCACTCCTTTCACAACTGAGAAATGTGTTTCTCTAGGTGAATGTATGAATCTTAAAAGCACACTCACAACTAATATTATATCAAATCTACTTACTATAAGGTATTGGAGACTTGTAATTAAGCTTCTATATAAGCTTTCATTGATAAGATGTTATTTTGATATATTAATTAGAATTATCTCTTTTGTTTCGAACATATTTTTGTGCTTAAATAGGAAAATTAATGATTGCTTTGTTTTAGAAAATGAAAAGTGGACATTGTATCACATTAGGGCATTACTGGTAAAAATCACAAATTTTGGGGAAAAAAATAGTGGATAAGGCTAGATCACGCATAATGCCAAATTCATTTGAAGTATCCAAGTTTAATTAGGAAACTTTTTTCCATCCATATTATGTAGAGATTTGGATTTGTTTTAGATAGGAATCTTTGCAAGATAGGATTACATTAGGGTTTGAGTTGAAAAACAGGAGGAGGGATGTCTTTCACCTCTCAAACCTTCTTGTTTTTGTTTCTTTGATTTTCCTCTCAATCTTTCATCCTTCCTCTATCTTTGGTGTTGAAACTTAAGCCATGTATGGCTAAACACAAGTATTCTAATTCAAGGGGATTTGAAACTCTAGTTGTAACCGTGTGAGGTTTTGTTCTAAACATATAATCATGTTTTAATTCAAGTATTTCTTATTTTATGTTCTTATATTTCATAAATAATTAATATTAATTGATTTGAAAAATTAGTTTGATGTTGATTATTCTATAGTTTCCATGAATTTAATGATTCGTAATTGTCATGAAGTATTGGTACAAGTAGTAAATAGGTTATTTATTAATTTGCATATTTAACTTATGAGAAACAAGAAAATTAAGTTGAATAGTTGTAGTTATCTCAATTATTTAATTTAGGTTTTGTCTTTTTCACTAAGATTATAGCTATCATTTAATTGATATGGAATGATATCATACTCGTTCAATTGATGGTAAGTTTTGGTTTAAATGCTAGGTTTGAACCAATTAATTTAAAGCCTGTTTGTTTCTGTTTTTGTTTTTGATTTTTGATTTTTGTTTTCAAATTTAGTCAAGAAACTTGTTTGTTTGAATTTTTTGTTTCTGTTTTTGGTTTTGGTTTCTCCCAATTTTCAAAATTTATGAAAACCACAAAAGTGGTTTTTGTTTTTTGTTTTTTGTTTTTCATAATCTGGTTTAGTATATATATTATTTAATTATTTGATATATTAATTATTAATAATAATTATGAAAATTTTAATTTAATATTATTTTTTAATTATTTGAATTAATTATTAATAAAAATTATGAATAATTTAATTTAATAATTTATTTAATTCTTATAATTAAATTAAATTAAATTAAATTAATTAAATAATTATTAATAAATATAATTAAATTTAAAATAACTTCAAAATATATAAATTTCAAATACAATTTGATTAAATAATTAAAATAAAATTTAAATTATTATTTAAAAATAAAATAATTTTATTAATTATGTATTAATAAATATTATATAAGAGATTAAAATAAATTTAATTAATTAAAAATAATTTATTTTTAAGTTTTATCTCATATGTAATTATCATTAATAATAAAAATATAACCATTTTAATATTAATAGTTAAAAATGTTTTTGTTTTTATTTGAAGGAAAAATAGAAAATAAAAACTAAAAACTATAACAGAAAAACAAAAGTGGAACCAAACGGGCCCTTAGCAAATTTTGGGACTTATTATGACTATAGTATTATGCTTCGAACCAATTGCTTAAATTGTGACAACTATTCTTTTTAGACCAATAATCAATGTTATAACTAGAAGAGATCTTTTTCTCGAATCATAGTTAAGTATTCTTGAATTTCTGACTTTGATATTTAGTTGGTTTATTTTGATATCTTGTTAACTTTAGTTAATTAGTTAATTAATGAAAACCTCTACTTTATTTTATTAATCGAAATTAAGAAATTAGTGTTTAGTTCTCTTGGGACTCTACCTAGTTGCATGACTACTATAAGAAAATATAGAATCAAAATTAATTTCAGGGCTTCGACAACTCGATCATTCGTTCACCCTCACGTTATCTCCATCTTTACTGAGCTTCAAACTAGTCGTCATAGGTGTACTCACAGACTTATAATCTTACATCTTAAACCTATTTTGGACATTAGTAGCACACTTTTGTTGACATTAAAAAAATGCCATTATTGGATTACATCACTTCCATGCTTAGGAAATATTTCATGACCCCTAAATCAATCATACTAAGGAACTTCTTCTTCTTCTCATCCTTGAACTTTTGGATTAATTCAAATTGACTTCAAATTACAAGCATATCGTCAACATAAATTGACTCAAATTTGAACTCACCTCTATAGGATTTCACAAACAATATAGCTTTACTCTAGCTTTTAAAACCCAGGTTGAATGAGATGATTGTCCAACCTGTCATACCAGGCCTTTGGAGCTTGTTTCAAACCATTCAAGTTCTTTTTTAGAAGATACATATAGGCTTCCTTCCTAAGAAATACATATCTATCTAGTTATTCTATAAAAATTCCCTCAGTAAGGAACTCATTCAAAAAAGAAAATATGGCATCAAGTTAATGGATTTGCCAAGATTTATGAGTTGTAAGAGTAATACGGAGCTTGAATGTATCATACCTTACTACTGGAACAAAAATGACGTGAAACCCCAAGGCTAAAGAACATAAAACCCCTTAAACACACACTTTGAATAGAACATAAACAAGACGAAATCCCCTAATAAACCCCTAATCAATTATATAAAATGAAACGCATATAATAAGGTTGATTTGAAAACAAGAATAGAAATTCACCTCAAGTGATTACCTTGATAAAAATTATACTATTGATGCAATAAAAGAAGATAAGAAATCCTCCTTTAAAGAATTCGTTATTCATCCAATCTAACCCTAAATAAGGTTTATTATGATGTACTTGTACCCCTTGAAAAAATAGAAACCCTAACTATGTAAAAGGCCTTTAAACATGGGTCTCCCATCAAAATAATTAAAGCTCAAACTAAACCTTAAAGATTTAAACAAGCCCAAGACATAAGTAGTGGGCTGCCAAAAGTTATGCTTCTAATATAAAACAAATAATTAATTAAACAAAAAGGAAAGTTTTCTTACACTTTTGACCAAACTTTATTAGTAATGATGCCATTGACCCTCATCGTCTCTTGAGATTTCATGTCATCTACAATTCGACCAACGTAGGATTGAAGCGTTTCTTTGAACTTCTTAGCTCTTGATCTTGTTATTGTTCCATCTGACATTACTAGCTCATCTTTAGTTCCATTTTGTTTATAAAGTCCCATGACCGTGCTCACATCATCCCCTCCCTCTTCAAAAGGATTCGTCCTCGATTTTGAATCAAAGTCAAAATGAGATAAGTCGAAAAATTGCACTAATATTATACTCACCTGGCAAGTCTATCTCGTAAGCATTATCACTGATGCGTTCCAACATTTGGAATGGTCCATCACCCCTTGCATCAAGTTTTGACTTCCTTTGCTATAGAAACCTTTCTTTTCGCATATGCACCTAAACCCAATCACCTAATTCGAAGAGAACTTGCATTCTACCTTTATTTTCTTTTTGTGCATATATGCGATTCTTTTCCTCAATCTGTGCATGTGCTTTCTCACGTATTATTTTAACCAAGTCAGCCTTCTTCTTTCCATTTAAACTAGCAATCTCAGTCAAAGGTAAAGGCCTCAAATCCAACATAGTTAATGGATTAAAACCATACACAATTTAAAATGGAGAATAACCTGTAGAACACTGTATAGAACAATTATATGCAAACTCAATGAATGGCAAATAATCTTCCCAAGTTTTCAAGTTCTTGCCAACAAATGCCCGCAATATGGTTCTTAAAGTCCTATTAACTACCTAAGTTTATCCATCAGTTTGTGGATGACATATAGTAGAAAATAAAAGTTTAGTACCTAACTTTTCCCACAAAACTCTCCAAAAATGACTTAGGAACTTAACATCCCTATCTGAAACATTGGTTCTTGGCACACTATGAAGTCGAACCACTTCCATAAAGAAAAGATCAGCAATATTTGTTGCATCATCTATTTTCTGGAAAGCAAAGAGATGAGTCAGTTTACTAAATTAGTCCACTACAACAAATATGCTATCTCTATCTTTCCTAGTCCTAGGTAAACCTAATAAGTCTATAGATATATCAGTCTAAGGTTCACTAGGTATAAGTAAAGGTATATACAAACCATAAGGCATGAACCTAGACTTAACCTATTTACATTCAATACAGTTAAAACCTTTCCACATATCTTCTCATATTTGGCTAATAAAAATGTTCTCTAAGCATATCTAAGGTCTTTTACACACCAAAATGACCCATTAACCCTCCACTATGTATTCTCTAACAAGTAACTCTCTAATAGAACATGCAAGAATGCAAAGTTGTTTACCCCTAAAAAGATATCCTTCATGTCTATAGAACTTATAAAATGCAACATGTTCATAAGCTTGATATACATAGCAAAATCAACATCATCCATATACAACTCTTTCTAATGCTCAAATCCAAGTAACTTAGAAGTAAGCATAGAAATCAAAGCGTACCTTCTCGATAATGCATCAAACACAACATTTTCCTTACCTTTCTTGTATTTAATCATATACGGAAATGTTTCAAGATACTCCACCCAACTTGCATGCCTTTTGCTCAATTTCCCTTATCCCTTCAAGTACTTGAGAGATTGATGATCATTATATATTACGAACTCTTTAGACAGCAAGTAATGTTCCTAAACTTTAAGAGCTCTCACCAAAGAATAATGCTCCTTATCATAAGTGGAGTAGTTCAAAACTGATCCGTTCAACTTCTCACTCAAATATGCTATGGGACAATTCTCCTGCATCAAAACAACCCCTGTACCAATCCCGTAAGCATCACATGCAATTTCAAAAGTCTTGGAAAAATCTAGCAAACGTAAAATAGGTGTAGTAGAGAACTTTTCCTTTAAATTATTAAATGCATCTGCCTGTTCTTTCTCCCATTTAAAACCAGCATTCTTCTTAACGATTTCATTCAATGGAGTGATAATAGTAGAGAAATCTTTAACAAATCGCCTATAAAAACCTGCTAAACTATGGAAACTCCTAACCTCACTAACTGACTTAGCTGTCGGTCATTCTTGGATAACTTTCACCTTTTTAAAGTCAACCTTAACTCCCTTAAAACTTAACACAAATCCTAAGAAAACAACTTTATCCATATAAAAAGAACACTTTTTAAGGTTTGCATACAACTTCTCTTTTCTAAGCATATCCAAAACAACCTTAACATACATAATATGCTCATTTAAGTTCTTATTGTAAATTAATATTTCACCAAAGTAAACAACCACAAATTTAACAAGGAATTCACGCAAAACATGATTTATTAAGCTCATGAAAGTACTAGGTGCATTAGATAAGCCAAAGGGCATAACCAACCACTCATACAATCCATATTTAGTATTAAAATTCATCACCTTCTTTCATCTTAATCTGATGATAACCACTTTTTAAATCAATTTTAGTGAATATGCAAGCACCATGCAACTCATCTAGCATATCATCTAATCTAGGAATAAGATGACGATATTTTATAGTGATTTTGTTGATAGCTTTATAGTTCACGCATATCCTCCAAGTTTCATCTTTCTTTGGCATTAAAAGAATTGGCATAGTACAAGGACTCATGCTCTCCCTCACGTACCCTTTTAAGTAATTAATCCACTTTCCTTTGTAATTCCTTTGTCTCCTCTGATGCTTCAGTAAGTTGAACGATTAGGAATTTGAGCTCCTAGTACCAAGTCAATCTGGTGCTCAATCCCTCTTAAAGGTGGTAATCTATGGGTACCTCTTCAGGAAAAGCATCATCATAATCCTGTAATAAGGTCACAAACATACTAGGTAAATTTAGGTCAAGGTTAGTGTTAGTAAATAAAGTTTTCTTAAACCAAATCAAGATTAAAGCTCTCTTTTCTAAGTGTGCACTCTTTAACTCAGTCTTTTTTGCATAAAAACATAATCGTACCTTACCTTTTTCACTCTTCTCAATGTCTCTTTGCTCACTTTTCACTTCTTTTCTTTCTTTTCACTCATTAACTTCTTCTCTCCTGCATATCCCACTTTCTTTTCCTTACTTATTCAGTCACTCACTATTGGGCCTTTAATTTTATTCTTTTCTTTCATGGCCTCTTTTCTTTCTTATTTCTTTTTCACCTCACTACCTGAATCCTCGCTTGATGATTGTTAAATTTTCAGTTTTTCAAGGTATACTTCTTTAGGTGATAAAGGAGCAAGAGTAACTTTCTGCCCATTATACATAAAAAGAATATCTATTCATGTACCCATTATGCATAACACGCCTATCAAATTATCATGACCTACCCAAAAATATATGACCAGCTTGCATAGGCACGACATCACATACAACCTCATCCGTATATCTACTAATAGAGAATGCAACAACTACTTGCTTAGTAACTTTGACTTCACCACTTTCATTCAACCATTGTAGTCTATATGGATTAGGGTGTTTATCACATTTCAACCCCAACTTCTCTACCAAAGTAGTACTAGCCGTATTAGTGCAACTATCCCTATTTATAATCATTCTACAAGCTTTTCCACCTACTAAGAATCTCATGTAAAATATGTTCTCCATTTGTTCTAGGCTATCTTCCGTCACATTCAAATTCAATGCACGTCTAGCAACTAAAGATTCACCCTTAACAGCATACTCATCATTCTCATCAACATCATAATAATCTTCTAAAGGTCTCATTACCATCATCAGACTCAAAAACAATTTCACCACTCCTAAATAAACATAGTCTTCCTATTAGAACAATCAAATGCATAATGACCACATCATGGACATTTGAAACACTTAATATCCTTATGTTTAGAAGGTTTAGAGGATGAACCGGTAGTATCTTTTTGAATTGAAGTACTCTTCTCCTTGTCTTTATTTGACTAATTTTCTTTCTCTTTAGAATCCGAATAGTTCCCCCTCTTATTATCTTCATTTTTGCTCCATTTTAGACTCCCTTTATTGCTAGAATTTGAGAAATACTTGGCTGCCCTTCTTTTTTGTTGTCTTTCCACCTTCATGGCAATGTTCACTAAGTCCTCCATCTCTACATAATGTTACAACTCAACCATATCAGCAATTTCCCTAATCAACTCCACCCATGAACCGAACCATTGTCACCTCTTCCTCCTCTTCTATGTTAGCTTTAATCAATAGTATCTCCATCTTCTTGTGATAATCTTCTACTGATATAGTTCCTTGCGTGAGTCTTTGTAATTGTTGGTGTAACTCTCTATAGCAGTAAGGTGGCACATAACTCTTCTTTATCACTTTTTTCATCTCTTCCTAAGCGGATATAGGTGGTTCCCTATTCCTCCTCCTATTCTTTACCAATTCATCTCACTAAACTAATGCATAATTAGAGAATTTCCCTGTTTTTAATCTCACTTTCTTATCTTCATAATAGTTGTGACAAGAAAAAATCATGTCCACCTTTCTTTCCCATTTCAAGTACACTTCAACATCATTCCTATGTTTGAAGGATAGAATTCTCATCTTGACGTTAATGTTGCAATCTTTTCTCTCCATTCTTTCTTCCTTCCTTACTCTACCCCTCATGGATTGCACTTTTTCTTCATACTCATCATACATTCTTTCCAATTCTTCCTCCCGATTCCTATGATTGTCAATTGATCTACTACGGCTTTGGATTCTAATGGTTTCATTAATTCTCTCATCCATCCCATCCATCCTAGTAAATAACTTCTTAAACTCATTCATGAATGTCTTATACATCACTTTCAAATTAGGCATATTGTCATCGTCCTTATGTAATATTTCCTTTTCATCTCTTATATTGGTCATTCTTATAAGAAAAAGCTGCAAGAAAAATAGTTAGCAATAGAAACATAACCTCACAATTTATTCCTTTGCGTCTTTCACTCAAAAGATGGTACTCCACTCGTGTTTAATTGGCTTTTACCCTCTTTTAAGCTTACATACTCAAGCCTTTTTTCCGCTCAAGCTTGTTGTCCTCAATTGCATTTCAAAATTCAATTTTCAGTCAAGGTAGTTTACAAATAGCAAATTAAGATTTAGGGATGCAATGAAAATACCTGAGAAAGACTATGGGTAAAAAACTAGAAGCAATTATACCGAAATGAATGAAGGAAAAATGGGCACACAAAAGGAAAGGATGTGTACTGCCAAAAAAAAATACAGAATTTAAATTAACAAGAATCAATTTGTTAATTATGGTGTAAATGGAAACAAAAAGTAAGGGATTAAAAAAAAGAAACTTAGAATGAAATAAAATGACAAAACTAATGTACAAATGCAGAAATTAAAATCTCCCTAATGGAAAAGTCAACTCAAATGCCAAGATGTAAAGACATTAAACAAAATAGGAAGCTAACAAAAGAAAATCTTGTAATCACACCAACCCCACAGATAGAATTTATGCTATTTAGCATTTCTAACTAATTTTTTCCTAATTTAAGATATGACAAATCATTTTTCTTTTTTTTAGCAATTATTTTTTTTGCAAATGATTTTTTAAAAACATTAGTTGACTTTTCGTCTTCTTTAATGCTAGCACCTTATTTTTTCTCTTTTTTTTCTTTTTCATTTTTTTGACTTTTTAAAAATAATATGATAATTAGGTCAACGACTTTTCAAAGAACAAAATTGGAAAACTAAAGAGGGAAGAAAAACACAAGAACAAGATGAACACTAACTTCAAATTCTAATAAAAAATTACAACAACAAATAAATACAAGATAAATAAGAATTTATCCTAATCCAAGCTCTTATACCAAATGATGCGGAACCACAAGGCTAAAGAACCTGAAAACCTTAAACACATACTTTGGATAGAGCATGAACAAGAAGAAATCCCCAACCCTAATGAACCCCCAATCAATTATATGAAAGGAAACACATATAATAAGGTTGATTTGAAAAAAAGAATATAAATTCACCACAAGTAATTACCTTGATAACAATTATATACTTGATGCAATAGAAGAAGACAAGCAATCCTCCCTTAAATAATTCATTATTCATCCCATATAACCTTAAACAAGGTTTATTATGATGTACTTATACTCCTTGAAAAAGTAGAAACCCTAAATATGTAAAAGGCCTTTAAATATGGGTCTCCCATCAAAAAAATTAAAGCTCAAACTAAACCTAAAATATTTAAACAAGTCCAAGACACAAGTATTGAGCTGCCAAAAGTTATACTTCTAACATAAAATAATTAATTAAACAAGAATAAAAGTCTTCTTGCACATTCCATCTAACTTTATTAGTTATGATGTCATTGACCTTCTTTGTCTCTTGAGATTCTATGTCATCTACAATTTGACCCATGTAAGATTGAAGCACTTCTTTAACCTTCTTAGCTTTTGATCTTGTTATTAATCACTCTGACATTAATAGCTCATCTTTGGTTCCATTTTGCTTACAAAGTCCCACGGTCATGCTCACATTAAAAAGTCTCCTAATAATTTATGTCATATTGTTGAGCATAGCCCTTCATTACCAATCTAGCTTTATGTTTAAAAATAGAACCATTAGGAATGAGTTTTTTTTTAAACATATTTTTGACTCCAATAACTTTATATTTTTTTGTCCTTTTCAACTAATTTCCGTATTTCATTATTGTTAATCATCTCCAGCGCTTCTTGCATTGCTTTCCTCCATGTTTGTGAATCTTATGTTACATCATAACATTTAAGTCCAATGATAGCCAAGCTACACCACTTATATATGTCCTCCAAAGTCCTTTGTACCCTTTACTGGTAAGTTATCCACCAACTCATCAACTTCAAATTGAGTTTGAACATTTGTAGAATCATTACAAAGATCATATGTTTTTCTAATTTTTCCAATCTCAAGTTGTTATCTCATTAAACTTCACATTCTTAATCAAAATAATCTTTTCTATCTGTAAGAAAAAAAACTCAGTAGCCTTTGTTTGATGTCCTATAACCCACAAGGATTACTTTATATTCTTTACCTTTGACATTTTCTTCTTGATCAAAAGACACCTATCCATCTCCATCTTCATCACTATCTTGTTCTTCCTCTTAACGACTCCATTTTGTTGTGATGTATATGATCTTGTCTTTTGATCTTCTATACCTAGATAGTTATATAACTCAACAAATTGACTAAAGGTATATTCAATACCATTATTAGATCTTAAGGTTTTGAATGTGAGGATACTCTGATTTTCCATAAGAGCTTTAAAATCTCTAAAGATAGTAACTACTTCACTCTTTAATTTAGTGAAATATACCCAACACATTCTAGCACAATCATCAATAAAGAGAATGAAGTAATTGTTATGGGGCCACAAAGATCAAATTGGATGAGTTGAATCTTGTTTAGTGGCTCTATAGGCTATTTTTTAGGGTAGCTTTGCTTGTTTTCTTTATTAACAAGTCTCACATATTTGAACCTCAATAGTTATAATAACCATGTTTTCAACCTCATATTTGATAGACTCTTTTGCTTTAAGTGCCCAAGCCTTATGTTCCATAAGTTTGAAACCTTCATAATGGTGCTAGCAGAGCAATTGATTGCAAAGCTCCTATTTTTCATTTTTATACAAAACATTTTTATAGAAGAATAAAAAACAATGCATCTTTAAAGTGTAAGGAGTAGTCTTTCTCAAGCATCTGTCCAACACTCAATAATTTTTCTAATTGTATGAATAAATAGAATATCAGGAATGAGTTTGATACTTAAGTTTGTACGGACAACAACTGAACCTCTTACTTTGACTTCCAAATATTCACCATTACCTGCCTTCATCTTAGACTAGTAACTTTCATCAAGAGATTTCAACAATGTAGCATCATTGCATGGTGTGTGCATCCACTATCAATGAGTCGAGCATCTGAGGAGTCATTAGTTGAGAAGCAAGAAGCTACTAAAAGTTTCTACTCCTCTTTATCCGCCACATCCACAATTTTTGCTTATTGCAATTGATTGTCTTTATTTTTGAGCTTACAAACCTTGGTAATATACCCAAGTTTTTGTAGCTTCCACACACTATGTCAGGCCTCCACCAATAATATTTTTCAAGATAAATAGTCTTTTTACAATGTGTACAAGGTAGAAATTTCTTCTGCTTTGATCCTTCATTGTTGTTGCTATCTATACTTTTGCCTTTATTTTTCTAGATAAACTGCTTTTTTCCTTTTCCAATGGTGATG
>JAOQMR010000005.1:19088937-19099046 GCA_027563865.1 Erythroxylum pelleterianum
ACATTTGCCATTTTATCTGGAGCGGTTGTCTGCTTTTTGAAGAGACTGCACATATGAGATGCTAAATATAGAACATCATTCGCATTAGACGACTAGTTACAGAATGGAGTATGCTTTCTCCTTTTGCAGTCATCAATTCTGGAGTAGGTGGATGTTGTACTGGTCTTGGTCTAAGTTTTCCA
This sequence comes from Erythroxylum pelleterianum, assembly GCA_027563865.1. NCBI lineage: Eukaryota > Viridiplantae > Streptophyta > Magnoliopsida > Malpighiales > Erythroxylaceae > Erythroxylum > Erythroxylum pelleterianum. The sequence continues at coordinate 19,089,120 of JAOQMR010000005.1, forward strand.
TGTAGTTAATTTTGAGTTGGTAATGGAATGATTAGATAATTTGAGTTTTCTTCTTTACCAAGAAAAAGAGGGTGATATATGTCCTTCAGGCCTGTGTTCTTTGGCTTTATTTGTATTTGTGCAATCAGTTTTCAAGCCTATCAGCCTTCAGTGTGCAATCTCTCATTGAATGGATCAATTTCAATGTTCTGATGAATTTCTCAAAGACTGTTCTTTATGCAGGTGCGCCTTGGGCACTTCTTCAAAGCTGCTTAACATTTGGGGTATTCTCTTTTATCATTGAAGGTAGCAACTAGCATTTGCTCATTCATTGGGAGCAAGAATCAAGCGCGAACACCAGATGCTACCTCGTCCATCAGCTCTCCCTATTTCAATTCCCCTTCCAGATGAACTAAAAGGAGCCTTCTCCTTTTTCTGCAACTCCTTAAAAAAATCCAAAAGCTGTCATTTCCCCTATATTCATTGATACGGCTTGGTGGGGCATTACTTCTTGTTTAGTTGCTTTCTGTAAATTATTTTCCTCATAAATCAATTGTCTTGATTATGAAGCTTGTTCACGAATAACAAAATGTTTTGACGGGCATTGCAAGTTAGTTGTATGTTCCCTTTATGCTGCGCCAAACAACTAAGACTAGTTAGTAAGAGGTTGAGATGTCTTATATCTTTTTCTTTGCTTTTATGAAAGAATTGATGAAAAATGCGTCATCAAGTTGGTTGTGGTGTGGTCCTATTTGTAGATAACAATCCCCACATTATTTGCAGCAATGACCAACGAAGAACAAGTTACTCATATATAAAGTCAAAAAATCTTGAATCCTATAGTTTTTATATAGCGCATTGACTAGCTAATTTGATTGTTTCTATTTTAATAAGACAAAAAATATTGAGTCCTACAGTCCTTATTAAGAAATTCAGGAATAACCTTTGCTTAAAGTAGTTGAAGTTTAGGTAATTTGCTAATTCTCCATGGTATGGTGAATATAATTATGTGTTTAATAGTGGATGACCATCTTTTCCAGAGAATAAGTTGAATTCAAGAGCTTTGTAGACACGAGGATAAGGATTCTCCTTATCAATTTTATGTGGATAAGATTTGTAGAATTATGGGCAACCAAGTTGTCTTAAACTAGGCCCATAAAATTCTTGAACCGCTTCCCTGATATCTTCCATATCAACTTGTAATCTCATTTGTAATGGGTGGATAATGGGATTGCGGTCTACAACTGCAATGTTTCAGATCATACCGTATTATGAACCATTAGCTTCAGCCTCTCACTAAAACCTTGTTTGCTTGGAATTTGGGGCCTGAGTCGCCTGACTGTATGTTGTTTATTACCTAGATTAATGCAAGGATGTGTTATAGAACATCTTCTCTTATATGTGGAGGAACATCTCTCATTTATAGAGGAAGTTGTTCAGAGGAATCTACATTCTACAACATCCATTGCAATGAGAGTAGGATGCCTTTCAAGTCCTTAAGAGATTTGCTTTGCTAAAACGGGTCTGCCCAATAAATGGTATAAGATAGATAAACACTTTCTCAACCTTCTCTGTCAAGGCTTTGATTGCATCAGTTGTATATAGACGACATTTGACTTCAATTCTATTCTTTTCCATTCTATGTTTTTAGCATTGATGTCCCACTAATCGTGCCAAATTGTTTGATGTGAATCTAAAATTCAAATATGCTAGTGAGAAAATCTCCCAAAATTTTTACCTAATTTTTTTTTACAATATAAGTGGACTTCGAAAAACTTAGATTGTGGAGTATTAAGGGAGTGTTTATTTTCATTTTTATTTTTGGTTTTCTGTTTTTGTTTTCAAATTTAGTAAAAAATCTTGTTTGTTTGAGTTTTTAGTTTTTGTTTTTGGTTTTGGTTTCTTCAAATTTTTAAAATTTTAAAACCATAAAAAGTAGTTTTTGTTTCTTCATAATATGATTTACTATCGTTTAAATATATATTATTTAATTATTAATACAAATTATAAATAATTTATTTAACATTATATTTATATATTTAAATTAATTATCAATAAAATTATGAATAATTTAATTTTATTTAATTTTTATAATTAAATTATATATAATTAAATTTAAAATATATAAATATTCAAGTAAAATTTGATTTAATAATTAAAATATATTTCAAATAAATATTAATATATTAATTTTTTATTAATAATATTTAAATAAATATTATATAAGAGATTAAATAAATTTATTTAATTAAAAATAATTTATCTTTAAATTTTATCTAAAATGTAATTATTATCAATGGAAAAAATAAAATTACATTAACATTAACAACCAAACAGATTTTTGTTTTTATTTGAAAGAAAAACATAAATAAGAAACTGAAAACGGAAACTGAAAACCGCAACAGAAAAACAAAAGTAGAACCAAACGACCCCTAAGCTACCAAAATGCTAAGATTTGTTGAAATGAAATCTAAAAATGAATAAAGTTACTGATAGTTGTAAAAGTAAATCATTAACAACACAAGAGAATTTTGACATAACAAAAGTGAATTTGTAAGGCAAACAAAGTTGCAAAATAACATAATTCATTTGGAAGAGGTTGATTGATCTCTTTAGAAAGTGATTTTATTATATTGTGTTGGTATGGAGCTTGGGTTATGTATAGATCGTCCCTTGTCCTTAAGCTCTATTCAATTTATAGTTTTCTCAACCTTAAGCAATTTTATAATATAATTACCTAGTTTCCTACATTTTACCTAATTACCTACCACTATCTCTTTAACTTTCACGTTTTTAAAATTCTGGCTTTTGTAACTGCTTAATTTTCAACCCACTTATCCATATTATTGTCAACCACCTTCCATCATTCTCTCAACTTTCATATTTTGCACCAACATTTAACTTCTAATCCATTCCCTTATATTTTAACTAGCTACCTCCTTGCACTATTTTTCTTTAAATCATATGTCAATTATGTTTGTATAGAATTTTTGAATCCTAAATTGTTCCATGAATTCTCTAACTAAATGAATTTCAAAAATTCTAGATTTAAGCCCCTTTCACATGTGAGCCAAATAGACTGAATTTACTTTATGTTGTAAATACATATTCATTTTATAAATTAATAATTTAAATCATGTTGATCCAAAAATCAAATGAGATAATGCCTAATCCCATTTACAAACCCCACAAGTTGACAAATTTGCACAACTTTATTCAAGGAAATGAAGGAAAACTTGAAAAATGAATGCCCCTTTTTTAAAGCTAGGTAGAACTTATGCTTAAGAGTATACTTGGCCATGGGTCAAGCCTGAGTTGGCCAAACCTTGTGTCGGGCCTTGGACCTTTTTTTTTCAAAAATTAGGCCTCAATTTGAGCTCAAATTAGGGTTGCCCCACCTTTAATAATGTTCTGCCCTACCCTTAATAATGTTCCCCACCCTCAAACATCTTCCTTATTCCGACAACGCCCCCACCCCTAACAACCTTTCTTATTGTGACAACTTTCCCATAAGATTCACTTCTTATAGAAAGAGAAGAAAAGTCAAAACATCGAAACACTGACAACCTTTCCCACCCCTAACAGACTTCTCCATCCCCAGTAGACTTCTCTACACCTAATAGCTTCCCCCATTCTCGACCCTTCTATTCCTAAGCCTAAACACTTCTCTTCCACCTTGATTGATGGTGTTGTTTACCCTTTAATTGAACTCCTTCAAGAAGGAACTAAAAGCTAGAAGAACACAATTGTTGATTTTTTTCGAAATAAATGACTAGCACATCCCTTCATGCAAATATGGGCTCAAACTAGGTGGAATGGCAAGGGGCTTGAGAGAATTATCCTAATAGAGATTGATACATTTCTATTCAAGTTTATGCATGAAGATAACATGACTAAAGTGTTGGAAGTCAACCCTTGGCATGTGAGGGGCCAATCAATGTTCTAACATAAATGGATTCCTGATATGGAATTAGATAAAAACAACATTGAAACCTTTCCATTGTGGATCAATTTTTACAGCATGCCTTTAGAATATTAGTCATTAGATGGCTTGAGTTTTTTTAGTGAGTGCTGTGAGAAAACCAATGGTATTTGATTCAGCCACTGCAAAGATGGAGAAGGTGTGTTTTGCTTGAATTTTTGTTGAGGTAAATCATAAGAATCCACTCCCAGAAGTCTTGCCAATAATAAAATTTAATGCAGCCAACGAGTTAAAAAAGTTTGTTATTCAGTTAACATATAATTGGAAATCGTACAGGGGACACCAAATATGGAAACCGAATGGTAAAAAGTTTGCTAAAGGAGATTAAAAAGAATTAATGGGAATAGAGGACAAACTAAATACTAAAGAGCAGAATGGGGATGTGAATGTATTGTCTTAATTTCAGGTTAATACCCCAGCTTGTGACAAGAATATGGATGTGAATGAGCTTTCGAACTTCCAATATAATACTCCAGCTTGTGACAAGGATGGGGATATACGTAAGACATACTTTAAGGAGATGTAGAATGTTGAAGTAGATAATCAGATTGAAACAAAAAATACAAAACTGGATAGTGAGATTGAGAAATCTAGCTTGCATCAAGCTAAAGATGAGCAAGATGAAGAATGTAATCTGTAGATTTTTCCAGAAGAAATTCATATGCTGAAGGACAGTTCACTCTTGTTAATAGTAAGAGGTCTAGGAGGAAGAGAAGAAAACCAAATGGGGTTGGTGAGGTACCCATATATTTGTATATACACATATGATCTTTTGGAACATTAGAGAGATTAATGAACCTCTTAAAGGTCAAATTGTTAGAGATGTTCTACTGGAAAGAAAACCAGCTTTGATTGGTCTTTGGGTTATAAGAATAAAAGCTCATAATCTCAACATATGATGAAAATTCTACAAAAAAGTTGGAGTTATATAACAAATCATGAATTCTATTGCAATGATAAGATTTTGTTGGCTTATAACTCTCAAATTTTGCACATTATAATGATAAAAACTTCTAATCAACATATGCGCCTCAGATGTAAACTTTTGAATATAGGAAATGTGAAGTAAATTACAATCATATATGCAGCCAATTTCGAATTTCAGAGAGTAAAGTTATGGGAAGAACTTTCCTACATTCATACTTCTATGAATGTACCTTGGTTAATTGCAGGTGATTTAAAATGTATTTGGCATCCATTTGAAGCACAGGGTGACCAGATTAATGTTACTAACCTTGGAAGAGAGCTGGAGAGGGTGGTTACCAAACTTGAAGTAATTGATCTCAGATCTTCTGGATGTTTTTATACTTGGAGCAACAAATAGAAAGGAAGATACTTAATCCGAAAGAAGTTAGACAGAGTATTGGTTAATCACTTATGGATGAACCAATTCCCTAACTCTTTTGCTCCATTATATTATGATCATTCTTGGATGGAATTTTTGAATCTCGCACTTAATATTGCTTGTAATTCTCCATTCAAATTCTTTAACTACCTTATTGAAAGGGAAGGCTTTAGTGTGCTTGTAGATGAAGCATGGAACATTAGGATTAAAGGTTGTAGAGCTTTCTAGCTTATGAGAAAGCTTCACATTCTTAAAAACATATTGAAGAATTTCTCTAAAAGCAGATCAACTCCTTTCTAATATCAAGTTGTAGGAAGCTAAAAGAGAGTTGAAAATTGCACATGAAGATTGTTATAAAAAACTAAACAATTATTTTCTTAAAAACATTGAATGTATGAAGCTGGGGAAATACATGGAAGCTTTTCAGGTTCATAAGTCAATTCTTATATAGAAAGTAATGATCACTTGAATGAGAGAAGGGGATTTCGATATTAAATTCTTTCATAACTCTATTTTGGCTAGAAGAAATCTCAATCGGATAACCTGTCTATTAGATTATAATAACTAAATGATTACTGATAGAGATTTCATAAGGAATTTGATATTCAACTTCTTTAATTCCTTGTTAGGCAAATCTTATAGGGGCTCCCATTGCCTTGCCACAGGATACATAACTGAAGCTTCATTGACCATTTAGCTCTCAAGAGATTAAATATGTTCTTTTTAATTTGAATCCTAATAAAGCATCAGGCCCAGATGGATTCAATGTATACATTTTTCAAAAAACCTGACAAATTATAAACAAGTTAGATGTGGAAGCTATCATGTCATTTTTGAATTATGGCAAATTATTGAAGGAAATAAATGCAACTCACATATGCTTGATTCCTCACATTCTTAATGCAAGTAGTCTTAATGATTTTTGACCTATCTCCTGTTGCAATACCATTTACAAGGTGATTTCAAAACTCCTGCAAACATACTCAAAGAGAGTTTGAAAATGTTCATTCATGAATCTTAAGAAGCTTTCATCTTTAACAGAAATTTCTCTGATAATATTTTATTGGTACAAGAATTGATGAGAGAATACAACTCTAGAAGACACATCAAAAGTTGTTCCATCAAAATTGATCTCTCAAAATTTTTTTAATAGACTTCAATGGAACTCATTACTATATGCTAGTAATGGTTTGGATTACCAAACCAATTCATTAAATGGATCCATGCTAGCATTCCCACAACTTCATATAATGAAGCTCCCATTAAGCAATTCAAAGTGTTAAAAGGATTAAGACAAGTAGGCCCTCTTTCTCCTTATATTTTTTTTATTGCTATGGAGGTCTTAAATAGAATTATTTGTTATAACATATCCAGGAGATCTGATTTCAAGTTTCATCATAAATGCATGGGATTGTCTCTCTCCAATAGTAATTTTGTATATGATTTGCTAATGTTGTGTCATGCTCACTAGGAATCCATTTCCATATTACATTAATCTCTTATGAGCTTCTACAGGATTTTAGGTGTTCAAGTTAATCAAGGCGATATTAGAGTTTTCTTCTCCTCAGATTTCTCCAATATTGAGAGACTTCAACAGATCTTTATTCTCAACATCCAAGGTATACCTTTCACTTACTTGGGGGTTCCCATCTTAGCTAAAAAGCTAAAACATCGTGATTGCTTGAGGATTCTAGAAAATACAAGAAAATAATTAATGGTTGGCAAAATAAAACACTATCTCAAGTTGGTAGAGTACAACTTATAATCTCTATGTTGGATAATCTTCATACTCATTGGGGTTCTCATCATCTACTCCCCAAGAGGATTATTAAGGAGATTGAAAAATGTATCACGAATTTCCTCTAATCAGGCAAGATTGACAACCCTAAAATTGCCAAAGTCAAGTGGGAGCATCTATGCTGGAGAAACACATAAAGGGGGGCTAGGTCTCAATGTCATTCATACTTTTCAATCCATTCAGGTAGCCAAAAGAACTTGGAGTATATTCAATGACAAGGAATCTCCCTAGAGTAAGTGGATTAATGAGTTTTATCTTAAGGAAACCAGCTTATGGAAAAATAGCTTAGAGGAATGAATTCTCCTAGCCCTTTATACAAATTCTAATGAACAAGGACAGTGTTTATCAACATATCAAAATTTAGATAGGGAATGGGGAAGGAACATGGTTTTAGTATGACAATTGGACTTCACTTAACCTTTATATCTTAGAGAGGATATCTATTCTCTTCACAATAGAATCCTTTCTCAGGTAGGAGTTAGTAAAGTAATTGTGAATAACTCTTCGCATTTTCAAGGTAGAGGCACTGAGAGACTACATAACTATTTTCCCATCTATATGCCTAACTCAGTTACTTCAGGCATACCTTTATGGTCACTAATCCAGAAGGGAGACTTTTCAAACTCTACATGCGTCAAAGCTCTTAAGCCCTCTTTTGCTCTTATTCCTTGGTATAATATTGTTTGGAAGGGCTCCTTAAAGTTAAAATGTTCTTTCATTATTTGGTTTGCAGCTATGAGAATGTTGAACACTAAAGACAAAATTATGGGATTTGATGACAAATTATGTCAACTACATTACAGTGAGTTTGAAATAATTGACTACCTTTTCTTTAAGTGTGGTTATTTAGCCTCCATTTGGGTCAGTGTTCAACACTCTCTTAGCCTCTATAGTTATAAATCAAATTGGAACAAAATATCAGAATGGGTTGATTATAGATTCAGAGCTTCAGCTTTAACAGTACAGTCTACTCCATTTGAAGAAAAAGAAACTAGAGAGTTTTCAACAAAATCGGCACAATAAGCATGTCTTAGCTCACAAGATACATTGTTAGATATGAGACACGTTGGTAGCTCATCCCATACAAGACAATGAAACCTACGAAATTAAGTTTTTTCATAGAAATGTTGCAAAAGCCTTGTTTTTTCTTACTTAATCCAGCTTTTAAACAGTTATTGATGTCTTTTATGACTTAATGAATGTATTCTTTTATCTTTTTTCTAAAATAACGTCATTTTACTCTTTTTCATTTTTAATAAAAAAGTAAAAAAAATTCTGGCCAAATTGGGCCATAGACTTTGAACTATTGAGGCCTGATTGAGCTTCAGGGCGAACCTGAGCTAGGCAAAAATTGTTGAACTGGACCCAGGCCAAGCTATCAAGTATGGATGATAATGGGCCGGCCTACTGACAAATTACTTTTGACTAGGGAGAGTTTTATTTATTGCAAGAAATATAACGAACAAAGGTCAATATTAAGTAGAGGACAATAAGCTCCATCCAGGTTCGGAAAGAAATTTCTAAAATAATACAAAAAATAAATATTACATAGTTATTTGTATTTAGAGTAAGAAGTATACATTAAATTTCCATTTTAATTACATTGAAAAGTATATATTTTTCTTTATATTATTTATCAAAAATTGCAGACATGTAACTCTAAAAATTAATTTTAACCAGTTTATTAATACTAGTATATCATAATGTATGTATTACAAAAGTTAAATCCAAACGGATACATAACGTGGAGGTGGTGGGGCACCAAATTAGATCCAAATGGATCCAAACGCGTCAAGGTTCAACGGCTCTTTATTTGAACTATTTCAGATGGACAATCTTGCCCTTGTTTGCTTTTCACTTCTCGCCAGTCGCCGCTCTCTCTTTTTCTTTTAAACAAAAACAAATACAAATTCAACTTACCCTTCAGTCAATGAGCTGTCCTCTCGATGAATCGTTTAAATGTGACATTCAACTTAAATGAATCTAACGGTACAAAACTATCAAGTCTCAAATCTCTCTCTCTCTCTCTCTCAACATTAACAAAAGACATTGACAACATTCGGAAGAAGCATGAGAACAAATGGCGACATCAGCAACAACAATGGCTTCCTCGGAACCATATCCGCTTCCTCCATTCGCAGTCTCCTTCCACGGTCCAGGCGCAGACAAAACTCTTCAAGTTCCAAGCTTGTTGACTCTTTCGACACCGAAAACGCTCACCCCAACATCCACATCAGTGACCCTCCTTTGTCTCCTTCAATACCCAAGTTTTTACCTACCAAATCGGTCCCAACCATCAACGAAGCCGCCGCATCTGACGACCATTGTGAAATGGCCCACCCGCAGGTTAAGGTAATTTGCTTAAAGACGAAGGATTATAAAAGCAAATGAGCCGTTTTGTTTTTCAATGAGTTCTCTTCGTTTTTGTGTGATGTTTTTCTATGATGGACTTGAATTTATGGGTTTTTGTGTACATGATGTGGTTCTTGTGGTTATTAAAAACTTTTTCAGGAAGACATGAGTAGAAACAGTGAAGAACTGGTAACTGCAGATCCACCTGTGAAGGTTTGCTTAATCGTGAATTATCTTGTTGCAGATGAATTTGATATGGTGTTTATGTTGGATTCTGAAACTAAAGTTGTTAGCTTTTCCTTTTGTTGCGGCTTGTTTGCATGGAAAAAGGTTGTGGTAAGAATTAGACCTGCAAACGATGATGAGAGAGCCAGGGATGAAAGTGTGAGAAAAGTGTCTTGGGATACATTGTCGATTCGTGATCGCAAGTTTACATTTGATGGGGTTCTTGATTCGAGTTCTAACCAGGTC
>JAOQMR010000005.1:19126593-19153250 GCA_027563865.1 Erythroxylum pelleterianum
AATCCACATAGATACTTTGAATCTGTTTGAATCAAAAATTCTATAGGTAATAAATCAACACGCCACTTTCTCAATGTTTTGAGACAACCTTATCTCTTTATACGAACTACCACCTTCTTCAATGGCTTTTTGGCCTTTTCTACAAGCTCTTGACCTCTTCTCCTCATCTCTGCCACCTCTTCACCACCACTTATTAGCCTTTACACCACTGTCTCAACCTTATCTCTTCCCAGTACTCCTGGAACACCATTCTTCAAAGACGTCCAATGCATACTACCTATCTTTACACCAGTCTTTGACATGAATGCGATCAACTTTTTGTTGTCAAATTTCAAGAAATAAGGCACCCACTATGGATCTAACAAAAAATTTGATGAGTTTTTTCAAAAGACTTTTTAGCTTGGGTTTTGAGGATAGTCCACGACCCTGAGGGTGATGTGGAAGGTGTTGTAGTATCATTTACAGAAGGGGAGGATGCATTTGAATTGTTTCGGATTGATGAACTATAAGAATTCACTGAGGAAGGAACATAAGTCTTGGGTGATTTTACCGGGATGCGAAGTGGATGTGATGGTCTAAGTAATTTGTATGGATTCTGGAAACCAGATTTTGAAAAGGATACTTGTTTATTCGCAAAAGAAGCAACAATCTCTTGCAACAATAGATTTTAAATTCCATGCTTGGTTTTGCCAAAATTTTAATCGAACAATAAAGAAAATGATGCCACTTAGTACATTATGGAAATAGTTAGAAAATATAGCACAAATTAATCAACATCAAAAACAAAATAATGGGCAGTCATGACTTTCAAGATCAGTGACAGTTTAGGAATTTTTATAAAAAAATCCATTAAAATAAGCACTAAAATTTAATATATTAGCACTATTAACTCTAATTGATGAACATATATGTTGTGGTTGACGTCTTTAAGTCAAAGTGGCAACATACCTCATAAAGAATCTTTTGTCATTAGATGGCCCTTTGCGACACCAAATATCTGATTTGCGTCAAATTTATTTCCAGATGGTGTCCTTAATTGATCAATTTCCTGTGTGAATTCAATGGAATTGAAATCCTATCATGATTGTCTTATGTTTATTTTGAGTCATGTTTAACATTTAATATTTTGTAAAAATTGTTGTGGTTGTCTCATGTTTACTTTGAACTAAGTTTAGCATTTAATACTTTGTAGAAATTATTGTGATTGATGTCGCTTATATGTGATTACATTTAGTGATGAAAGATTTGAACAATATGAACGATTCCAATAATTGTGTGAAAATAAATGAAAAAGATGGGCTATGGAATGATATCATAGAGATGTAGTGAACCTCCTTAATGGTTCAAGAAGTGAAGAAGGGAAATCGAATACTGCCTTTTCCAAATCTAGTTGGAAGAATATTAAGGCAGGGCTTCAAACAAAATTCAATAAGAAGTATACTAATATTGAATTGAAGAATAAGTATAATGGATTAAGGGCTAGATTAAAAAATCTCAAGAACTTATTCAAATAAACAGGAATCGATTACAACTCCTTTACTAGTGAAGTTAATGCTACAAATGAATATTGGGAAAATCTATTTAAGGTAACATATGTCTTTGTTTTATTAATATATCATATTATATAATATTTATTATCATATTTCTTTTTCATTACTATAGGTGTATAAAATGGCTCACAGATTTTGAGAAAAAATGATGTAAGGAATTTTCAAACTTGTGTCATATTTTTGGAGATACTACTACAACTGGTATGCATGCACATCCATAAACTAAATCCCCATCGAATAGTACAGAAGAGGAACATAAAATGATGTTGATGAAGATTACTCGTATAATAAAAAGAAGTTTAAGATATAAGTTCTCCATCTAAGAGAAAGAAATCTCCCAAGAATAAGAAGGCAAAGAAGACATATTATAACATTGTATAAGAGGTCTTGCTTATACTTGGTGAATAATAAAAAAGGAAGAATTATTTACTTGAGAAAAAACTGAGCAAAACATCATCCACTGTAGAGAATAGATCTCAAGAGTCTAACATAATAATAGAATGTTTGAATGAATTCCTTAGATGAATTGGGTCTTAATAATGCGTAATATGGAAAATTTATGAAGGATTTACATGATTCTCCACTTTATAGGGATATTTTTATGAAGATGACAAATACAAGGAAGCTGGATTGAATTATGTAGCTTTAGTTATATTTTCATGTTATTGCATATCAAATTCTTATTAATGTGACACTTTTATATTAAGCATTATTCCATAGTTTAAACATTTTAAGTTTGTTTGTATGAATATTTTACTTAATATTAAGTCTATATGTTATATAAATATTTTGTCTATATTTGATTAAACCTTTTGATTGAATGCTTTATGAATTATTTAATGTTGACATTTTAGATACATGGATTTCTTATCAGATTTCGAATTGGATTTTGATGATGACAGAAGAAGGTAATCATTATATTTCTCTAACTAGGGGAGAGAATAAATATTTTCATTTACAAAAACAACCATATAGAACTTCTGCTCTACCATGTCATAATTGGATATTAGAACTTTTGAATGGGAATCCTATAAGGATTTATGAAAATTTAAGAATGAGAAAGATAATATTCTTGAGCTTATGTGATGAGTTGAAGAGTTTAGGAGGCTTAAAGGCAACAAGTCATTTAACTGTGAAGGAACAAGTAGCAATTCTCTTGATGATTATAGGGCATAGTGAGACAACTAGAGCCAATGTAGAATGCTTTCAATATTCAACCTGGACAATTTTGAAGTACATTTGTAAAGTTTTATATGCAGTTAATCGTCTTGCAAAAAGAGTCATTACTCTACCATCTTTTACTAATACATCTCCTAAGGTTCAACAATACTTTTCATATTTTTAGGTACATTCATATACTTAATTACTATTTTAATTATAGAGCAAAAGAATTATTCCAACTCAAAATATCATGTGTTGTTGATCATTTGACATGTGTTTTACATATGTAAAGGCTAGAAGGGAAGGTACTGCAAATGATTCTCGAGTTCTTTTAGAAATAGTGACAAATCCAACGAATCAATTTCTTATGCCTCCACAAGGTATTATATTATTTTAAATAAACATAGTAATTATGATTCATTTTTAATATACTTTTGTTAATATTATGTTCTTTATATGTTAAGTAAGTAGTATTTGGTTGATCCAAGCTCCACTAATATGCCTGTATTCTTTCACCATACCGAGGTTAAAGATGTTATTTGTAAGATTATAGAAGCAGAGAAAGACCTCAAGGACCACAGAAATTGCTTAATTATAGGCATTCTTCATTAAAAAATATTATTAAAAGATGTTTTGGCATTCTAAAAGTAAGATTTCCTATACTTAAAAACATGCTGACTTATAATACGAAGGAACAAAAATACATCGTTATTGCTTGTTGTGTTATACACAATTATATTAGAATGTATGGACAAAGCGATGAATTATTTGACAATTATGATGAAAATGAAGAACAAACTAGGGAAAGTGAAAATGAAGATGCAAGTTTTCAAGTGGAGTGCAATATCACTCTAGCATAACTTCGAGGTATGTGTTTGGAAGCGAGATGAAATTGTTAATTATATTTAATTTGTATATATTTTAATTTTAGCTATAATGATAATTACCAGGATTTGATGATACTATGATTGTCTATGTGATTGGTTTGTGTGTGCTAGTGTATTTTGAGTATCTACTGACATAAAGCAGTAGTAGTTGGTTTTTTTTTTGGAATATACTTGGGCGTTTGTGGCATTTGGTTTGAGCTTGATCTTGTCATGTTCAATTTTGATAGGCTTTGGTAAACTCTGACTAGGAGATATTGCTGGCAGGGGAGTTAGATGCATATATTTTGCTTTTGCGTTGAGCACACCTTTTGGTAGCTCTTGCTTGTACATAACCTTTTATTATTTATCAAGTTCTGATTTACCAAAAAAAATAATTATTTAATTTAAAAATATAATGTATTATATTAAAAATATCAACATAAGAGTATAATTACAAAATAGAAACATGATGATAAAACCAAAAATGTTTTTGTTTTTAGTTTTTTAATTACAAATCTCAATCAAACAGGTTTTTTAATAAAAATAAAGAGCCAAAATAGAAATCAAAAACTAAAAATCAAAAACCACAACAGAAAAATAGAAATGAAACTAAACAATCCCTAAGAAATCAATAAGGGTGTGTAACTAGTAGCTCAAAATAAAAAAGTTGCGATCTTTCAAGCATAGCTCCCAGTAGAATTTGTGGACATTATAGTTTTATTTCTTTGTGTCTAATTAAAGAGTTGACTTGGTTTGTATCGACTTGCTTCATCTAGTACTAGTAACTGATATCGGTATGCCGATGAATGTAACAATAATAATAACAACATTATTTAGTAAGTTTCATTGATATGAAGATTCTAGAAAGAATTTACAATACGTATCCTTATTCTTAGAAAGATTATTTTCAATAAACTCTCATAATATATATATATATAATAAAAAATAAAATAAAAGATAATAAAGATAATACAAAATATAAATAAAAATATATAAATAAGTAATATAATATATAATACAATAAATATGGAATAAGGAAAAGAGTATCAATAAAAAATAAAATAAGGAAATGAATACACAAACAAGGAAGAAGACAAGTACAAAAATAAACCAAACAAGCCATTACTAAAACATAATGAGGTTAACCAAACAAGCCATTACAAAAAAATAATGAGGTTAAGTAAGAAATTGTTTAGGAAAAATAGATTGGAGAGAAGTAATATGTAATAAAAATTTAGGCTAAATATAAGATATAAGACTCGAAGGAAAATATTTAAAAGACCTAAGAAAATGAGAATGACATCTTTATATAAGATCCTTTATTCGTATCCTAGTATGTCAAAATTTTCTATTGTGGGTCATGACTTTGGTAAGTTCTAACAAAGTCATATCATTCTTGATCACTTCCCCTTAATGTTTTTTAGGCCTTTATTTTTTCCTTTTACAGTCTCTAATTACTTTTTTATAGCATCTTCTCATTGGAATGCCAAGGTATCTTCTCTCAACATGTCCGAATCATCTCAGCTTCATCTCTCATAATTTTTCATTAATACTAGTCATCTTTAATTAGTCTCTTACCATTATATTCCTAAATTTATATCTTCTAATAAGGTTATACATCCAACAGAACATCGTCATCTCCGCCACAATTAGCTTATGAGTATGCACTTATTTAATGAGGCAATACTCTGTCTTATATAAAATAGCCGACCTAATCAATAAATGATAGAATTTATCTTTGATCTTGAGTAGTATCTTCTAGTCAAATAAAACTCTTGATGCCCTTCTCCATTTAAGTCATCATGATTTGATACAGTGAACTATGTCTTCATCGATTTCTCTATTAGTTTGGTCGATAGATCCTAGATATTTAAAACATTCTTTTCATGACATAACTTATGAACCAATCTTTACCTCCACATCGGAAGTCACCTTATGGCTCAAAAATCTACACTCTATGGACGAATGTCTAGGTTTCAAATTGCTCAAATTCAGCTTAAAGGTTTTATAAACTTACTGTCAATTACTGTCAATTGTCGTAATATGTCAATATATCATTAAAGGTAGATTTCGTGTCTTTATACAATTTTATGTGACTTTATAATGTTACTACATTATGTCAAATGCCAATTTTGTGTATTGCATGTTAATTTGGATAACAAATAATAATTTTAAATTGATAACATCAATATCTCTCAATCAACTAACTAAGATTTTACAATTTTGAAACATTTATTAACAATAAGATTAGCATACTATCCAATCACCCTTCTTCTATAAGTTGATGCAAGATAAGAACAAACTATGATAGAAAAGTTTAGGTTTCTTTTAACCTTATTCACCAATTTTCTCCATACACCACAACATAAGAATCTAATTTCCAATAGAAAAAACATATTAAAAATACATCAATTATGTTAAAACATAGTTTATAATGAGCCACAAACCTAATGGGTAGGTTTGGATAAAATTGGTGAATAGATCCAAGACCATATAATAAGGTTAGTAATAAAATGATCATTTTATAAATGATCAAAACGTTTCCTACACTTGAATAAGATATTATAAGGTTATATTATTTTAAATTAATTAAGTCAACATTCTTATGACTTAGAAAATATAATCATACCATAATGCTTTTCCAATAAAATAATAGACAAATTAATTATACATAAACTTAAGATGGGTCATATGACTCGACTCGACTATATCTTGTTATCAGAAAGTTGTTTTCAATAATTTTTAGTAAGATTTTACTCCTCTTCCAAAAACTAAGCGACTCATGACATCAATTTAGACCCAAAAAAAAAGCTACTTAAAAGCAGAGATTCAGTATTGAAAAAATGTAAACCATGAGGAATGTTTCAAAAAACTCAAAATTTAACCATATATGATATATCAATGTTTACAATATTTTCAAAATTGATTAAAAAATATAGAAAATAAATAAGAGATGGAAAACAACTTCAAAATTCATAGAAGTGGCTTTGGTACTAATTATTGAAATTTAGACAACAAGCAATAACTTTAAATTGACAACAATAATATACCTCAATTAGCCAAAATAAGATTCTGTAGCTTTGAAGCATGTATCAATGATAAGATTAGAAGAATACCTCCTAAAGGTAATGGAAATTGATTAGCAATATTAACATCCTTTCTTAATAGATTGCTACAGACAAGAACAAACCACAATATAAAAGTCTACAATCCTTCAAAACCTATTCAACATCACCACACAACATCCAAATTTGCGATAGGAAAAATATAAGGTTAATTATTAAAAAATCTTAAACTTTAGTTAATTTTGTAATACTAGTTTAAACTTTAAAAAATAACACTAAAATATTCTAATTTTTAATTTATAAAAAATAGTATAACATTAAGTTATCTGTTAACCTTAATGACATTGCTCACTATATTACATTATTTTTTCCCACCTGACTGCCATATATGATAATTCTATAATGTATGAAATTATTTAATTAATAATAATATCTAATTTAAAAAAAATCCTAAATTCTAACCTAATAACCCTAAAAGTTTTCTTCAATTTACTTTCCACTATGCTGCTCGTACTCTTTGTGTCAATTTTATCCCAGCCTTTAATGTCAATAAGCATGTAATGTGGCCTTCTTATAGATATACCACCAAAATATCCAAAGATACACAAAGAAGATTAGGCTGACTATGAGCAATAATAACCAGTAGAAGTAATCTAGATGGCTTCTGTCTGTTCAAGTTATCAAGAATCTAACCAAGCCATGACTTGTAGTAACTTTAGTGACAATGATTACAAGTAAAGTGCTCAAGTAGTTCCCTAGTGCATTAGTTGTTAATGACAAGAGTTAAGCACATCCTTCTCATGATGTCAAGTGCTTGATCATAGAAAAACTCAATTTGTTTAACAAAGGTGAATACTTCTACATACCCAATAAGGGAATATTATGGAACTTGCTAGAAAATGGACATTAGAATGGTTTCAAGGTCATAGTAGTTGTGAATCCTAACGTAATTTAGCTTGACAACTTCAAGAACTCCGACGACGATCATGGAGATCAATGGACGTCACAAGGCCAATCCCCATACATGGGAGCCAAGTGAATCCTTTTTCATTGCCTGTGAACGTTCTTACAAAATAGGACTATGATCCTATCGTAAATCTAAGTGAGAAGATGATACTGAATGTGTCGAAGAGTGAAAGAGATGCAGATGGGATCTTGAACTTACAGTCCCATGTGTTATCCATAGCGTTTCCTTGTAAAACAAATATGGTACTGATTTTGCCGGATGCGGTAGAGAAGTCCATCTTAGTAGTCCATATGGGTGGCAATTTGATCACTAATTTGAGCTCTTGGACTTTGTTACTGCGTAGAGCCTCCATGAGTTTTTGTTATTTGTGTAAAACGACGGAGCAGAGAGTATGAACAGTTGGGTGGGGAGTGAAATGAAGAAATCTTGTAGGGTTATTAGGATAGATTTTAGGAGTTTTTAAAAATCAAAAATTACTATTAATTTATTAATTAAATAATTTCATACATGACACAATTATCTTATGTCACAGTCATGTAGCAAAATAAAAAAAAATCTTACAAGGCAAGTCATGCCTTTAAAGTTAATAGACAATTTAGCGTCGAACTATTTTGTTACAAATTGAAAGTTAGATCATTTTATTGTCAATTTTTAAAGTTTAAATTAGTATTATAATATTAATTAAAATTTAAAATTTTTTAAATTAACCCAAAAATATATTAATAATACATAATTAAGTTAAAATATAATTATGGTGGGCTACAAGTCTAATTGGTAGGCTTGGACAATATTGATGAATGGACCTAAGGGTCTATAGTGCACTCACACACATGCGCACAAACACGCAAACATATAAGCGCATTTGTGTGCGTGCATTCGATAGATATCTTTTTGTTGTAAAAGTTAAAATTCAACTTGTAGATTCTATATATTAAAAATTGTCCAGTGAGAAAACACATTTTTTTAAACTAAAAATTGTCTAAATTGTCATGGTATAAGAGCTTTTTATCCTAATGATGCCTTTTCTATCATCTCATTCTTATTTAACCTTGTGGCTATCTTAACTCTAATTTCACCTTCATTTATATCAAAACTGGTTCAGATCTTAGTCTTTACATATTCAACTTTTTATCTTAGATTATTATATTTTTACATTAACTGTAGTATCTGGACATCGCGTCTTTAAATAAGTATGATAATTTCTTAGTTCATTTTAATTAAAAATACTCAACTTAGATATTTTATTTTAAGATATTTGTCAAAGGTAAGATACATAGAAGGCATGAGTAATCCTCTTCTTAATAAAAACAAAAGTAATAATGGACACGTCACGTAAGAAGTTAAGGTGCTCAAATCATAGCATGATTTTGAGATTTGCTTGAGTCCAACATCATCTAGAATTTTTGATCGTTCAAGGTTTAGATATGGTATTACTTAAAGAGGCTCTATAATCAACATAATAACGCTTGTTAGTTTTAACTTAAACATAAATTAGCCACTATGCAATATAGAAATCTCTCAATTTCTAGATTCTACTCTAACCTCATATATATTTGGGTTGAATAGATAAATTATTTATTTATGCCACGGTGCCTCATGAAAGACAGCTCTATTTAAATTATTCATGAAACTATTAAAATTGACCAATTTCTTGTGAAACTAAGATTTGGCGTTGAATACACCTTTTATGAATCGAGATCTTGTCTCTTGTTTAGATGTATGTCTCAAGAATGGCATCTAAAGCACTACTAAATATCAAAGATCCACCTTTATTTATATGGCTTGTAGAATACCAAGTAAGACAAAAGGAAAGAATATGAGGTTTTTTTAATTTTTTTTTGCAAATACTTTGGTCATTATGCTTCAAATTGTCTTAGAAAATATTACAACAACTAAAAAAAAAAAAAAAAGTCATACTATTATCTTACTAGATCCTTATGAAGTTGACAACAACATATAATGCCTTAGCTAGTTCCCCTAACGTTAATGGTTTTGTGGATTTAGCATAGTCAATACAAATTGCTCATACTCTTATTCAATTCACGAATCATAAAATGGTTACATAAATTTTTACTTTTTTGCACTTTCTATGTTATTACTCTCAAATAAAAATTTTCCTGTACCTTCCACTTGGTGCTCAGATTATAGGGCTTCTAATCACATGACAAATAATGCTTATTTCCTTAATATTCTAAACAAACATCTTAGAAATCTCAATATTCACATAACTAATAGATATCATTTACTTATCACATTTATTGGTGTTTTCTTAATTGATGTCATTGTTTCCCTTGGTCTTACCCCTAATCTAATTTATTCTGGTAAGTTGGTTGACAATAATTATAAAGCAAAATTTTTAAAATTTTATTGTGATTTATAAGATCAATAATCAAGAATATGGTTAAAAGGGGGCTTAAAGTATGAAATCTTTTTCCTCTTTGATTTCCTTTATTTACATGTTTCCCTTTTATTACTTGTCATTATATTTTTTAAACATCCTAATTCTAATTTACTTTAGGATTTGATAAACTCTAGGATTTTTGGAAATAAAAAGTCACCATCTCTTAATGTTGTTCAATTTTATTGCGATTCTTATAGACTTGGGAAAAGCAAAACTTTTCCATTCCCCACTTATATGCCAAATGTTTTCCAATATTTTGATATGATACATAATGATTTGTAGGGTATAACACTACTTATTTCTCATGGTAATTACAAGTACGTTATCAATTTTATTGACAATTATAGTCGTTTCACATAGAATTATGTTTTATATTATAAAGATAAGGTATTTTCTATTTTTAAGATTTTTCATGCGTATATTAAAACTTAAAATTTTGCCAATATCATAATCCTTCATTCTAAAAATAGGGATGAGTACAAGTTTCATTTATTTTAAGAATTCTTAAAAGCTAATAGGATAATCTCTTAAATTTTATATCCTTCAACTCTACAATAAAATAATATAGTTGAAAAAAAGAATAATCACCTTGTTGATGTCATTTAAACTCTTTGTTTAGAGTCTTTTATACCCTCTTGTTTTTGGTATAAAGCCCTCTTTGCAGTGTCTATCTCATTAATTGGTTGTTCTCTCTCTCATTGAACTATGTTTCTCATTTCACTTGAATATTTGGTCATGCGTTATAATCTTCATACTTTTGGTAGTGTATGTTAGATCATTTCCCTACATACAGATGTACTAAATTCATAGCTTAATCTATTGAATGTGTATTTTCAAGATACTCTATACATGAAAAAGGTTTTCTGTGTTATAATATGATTGATAGCTTTCTATGCTTCTAAGAAATTATTAATTTTAAAACTCGCAAGTGCTTGACATAGCAGTAGCTAGCATAAGCAAGTACGGATCGATCCCACTAAGACTGTAAGTACTAGTAATTAATCTTTTCTTATTATCTAACTATTGATTCAAAGTTGTGGATTTGATTAAAATTTAAACTAAACAACTAAAATAAGATTTAAACAATACTGAACTTGGAACAAGGAAATTACTAAAAAAATTCAATATCAAATAGTAGTACCTAGGTGATGAATCCCCTTAAGAATCCTTAAATATTTGTAATATAGCAGCTGAGTCGGGTTGCACAGAATGGGGAAAGGAAGAAGAAGAACAGCAGAAGAAGAAGAGAGAGCAGAGGAGGGAGAGTGAATAGAGGATAAGAGAATATGTATTAATTTTCAGTTATGTCCCCTCTAGGACAACTGTAGCATAAAATATATCCTCATGTAAGTAAGTTTGTTGTAACCGTAGAACTAGAAATAAAATAAATGAAAAAAGAAAATGATTACAACAATTTATGCTTGCAACGTGGTCTGTTCTTTAGTGGATCTTTAGCCTTGTAGTAGAGTCCGTAAATCCAATCCGTAATGGGTCATAACACTCCATGCGCCTTAGAAGGACCCTTGACCTCAAGGGTTAAAATTTGGGAACTGGCTTTGGATAAATCAAGGGTCCTCCCACGTGGCTTCCTCAGCTTCGCGATCCTTCCACCACACGAGCCACTTCAATCCATCTGGGTTTCTGTGAGTGACGAACCGCTTCTTAATCATGGCTTTGGGTCGATCTTCTGTTGGTGTTGTTCTGTCCTCGATCGGTTCGTTGGTTGGTGTTGTTCCCAAACCTAGTGCCTTCTTCAGCAACGATACATGAACCACTGGATGAATACGACTCCCTGCTGGTAGATCTAGCATATACACGACTGCTCCCACCTTCTTCTTTATCCAATAAGGCCTGTAGTATTTAGCACTCAACTTCTTATTTGTCCATTTATTTATAGATCTCTGAAGATAAGGTTTTAATTTTAAATAGACAAGATCTCCTTCTTCAAAGGTTCTCTCAGTCCTTCCTCTATCCGCCTGAGCCTTCATCCGATCTTTGGCCCTGAGAAGCTGCAGCTTCAGTGAGGAAAGCATGCGTTGACACTCCTCTAAGTAACTGTTGACACTCTCCACAGGCGAAGGTAACTCCAAGGCCGCAGCTTGTGGTGGTAGAGGGTACCCATACAGAGCTTGGAACGGCATGGTTTGAATGACGTTATGAAAGTTAGTGTTGTACCACCATTCAGCTAAGTGAAGCCATCTATGCCACTGCTCGGGATGCTAGTGTGTCATACACCTCAGGTATGTCTCCGGACACTGATTTACTCTTTATGTTTGACTGTCTGTTTGTGGGTGATATGATGAGCTCATTTTGAGCTGTGTGCCCATGTTTTTGAACAATTCCTTCCAGAATAGGCTAGAAAATACCTTATCCCTATCTGAAATAATTGACTTAGGGGTTACATGTAGTTTATACACCCCTTGCATGTATAATTTTGCCATATCTGAAGCTGTGAAAGGATGAGATAGGGCTAGGAAGTGTGCATATTTTGTATAAGTGTCTACCACCACCATAATAACATTCTTCCCTTCCGAATATCTATTTCCATATCTGTTTCCAAGCTCCTTCTGGTACTGGCATAGGTTGCAATAAACCAGGGTAGGGGACATTTTCATGTGTACATTTTTGACAAATTTCACATGCTTGGATGTAAGCATTCAACTTACTCTTCATTCCTGGCCAGTAGAATAGTTGTTTGAGTCTGTGATAGGTGGCCTTGAACACTGAGTGTCCACCAGTGGAGGAAGCGTGTACTTCCTATAATATTATTTCCCTAAGGTTGCCTATAGCTCCCATATACAATCGTCCTTTGTACCTTAGAACTCCTTTTTTGAAGTTGTAGGAGCCAGTCCCTTGAGTGTCTTGTAGGTCCACTAATGCAACATGTTGAGCTTTAGTATCCCCTTCATAGCTTTCCACTAATTGTTTTACCCATGCTGGTTAAGTAGTAGTTAAGGCATGTAGTTCTGCTTCTTCTGATTCAAACTTTCAGGACAGAGCATCTGCTGCTTTGTTCTCCTGCCCTTTTCTATAGTGAATTGTGTAGTTAAGACCCATGAGTTTAGTTAAACTCTTCTTCTGCATTTGAGTTTGAATTCTTTGTTGCAGAAGATATTTTAGGTTGTAATGATCTGTTCAAATAATGAAGGATGAGGCTTCTAAATAATGTCTCCATTTGTCTATAGCTGAAGTGATTGCCAATAGTTCTTTCTCATAAACTGATAGGTTCTGATTCCCAGGACAAAGGGCCTTGCTGAAGTAGGCAATAGGTCTCTTCCCTTGCATGAGGACTGCTCAAATTCCACAGTTGCTAGCATCTATTTCCAAGATGAATAGTTCTTGAAAATTTGGGAGGGCTAGTACTGGAGCCGTTGTCATAGCCTCCTTCAATTGTTGGAAGGCTTGCTCTGCTTCTTGCTCCTAATGAAATTGGTCCTTCTTGCGTAGTGCTTTTAGAGACTTACAAATCCACCCATAATTCTTGATGAACTTCCTATAGTAACTAGTAAGACCAAGGAAACCCCTTAGGGCTTTGACATTAGTGGGTGTCAGGTAATCCAACATTGCCTGAATCTTTGAGGGATCAGTAGCCACTCCTTCCCCCGATATAATGTTTCCTAAATATTCCACCTTGTCTACCCCAAAAGCACATTTCTTCTTTTTGGCAAATAGTTATTTTTGCCTTAAGATTTGCAACACAATCTGTAAGTGTCTCTTATGAGTTGCAAGATCAGGACTATATACTAGGATATCATCAAAGAAAACAAGAACAAATTTGTGTATGTAAGTTGCAAATACCTGGTTCATCAATGCTTGAAAAGTTGCAGGGCATTTGTGAGACCAAAGGGCATTACCTTGAATTAATAATGTCCTTAATTAGTCCGAAAGGCAGTTTTGTGAGTATTTGTTGTTGTGGTTCTGATTTGATGATAACCAGATGTTAGGTCAATCTTGGATAAGATCGTAGCTCCATGTAGCTCATCCATCAAATCTTCTACTATAGGAATAGGAAATTTATCCTTGACGGTGATGTCATTAAGTCCTCTATAGTCTACACGAAACCTCCATGTGCCATCTTTCTTTTTAACTAGCAATGCTTTTAACATTCCATGCACCAGCCTTTCCGCTTCAGTTTTTTGGTAGTAAGAGTATCGGTAGGGTCGTATGTTTACAGATTTTGAATGAGGTTTTAGGAGAATTTGGTGGTCTAAGGCTTTATGGGGAGGTAAGCCTCTAGGTTCTTCAAAAACATCTCTATACTCCTCCAAGAGTGAAAGTAAGTGGGGGTTAATTTCCTGAGGTTCCTTTTCTTCAATTATTAGGAAGATATGCCCAGTCATGCCTTTGATTCCCTCATTGAAAAGTTTCTAGACCTTTGTTCCTTTGAGAAGTTGAAAAGTTTTGTGCTCCTTTTGAGTCCTTAAAACTACTCTATCTTCACCATTGTTCACAATCACTTCTCTAGATTTCAAATCAAAATAGATTGGATTGTGTGCTTCCATCCAATCCAACCCCAAAACTAAATCGCAGCCTCCCACATTGAGTATCTTTAGGTCTGCACAAAATTTATGCCCTTGCATCTCCCAATTGAAGTTTTTAATTTTGTGAGCGGATGTTACTTTTGCCCTATTAACAACTGTGACAGTTAATGGTGTTATTTCCTTCTTTGACAGATCAAGCATTCTCAATAGAGTCTCATCTATGAAAGAATGAGTACTACCCGTGTCAATTAAAACACTAACCTCGTGATTTCCTACCATTCCCTTAATTCTAAAGGCATTAAGTGAGGATTTCCCACTTAGGGCATTCAACTATATTACTACATCTTCATTCCCATCATTAGTTCCTTCCATAATAACTTTTGTCCCTTCCTCTTCCATTTCCTCTGGACATTCTTCCTCCTCCATCTCTTCGATGAGCATATGTAAGATCTGTTTAAGTTTATATTGGTGCCCAGGAAAATATCTATCTATACACTTATAACACTTACTTGGTTCTCTGGTATATGCATGTTTAGTAGTGGTTGATTTGTTGAGGTTAGCTGCTGTGATTTTGTTGTTTGTGGATGGGTTGAGATAGGGAGGTTTATTGGATATAACAAAACTAGTTACCTTGTTTGCACTGCAGGTTTTGGAGGTCTGAGGTGTAGGGTATTTATGAAGGGCTTCATTTAGCTTTGCTTGTTCATAGGCTTCTTGAAGGGTGGAAGGCTTAAACCTCTTGACTGCCCAGCCCAGAACTTCTTGTAGGCCTCCAATGAAAACTTTCACTAGGTAATCTTGTGTTAAACCAGGATTCATTCTTCTAATAAGGGACTTGAGTTCTTCGAACTTCTTCTGATAAGCCTCAACTGTGTCTGTTTGTTTAAGTCTGTGAAATTCCTCTATAACATTAGCTTCAATATAGCTAGTAAACCTACTGCACAATTCCTCTGCAAACTCTTCCCAAATCAGTTGTGATTTACCTTCTTTCCAATCTTTATACCAGATGTCCGGCTTCTCATCCAGGAGCATGGTTGCTGATTCCACCTTGTTTTTCATCAGGTATGTTATAGATCTGGAATATTTTCTGACATTTTCTAACCCACAACTTGGGCTGCTTGCCATAGAAATGACTAAAGTCCATTTTGGGCCATAACATATTGGATGTTTGGAGTATTGGAAGGACATTTGTGGTCGGGGAATGTTGTGTTGGGTTTGTGGTGGTATTTGTGGAAGTATGCTTGGTGTTTGGTATTGGTAGGGTTGGTGAATTTAGGATTCTAGCATATGTTCTGGATGAGGGTGAGGCAGATGTAGTGATAGGGTTTTGGTGTTGATTGGTTTTGATGGTTTCTAATAGGGCTAGTATGGATTTAAGGTTTTCTTCAATTCTTTTGTTGGTTTCAAGCTGAGCTTTGGTCATGTCGGCTTGCATGGTTTTCATTTGTGTTTCTAATGCCTTCACTTGTTCATCCAGGGTCTTTAGTCTGGTACCTTTGTGAGCCATAGCAGCTAGATTCTCTGATACCATATGTAATACACCAGCTGAGTCGGGTTGCACAGAATGGGGAAAGGAAGAAGAAGAATAGTCGAAGAAGAATAGTCGAAGAAGAAGAGAGAGCAGAGGAGGGAGAGTGAATAGAGGATAAGAGAATATTGTATTGATTTCCAATTATATCCCCTCTAGGACAACTGTAGCGTAAAATCTATCCTCATGTAAGTAAGTTTGTTGTAACCGTAGAACTAGAAATAAAATAAATGAAAAAAGAAAATGGTTACAACAATTTATGCTTGTAACGTGGTCTGCTCTTTAATGGACCTTTACCCTTGTAGTAGAGTCCGTAAGTTCAATCAGTAATGGGTCATAACAATATTAACCATTTATCTTTCAATTATATTATTGATTATTGGATCGTGAAAATTTCTATCTTATATTAATATCTTTCTCAAGACTACTAACAACTAATCCATAAGTTAATTAATATAAATCTTTCTAGTTAAAAGTCTTAGAATTGCATTATCTATTTATGAATTTTACTATTAGTTTTGACCATAATCTAAACTATTTATATCAACCTATGTCTATGTTAGCATACAACTCCTTCCAATTATGGTAGATCTATTCATACAAGAGGATTTCTCAATCTCAGTTATATGAAATCAAATTATGAACTGATATTCTAGATATATTAAAATAAGAATAAAGCGCATAATTGGGTCGCAATAAACCAATCAATAAAATTGCATTAAATAAAATATCAAATCATATTATTGTCACAACTTAGGGTTCATCACACTTAGGCACTACACTTTTTAGTTCCTACTTATAGAAAACGAAACTAAAGACAAATACGCAGAAAACTGATAGGAAAAAAAGAAATCTTAATTCTAAATCTACTTTTTTTTCCTAATCGATCTTTTTGCAAAACCAAACTGGATGTTGTTATCTATCGAATCTTTTGACTTATTCTTCATGTTTTCCTCATCCCTTTATCAGAACTATAACCTCTTTATAAGTTGTACGAATCAAAATCTTTTAAAAACTCGACTCTGTTTGTTTTGCCTCCGCTCACGTCCTTTTAAAGTAAAAACTAGGGTTTTTGGGTTATACACGGTCAACATACACTAGTATGTAGGTGACCATGTATCTCTAGAAATACTTAAATTTGTGATTTCATACGACCACAAAGAATTACACGGGAATTAGGCATGACTATGTATATCAATATACATGGGTATGTAACTTCACATGACTAGAACAAAATACTTCAAATCTTCATACATTTACAGAGACTTATACAGTCATTATATAGGATCGCGTAGGTCCAAGTTACTTCAAATCTTCGTTCCATGTCACAATTTCATCTGAATTCTTCCCCTTTTGGCCCAAGAAAGCAATTATCACCTACAAATGTACTTGAAGTGAATTAAGTACCAGAAATACTACAAAACTAGTAAATAACAAACAAATCACATTAAATATAGATGTATAACTATAGTTAAATAATCATTTTTTATAATACTAAATTGTGGCATATTTAGATTTCTTAAAATGTCCATTTTTCTAAAATTAATATTTTTATTCATTTACGATAATTCTTTTTCTCTTTTATTTCCTTTTTCTCCTTTGTTTACTGACTCTATGGGCCTTACATAATGTAAATTGCTTTTTGTTCATCAATTACATAACATTGCCACATCAACTCAAAATTTGGTAGCATTTGAGCTTTCCTAAGATATTTTTCTATCTGATGATCATGTTATGGCAACTCCTAAAAAGGCAAAAAGTTAGTTAGTGTATAGTAGGGAATCAATGGGGAAACTATTCGGAGAAATTATTTCACATCATGGTTGGTCACAATCCTAACTCAAAAAAGGAAGATATATATAGCTACCTGTTTCATTCCTCGAAGAACTTACCACATATAGAAAAGCATTAACTAGATAATTGGTGAGCAAAGTGGTAAGCAATTATCACCTACAAATGCACTTGAAGTGAATTAAGTACCAAAGAAACTACAAAATTAGTAAATAAAAAATAAATCACATTAAATATATATATAAATATAGTCAAATAATCATTTTTTATAATACTAAATTGTGTCATATTTAGATTTCTTAAAATGTCCATTTTATAAAATTAATATTGTATTCATTTACCATAATTCTTTTTCTCTTTTATTTCCTTTTTCTCCCTTATTTACTGACTCTATGGGTCTTACATAATGTAAACTACTTTTTATTCATCATTTTCATAACATTGCCACACTAAATCAAAATTTGGCAGCATTTGAGCTTCCCTAAGATATTTTTCTATCTGATGATCATGTTATGGCAACTCATAAAAAGGCAAAAGTTAGTTAGTGTATAGTAGGGAAGCAATGGGAAAACTATCTAGAGAAATTATTTCATATCATGGTTGGTCACAATCCTAACTCGAAAAAGGAAGATACATATATAGCTACCTACTCCATTCCTCGAAGAACTTTACAAATGCCACATATCATATATTTTTTGAATATGAATATTTGAAAGAAGTGTTGATAAAACTTTAAAGTCATATTAAAGACAAATAATGATCACCAATTAGAGGAGTTTCATGGAATGGTTCACAAAGCATAAAACACTAGAAAAGGGAGACAAAAGTTTAATTCTAATAACTTTTGGAGGGTGTACACACTTAATATGGAAAGAAGAAGTAACACATTATTTGGGGGCATAAAAGAACTTGACAACATGTGTTGAATGAAATGTTCAATTGGATAAAAGAACGTATAGCCTTAAACGTGAAATTTGAGGATTATAGATCACAATTTGTAAGGTCTTGGAGTTTAAGCTAAGTTGAACATCATTCAGTACATTTGTGATGATTAAGAAGATGCCTTAAGATGAAAGGCAAAGATAATAGGGATAATAAGACAATTGTGAACGTGTGCAAAGCTGAAGGCCTCTTGTAACTTTGCAATTTTGCAAAGATTCATGCATTTAACTTTAAATAAAAGAACTCCTAAAAAGGTTAGTCCCCTTTTAACATAGTACTCAATTTTTGGTAGTTACTAAATATACCATTTGTATTCTCTCCTTAAAACAGACAATAAAGAATAAGTGTTGGTGAAAAGTTATTGAAATATAATTTCTTTTACTTAAAGAAAACCATATGTAAGGTATCATTTAATGCCCCTATCTATAAAATCTCTTATGATCTTCATGCTTTTTTAATATCAAGATCCATTCTAATCGATCTATAAACCATCATAAGGCTTAGTTAATTAGAAAATAAACAAGAATAGGGCCTAAACTATAATGAGACTTTTGTACTTATATCCAAAATGACCATTGTATGAACCTTTCTAAAACTTATTGCATCTCAATCATGGTCATTATATCAAATAGAAGCTAAAAGCTAATTCATTCATGATGATCTCAAGGAAGAAGTTCACATCAAACTTCCCTCTAGTTTGGATTTTTCCTAACCTAATAATATTTGTAAACAATATCACTCTTTATATGGTTTGAATTAGGCACCAAAATTATTGTTTGAAAAATTGTGATATATCATCCTTATTTTTTTATTCCCTTAAATTTACCTTGACTCCTCTCTTTTTATATGAAGGACATCAAAAGGCATCATACTCCTTATATGTGAATGATATTGTTATCACATGTTCTAATCTGGAGTTTTATTTTAAAATTCAAGAAATGTTGCAATTTAATTTTTACATGGATGATCTTGGACAACTTACCTATTTTTTGGGTTGAAAATACATCAACAACGTCACTGTATTTTCATAAATCAACAAAAGTATATTTACGATCTCATTCAATTGGTTAACTCAATAACATTACTCTTATTGACGCTCATATAAAAATTAACATGAATTGTCAACATGACAAAAGACAGTTTCTTAAAGATCATTTCTTATATTGAAAGTTAGTAGGTAGTCAAATTGCCAATATTTTACATATTATTAAGGATTAAACACCTATAATGTAGCATCTTTATAGTATGTTTTACAAAAATTATATGATTTTTTCCTATGTTTAGTTTATTGTCATGTAGATGATGATATTAAAGGAGAAATCCTAGATTCGACTACATTATTCTTTATTGTTGTTCTATTGAGAAGATATTAGAGTCATTTGGAAGCTAACAAGATGGATAATAACTTTGTAGAAGGCATTAGAGATCTAATCAAGTTCAAAGGTTCTGAAAATTGGAGAATTTGGTTAGGTATATAAGCAATGGACACAACTAGGAGACAAACGCTTGTCTCTCACAAGGTTCAAGAGTTAAAGAAATAGAACTGAATCAATCCCAGTTACAAGAAGGTGTCAGGCACTAGACATAGCTAGGAGATAGGAAACTATCTCTTGTAAGGTTCAAGTGCTGGAGAAACAGAACCTAAATAATGTCAATTGCAAAATAGTGTTAAGCGTCAGTTAAACACTAATTTGAGAAAGCCAAAGCTCAAAAACAAATTGGTACTAGCGTGAAAATTAGTATGAAGCTGGACTCGTAATATGTATTCCTAGAACATCCTAAATTAAAAGTTTAATCAACTTAGGAATTTATGATGTAAACCTTAGCTACAAATACTCTTATTATGGTTAGTTGGAGAGAGCTTTTCGGGTGGTGTGTGACAACCACCTTGAGTTTTAATGATTGTTTTAGGGTTTTTTAACATCTAAGATGGCTTTAGAACAAGGATTAGAAGAAGATCAACCTCAACTTAGATATATTGGGATATCTTGTTTTATTTTTCCTTCTTTTCTTTCTTTCACATTAAGACTGGGTTGTTTGAGTTTTGTTTTCATTAGATTGAGTAGCTGAAATCCATAAGCATGGTTACGGATGTAGTTTACGATAAAAATTTCAATTATCAATAGATAATGAATTATCGTTTGGTTGAATTTATTCTCTTTGATCTTAATTATTGGATTGTTATTAGCCACCATAGATTCAATTATAAGAATTGCATGAAGGATCAATAGGTAAAGCATGATCTGTTCATTAGGAGGGTAAAGATTTCCTAAACTAGGGTAATAACTAAATAGGTTAATTATCCTTAACGAATTTGACTAAAGTTAATTGTACGAGCAACATGTGGTAGTTCATTGAATATAATTGTGTGCCTAAGGAGAGGCCATAGACACTCAATTATTATTTCAACATTGATAATCAATCTTACATGGTTATTGGAATTTCCCAATAAGTAAACCTAAAAGTTCTAATGTTTTATTATCTTAATTTCTCGTTATTTAATTCTATCCTTTGATTAGGATTAATAAATATAGTATTATAATCTTTGTGACATTGATACTCTAAAATATTCTAGAATTATTATTTGTTATAATTGATGTTGTAGATAGATTTGATAAGTAGTCTTACCTATATAACCATAGCTCACCTAGATATTTTTTATTGTGTCCATATTGTAAGCAGGTTCATGCGACCATCTTAATATTTACACTTACCTTCAGTTGGAAATCTACTATTGGATGTTGCATGTTGATTGGTGAGTCTTATCTCTTAGAATTGCATGAAGCAAGACAATGTCTCCAAATCTTCTATTGAAACACAGCATCACATCATATCTACCGATGCTCAGAAATCATTTGTTTACAAGATATCCTTAAAATTTTGATTTTTCTCAAGTTTAACCAACTCCATTACAAACTGATAACACCACTACCATAAATTATAAGTAATGTTATTTATCACAAATGTATAAAGCATATAAAATTCGATTGTTACTCCATTTAAGAAGCCTATAATCGCTAAATTGTCACTCTGTCACGTATCACCGCCACTCGACAAGCAAATTTACACATGTGAACCCAACCCACCGACATCAATTTGACAGATTTCAATATATTGACATCAATACGCTACCATCAAAGGCTGGTTTTGCCACTTACTATTCAATTTTTTTTTTATTTACATTAGGTATCCCAACTTAGCCGGACTAATCC
The DNA here is from genome assembly GCA_027563865.1 of Erythroxylum pelleterianum. Classification (NCBI taxonomy): domain Eukaryota; kingdom Viridiplantae; phylum Streptophyta; class Magnoliopsida; order Malpighiales; family Erythroxylaceae; genus Erythroxylum; species Erythroxylum pelleterianum. The sequence goes on from JAOQMR010000005.1 coordinate 19,148,558, forward strand.
TGAGCCCCTAAGACCCCACCCCAAGAATCCTAGCGGAGGTAAATCTGAAACCTCAAGATCCCTCAAGTTCCTACGTAACCTGTACACTTCTACATACAAAGAGATGTCACATACTTAATTGGTCGACTGCTGATTGATCACTGACCCTCCCGCTCAGTATTAGGTTCCCAGCAACCCTCGGATTCCCTAGTAGCTTCAACTCCCATACTGCCGCTGGAAACAAGGCGTCCGTAATTAATCCGATCAAGAAGCTGTATTCAGGAAGCTAGAGGTTCATCAATTAGGAAGAAATTCCATTTCCCCTCCTTTGGCGTGACTCGAATTCAAGACTTTTTGATATCTTGTATGTAAAGGAGTTTAAGCTCGCCTGAGGATCAACGTATTGAGGAAACTTCTATAATCTCAGTTTTATGTTCCTCATTCTCCGGCAAGTTTGGAAATTTAAAGATGAAGGAAATTAAATATTAGACCCGCTTGAAAACTTCTGAACTTGTGCTTGGATTGTCCGTTGAAAAGAGTGAAAATGAACTCTTTTTTGGACGTGCAGCAGCATTCAAGCGAAGAGGCGCATAAAACAAACACTAATTTCCTGAAACGAAGATTTGATAGCTTTGTACCAAAAGAGACAAAGCAAGAAAAGGGGAAAGGCTCACTATGGAATCGTATGAAGGTTTAAGATACACGTATGACTAAGTTACAAACTTGGAATGAGAAAATTGCTCCTTCAACGAAAAAGTGAACACCTCATTTGCAATTTACCGTCAGCTAATATGTATTCCACCGCGAGGCTTTAAGCAGGGATAGCGTTGTGAGTTGCCTTTAAATGAAAGTTAAGAAACCAAACCAGTTCTTCCAAGAAACATTGATTAGTGAAAAAGCAGACAGTTTTCTTTGTCAGGACTGCATAGCACTTCATGATATAAATTGATCATCATTGTCGTGTAAATGTCTTGAAACCTTTTCTCTCAAAGTCTTTTATCAATGCCCAGCTGGTTTGAGTTCTGACATCAGATAAAAAGTGGAACCTAAACATGCAAGCTCCTATGGAGAACAGAGGTGGAAGTAGAGAGGATTGTATCACTTCCCCTTCCTGGTACCAAGAGGAGCAATCAACTTCAGATAGCCCACAAAACTTTCAACATCCAAGACTTTTCATAATTCTGTTAAGCCTGTCAATAACAACATCTGGTCGAACATGAGAACCTTCGAGATTGATGGCATGGTATTCCAACCCTTTCCACTGAGCAATCAATTGAAAATGTGGACGTCTGAAGTAGCTGCTAATGATTTCTAGAATTACTGTTTGTGGTGTAGCAGATACAATGTGAGTTAGACCGGCACCATGAGCACCAACAATAACTGAAGCCTCTTGAATGGATCGGACCTGCTCCTTCAAGGGCATATGTGCAAACAACCCATTGACAAGGTTCACTTTGCACTCCAAATGATTATTTGCCCAGATCTGCAAGGCATCAAAGACTTCTTGCTCATTGCTAAGTCTTGATTCAACTTTACCAGCATGTCTTGGATGGGCTAAATAATCTTCACGTCTAACAAAGAGAACATTATGACCTGATGCTGGTTTTTCAGCACCATGTCTGTTGACAGGAAAGTCAAAAGCTGCTCTAATCATTTCACCAAATTCAGATAATCGCGCTGTTTTCTTGTTATCAGGTTTCTTCCAAAGATCATGTGCAGATGCCCCTCGACAATCAATCTCTTCAGTCAGGCCTTTAAAAAGTGGTGTCTCATAACCCAAAGGAACAAAAACAGCATGGCGAAAACAAACTGGACCACTGAAATTTTTTGCATACCTAACACTTGAAAACAATGCTTTCCAAGTTTCCTCCAAAACGGTCTATAAAGTTCCAGAAATTAAGCAAAATTAGCTAATATGGAAAATAATGAACTATTTCCTTTTTATTCAAGGCAGAAAAAGTAAACAGTTAAAAGTAAAGGCAGGAAAGGGGAATTGGGGAGCTCCTTTTACCAAAAAAGGAAGTAACATATTAGCCTGGACACATTGATTCAAGGCTTAGCAAAGAAGAACTTATATAAATGGTGCATCTGGTCATTATAGATTAAGAGCACAACTCTTAAATAATCCTGTACTTCTTCTATAAGACATACGAATAAGTCCCTCTTGAAGAAGATGAATGGATAGACAACCCGTTTAGAAAGAAACAAGTACAAAATAAAGCAAATAGTAGAAAAGGAATCTGAATCAGCCCAACAACCTTCATTCATAATCATAAATTTGGACCCAGCTATTAAGGAACAGTAACATTTTCAGAGTAGTTATTCAAACTGTGTGTAAACTGACACGCGTATACCTAATGTTGATGTCCTAGATTTATGGGAAACAATGTCCAGTATAACTCTTAGTTTAATAAAAAGATCCACTTTCCACCGGCAGAAATGGTAATAGCCAGTCGATTAAAGCCATCTCGAGTAACTAGATACAGCAGTCTTTGCCATAATAAAAGTTTTTGCAAATTAAAACACGAAAATCCTGACTAACCCTTTCAAACCAGTCAATATATATTCTTCCCTAATGCACATAGGCAAGACCAATCAGAAAAGTTATATCCTTATTATACGTTTCCACATTTCCTTGCTGTTTCTTCATTCAATTATAAAAACTTAGATCAGAGAAAGGAAACACATTAGACGAGAACAGAAAGTAGACTCACTTTACAGTGTCCATCTACAAAAACCAAATGAGGCCGATAGGGCAAGTCAGTGACTTTAGATGCTACATACGCACTATACCAATCTGTAACAGTATGAAACACATTCGCATACTCAAACCGCGTAACCAAAAGGGTCGGCTCCTCAATCCACTGCAAGCACACACAAGATCACGACATAATTAAAATCTGGTCTCTAATGGTAACAACACAAGTAAGCAGATCATTCACGTTGATAAATGCATTTGAATCATAAAGATGCAAGCTTAAAACATTAAAACAAGCGAAGAAAACCCAATGAACCTGATCACAAATGAACTCCTTTTCATTCACGACCCGAATCGACCCGATCAACCCACGCATAGTATGCTTCACAATGTCGTTTTGTGGCACATACATATCCAAAAACTCGTGACTCACAAGTCTTCTCCTTTTCTTCTCAATCCCCAACACCTCAAACGCGCCGTATTCAAAGTCCGGTAGCTCCTCCTCCTCACCCCTTCCGATCACCGTCTCAATCGTCTCCCCGCCAACAGACATCCTCACCCTCTCCGGCACCATCCGAATGCTCCCTCCCTCGCACACTGAGCTCCGCAGCGTCTCGCTGTACAAGCATCGGAACCATCCTGGCGCCGGCGACCCTCCGGCCGAACGTAGCACGTCGACGCGACGGGTGAAGCCGTTGCCGAAGTAAGCCTCGCATGAACGGAAAGTGACATTAGGGTTTTGGTTCCATGGGAGATAAGAAGGGAGAATCGGCCAAGGCTTCAGGTAGTGGCGGCTGGGTAGGACGTCAGCGGAGGGAGGCGGCTTGAGGTAGCCGGCGGTGTTGCGTTGATCGGGTTGGTGGTGGTGAAGAGAGAAGTAGAGGAAGAGAGTAAGAGAGTTGACCGCGAAGAGCGCAAAGATGATCTTGAGAAGTTGGGAGCGTCCTGTATTCATTATTTCCGTGCCTTTTCTTGTGCAGTACCTCTGTAAAAAATTTACAACAGTTTCTCTCCCTACAAGGGTGAGACCGTCGGAGACGAACCAAAGTGGGGTCTTATGTCTTAACTCTTAAGTGTTATGTCTTTATGGGTTCTGGGATCACTTTTCACTTAGTAACGGCGGATTTGACAACTTAAGAGTATAGTACTTTTTATATTATGTTAAACGTAGAAAACAGCTAAAACCCAGATTGATGTTTTGTACTTTGCTTCGCCAAAATTGTTGGGAAATATTTACATTTACGTCTGTTTCGAACTACCAACTACGATGTTTCTTTGGAAGCAATCCCCATTCCACTGAAAGTCTCCGATAACACCGTCTGGTCTGGTCTGAAACTGAAACCCACATTCAATTTATTGCTTGCCTTGCCGTCCGTGGGGAAAGGAACTCTCCAGCTGTGGTGAGTGTCTTAGCTACATTTCCTTTTTATAGTGCCTTTTAAGTAAGCCAGTGGAGGTATCTATACACGTATTAAGACAGACCAACTTGACATTTGGAAGAAAGAAAAGAAAGATTGTACCAGTATCGATTACTCCAATACTTTCTGTTTCCATGTAAAATCTTGATATATTTTAGACATTTTACACATTTTTAATTGACTTTTAATATACATACATTTTCTTAATCAACTAAAAATAGGCCTCGTTTGGTAAGATACTGATTGGCATGCTTCAACTTTTTGAAGAGTCAAACAGCTATAAATGATGTTTGGCAGCTGATCTAAAAATGCTCCTATACAGGAGCATTTTCTTCAAACATTTAAGTATTTAAGCATCAAAAGACTATTATACCCTATGTAATAAAAGAGTGATTCCGTATCACAACAACTTGAGTTGTTGAAGATAAGGTGATTCCATATCATAGATTAGTATATCAAGACTTTGCACAATGAAAAACAACACCTAAGTGTAAATACAACAGATACCAACTTTTGTTTGGTAATGTTATATATAAATTAATATACTTAAAAATATATTTACATCTAAGTATGATAAATTGTAGAAATATAAATTTTA
>JAOQMR010000005.1:19160897-19172484 GCA_027563865.1 Erythroxylum pelleterianum
ATTTTTAAGTTTTATTTAATTTATAATTATTATTAGTAATAAAATATTTATTATTATTTTAAAAACTTTGAAAAAATTAGGGGGGGGAGGATAGGTAGGAGAGAGGGAGGAAAATTTTGAAAATTTTGCAAAAAAATTCTCCAATTTTTTAAAATTTTCGGTACCGACCAGTATTTGACCGGTATTTTGAATACTGGCCGGTACAACCGAAATTGGCCAGTACCGGCCAGTATGTTTGTCCAATACCACAGACGAAATTCGGGTACCGTTTTCTGACCGGTACGGTACCTTCAGGCCGGTACTGGCCGGTACGGAACGGATTTCATTACATTGGTATAATATAATCAATCAAAGAGTTAATAATAATAATGTCCGACATTTCGAACATTGTTTTGCTGCGATTATTTGGCATTAATTTTTCTATCTCCTGTGTGTTAACGAATAAATAGGTAGTTTCGAGTACAAAATAGTACACGAAAACAGGACGATTACATTCCGCTCATATTTAAGTGGGAAATTTCAATAAAGTATAAGCATTTTAATGTCAAAATTAATGTCATAAATTAACAAATATGAAATGAAATTTTACAATAACAATACTCTTTGCTTAGGAAAAAAATAATTTTGAAAACAAAATGAATTAATCACAAGTTTAAAAGTATTCTATACTTTGTATTTTAACTTTATTGTAAACAATTGGACTATAAAATACAAGATTTTAAAATTAGAAAATAAGTTACTTAGTAAGGATTGATTAAAATCAATACTAAAAAAATTAGGTAAATAAGAACCTTGTGGATGGATTTCTTTACTTTCATGAAAGAGAAAAAAAATACTTAATAGAGAGAAGCAAAATTGAATTAATTAGTGAAAAGTTTTACATGTTAAAAATTATTATCCTTGCTATTTAAATTATATTTTTATAGAGGAAAATTATTTTAAATATAAATAATGACAATAAATTTAAAATACTAAAAGTTTAAATAAGATGAACTAAAGGTTTTTTTTTTAGAAATGAAAAACAATTGTATGCACACTAAGGGCAGATATGTGCTCGCCTGAGGGCCAATGGCACTGGGAAAAATTCAAGCATTACCTCCCTGCTTCGGTTTGCATGGCCATCGTTGTTGTTTCCCCTCCAGCCTTGGACGCTGTGGAGGATGCACTGCAGTGGGGTCCGACTCCTTTTGGACGGTTCACGGTGGCGTCCGCCTATGAGCTCATTGAGGGGTCCCACACCGTCGACAATGCTCGTCTCTAGGACCTTATCTGGAAATGGTCGGGACCTTAGCGCATTCGCGCTTTCCTCTAGCTAGCCTGTAAAGACGAGCTCCTTACCAACCGTCAACAGGTGACTCGATACCTGTCTACGGTTTCGGGTTGCCTTCATTGTGATCTTGAGGAGACTACACTTCATGCTCTTCGAGACTGTCTGCGAGTCCAAGCTTTCTGGAGGAATCTTTCCCTTGAGGGGACTGCTCCACCCTTCTTCCAGCTAACTCTGGACAACTAGATGATCTCTTATCTTACGCTTCCCACCAGAGTCCTACCGGGGAACTGGCATACCACCTTTGGAGTTGCCTGCTGGATGCTTTGGGCGTGGCGTAACAAATGCATTTTCATCGATGATTTATGTGGCCGGAGGCTGACCCTAGCATAGTTTTAGCTTATGTTGACGAGATACATAGGGCTTGGGCGTTGGCCACCTGTGTGGTCCCACTGCCGGGTGGGTTGGCAGAAACCACCTGACAGTTGGGTTAAACTAAACATGAATTGCGCGTGTACTCATCGGTCATCCACGATGGCCGGTGGCCTTCTTCGCAATCGGTCGGGCCAGTGGTGCGGTGGCTTTCTTCAGTCGCCACAGTCTGTGGAACTCTGGGGTATCCACTCGGGCCTCACATTAGCATGGACCCTTGGCTACCGCCGGGTCCTTCTCGAAGTGGACTCCCTAAAGGTCATTCATCTCCTTTCCTCTCCTCATATGCAGTTTACTGACAATCCTTCTTTGTTGGCAGGTACCCGAGGTCTCCTCCACCGCGTTTGAGAGGTACACGTGCAACATGTCTCTCAAGAGGATAACTAGTGCGCAGACCAGTTAGTAGCCCTAGCGAACCAAGTCGAACCAGGAACTCACTACCTTCCGGAGCCCCCAATTTCGGTTATGGAGCTACTACATCATGACAAGTTCTGCTTTATATACCGCCGAGCAACACATTAGCTTAGCCTGCTCGGGTTTTCTTCCTTTGTATTCCAAAAAAACAATTGTATTAATAATAAAAAAAGCTACAAAACAACATTACAATAAGTTGCATATGCCCACAATTCAACATCTCTAATAGTTATAAGAATACACTAAAAAAAAGAAAATAATTTCAACATCCAGTTCTTCTTCAATCCTTGGCTAATTAAATTTTGTTTATTGGTGGAAGATGTATTAATTGCATTAGTTTAGCCAAAATTTTATTTTTTAAAATCTTAAAGGTCATTTTTATTTTAAAACATCAACATTTTTAATTTCCTTTAATATTTTGATTTGAGTTAAGTAGTTTAAAATACTCACCCTTATTTCTTATAAAAGTTATAACATATAATGCTCATTCTCTTAAAAGACACGAAAGACTTACTTATTAAGAATCTACTCTTTAGAAGCGTCACCTTGCTCAATAATTAAGAATTTACTTTTGAATTGAGATAATTAATGTTAAGCACAAAAATTAAAAAAAATTGAGTTTACGCAATCAAGAATGAATAAACAAACGTAAACTTGAAGGAACCTTAAAGAGAGAAGTTGCTTACTTCTAAGCAACCTTGCATGCTTCTAACCCTACAACCATTATACCTGCTTCCCAATAACCCACCATTCCCATTACCCAACCACCCACCACTTCTCCTACCTCTTAACTACCTTTAGCTACCATTTGACTTTACCTTATTTCATAACCAAAGTTGAGGCCTTCCCATGCTAGACGTGTCAACATGCCAAACACAAGCCTTAAGTTCAACGTCGTATGCTAGGAAAATGTGTAGCCTCCCTTTCTTACTTTGTTACAAATGTGCAGCCTCACCCATCATCTCCATACCCCTCACAACTGCTAACATGCTGGGAATGGAGCTACCCCCTTCTTAAACTCAGGCTTAACCTCAAAAATTGGATTTATGGGTGAACAGTTAATGCAAACCCTATTACTGGCCATTAGAAACAAATGAAGACCATCTAATAATAGCTCTAGAAATGGAGATTCTATAAGAAGGAGCACCAAGTTGGGAAGCCACTTTGGTTGGCTTCTTCATGGGACCTATACCTCCATTTCCTGCAATCTCAAATTTGACTCATAAAAAACTAGAAAAGTCAAGGCTTGCAGGATGTTCTCCTTACCAATGAAGATGTTCTCCTTACCAATGAACTAGTCCTCTTCAACTTTACTTCCAGGGCATAAGCCATAAAAGCCATAGAGGAGGGACCTTGAGACCTTTTATCATCTTCCCATTTTCTTACAAAATTAGGAATTAGTTATAAGTCTTTAAAAAGTGAAGCAAGAAAACATTCTAATATAAGCAACTATGTATAATATTCCTCTTTAAGTACTGGACAACTAAAGGTTTAAGCATGTTAACTAGTTACTTGAGCAAATTGCTATACAAGTATGAATACACAACCACAAAGATGAGGGTAGGATTTACAAGAATATGTATAGGTGATGAGCTAACTAAAAAAACACCCAAACAACATACCACTAATTACACTAAACCTAAACAACTCCTTATATGAAGCCTTAATATTGGTGACTTACTAGTGAAACCTTACCTTAAAGTTCAAGGAAAATTGTGGAAGTCTACGGGGAAGTTATTTAAGAAAGGAACCTATAAAGAGCTTATGGAAATTAAAAATTAGGAAAACTCCAAGAAGAGGAACAACTTGAATGAAACACCAAATGTTGAGGCCCCGACAATCTAGAAGTAGGGTTAGACAATCAAAGACAATGTTATACTAATAGAGAGGAGAACAATTCACCCTTGGAACTAGATAGAGAGGAGACAACACAAAGCTTAAGTGAGGGTAAAACTATGATGGAACCTTATAACACCAACAAAAAAAGCCTTAATTAGAACATCCAAACAAAGTCATTAGGGTCTGGTACTTTAGTGGAAGATATGGATGAGAAGTTATTGAGAGTGAGTAGTAGAAAATTATTAAAAAGGAGAGGATTAAAATGATCAAAAGGTGACTCCTCTACCAAATGACAATTTTAGTATGGAATTTAAGAGGACTAAACTGCCCAAGAAATGAACGAGATTTCAAGGATCTTGGTTTAGAAGAAAATCCATTAGTTTTTAGTATTCTAGAATCTAAAATAAGGTAGGAAAAGATGGGGAGCCTGAACTACTTAAGGGCTCATTGGAATTTCATATTGAATCATCAACATAAATGTTATAGGAGAATAATTATTTCTTATAATACTAGCAAGGCACAAATGAGGCAAATGGATTTAAATGATCAAATGATCCATATAAAAATATAATTCATTTAAAAGGGTTACGTATGTTATAATTCTTTTATCTACAGGTCAAACTTGGCATTTCATAGGAAGTTATTTTGGGAAAGTTTGAGAAGGTCCCAATAATCCATTAAAGGCCCTAGGTTAGTGATTGGAGACTACAGCTACACACTTTATAGAACTGAGGTAGATGGCAACTATAACTTTAGGAACTATAATAAGGACCTAAAAATACTATAGAGGAGCTTGAACATTGAACCAAGGGAGGTTCTACTTAATGTTTTGATGATAACAAAACATAATTAGTGTTAATTTGTTTATTATTTTGATGAAAAGCATTATTAAAAAAATGAAGCCATAAACTCAAGAAGATAGTATACGAAGTTGATAAAGAAAAGGCAAAGTTTACAGCTAATGAAATAAAGATCGAAAGAAGATCGAGACTCATTAAGGTCATTTCACATTTTGTATTAATATTTGTAAGCTCACTTTGATAATCCAAAAGGCTCGCTATGTATATTCATTCATCTTCCTTCATTGCATAAGTCTTTGCATTCATTAAGAGACATTAAAGCTTTTGATTTTAATATAAAAGCCTCTTGATCTTTTAAATAATATTCGGTGAATATTTTTAAGAAGTGTTTTAATCATATTTGGATTTTAAAAATGGCCTTTGAACATTTGAAATTATTAAAACCATATTTTTGAGGTGATTGGTTGACCTATATGAGTTAGCGGTCAACTAATATAAATTAAAGTTGTTGAAATAGATGTTGAGTTTGTTGCAATATGGCTGATGTATTGGTCAACCAATGTGCCATATTGGTCGACCAATATTCCAATAACTAGTGAATCTGGTACTGTAAACGCAGACTAGTTTACTAGTGCACTATATATAACTATTGCAATTACTAGCTTTTGGCTCCAACAATTATTTTGTGTCCCAAAACACTATAAATAGGTGTTGTCTCGTTGGTTTTATCTTTTAGAAGGTTTTGTGTGTTATATACACACATTACAAAAAGTTTTCAATCATTGGAGCATCATTGTGTCACATTTATGTCAATGAGCCATCTCAGATTTATCAAGTGAATAAGTGAGATATTTTTCAGTTGTAATACTTTAATGGGTTATTGAATATTGTATTTTGGGTTGATCCAAATGGTATTGAGGTTTCTCTTCACCTCGGAAGAAGATTATAAGAAGAGTTCATCTTTACTAAAAATGGTTGAACAAAGGTTATTCTTCAACTTAAAGGAAGAATTATAGTGGAATTCCAATAAAGGTCTTGAGAGTGGATGTAGGCAAAGGTTGTTTACAGAACCACTATGATTTGGTTTGTAATATATTTTTCCTATCTTCTTTAATTTATTGCTCAAATGTTTGATTAATTTATATTAAACAATTTTCTCATCCTTATTTATATTGATTGTTATTAATTGAGCATATTGGTTAGAAAATTTGTTAAACTTTATAAACACCCAATTCATCGCTGGTGCCATTAGGGACCAACATAATAGATTAGAGATTTAAGGAAATTTATTTTCTAGGAGCAAATAAAACTCCAATTAGCACATCAAAAAGAAACTAGACATGGCTAAGGTAAATATTGAATGGCTAACTCAGCACTCTGAAAGTAAAGCTTACTTCATGCTTCACAAGTTTTGTGACTAAACCTTAATCAATATCTTTAAGTTTAATAAAAGATCCCCTTCTAGATTCAATAATTTCTTAGCTCATGAAGAAGAGTTCCCATCTTGTTAAAAAAATGGTTAGATCTTCAAATTAAAGGTAACAACGAGTTTATTTACGTATAAAAATTGAAGAATATTGGGGAGGCTATAAAGGAGTTAAATGCTAATGGGGTTGGTAACATCAAAGGGGCTAAAAATAGAGCAAGGGAGGAATTAGATATCAAACAAGAGAAACTAGACAATAATTTGAGGAATGGGGAGTTTATAAGGAAGGAGAGGACCATCTTGGCAGGTATGTGGAAGCGACTGAGTACCATTATTTGCTACTTAAATAAAGGGCGAGAGTTATTTAGTGGAGGGAGGGTGAAAGGAACACTACTTTCTTCTTCAACACAACCTTTTCCAAGAAAAATGCGAACATAATCACTTCTATAATAACTCCACATAGACATGCAATTAATTTTCAAGCTAATTTATTACAGGAAGCCTTTAATCACTTTAAGAAGACTACTAGTTTCCTATATAAAGTAAGCTTCTCATTACAATTCTTAAAGTCCTTTAACTACCCCCATCTTAAAGGTGAAGATATATAAATGTTGGATATCCCTTTCAATGCCATAAATGTGGAAAAACATTGCGATTTTGACGAATGCACAAAAATTCCCTGGACTTGATGGTCTTAATGGATACTTCTATCAACAAGCATGACCTAAGGTGAAATACCTTATAAGTAAAGCAACATTGGAATTTATAGAGAAAAGGGAGGTGCTTAAAAATATCAATAATACATTCATATGCTAGCCCCAAGCTCCCCAACTCATCCACTTACGAGGATTATAGACCCATATTCTATTGTAATTTCATATAAAAAATTATTTTTAAATTACCGGAAAATAAATTAAGGAAGGATTTAGGCCTATCATTAGTGAGAACCAAAGAGCTTTGATGGAAGGCAGATATGATTGAGGATAATGTGTGCAGTGCTCGGGAACTACTCAAAGGCTATACTCGAAGGAACTCTTCAAAGAACTATGCTATAAAAATTGACTTCAATAAGGCTTTTGATAATATAAAGTGGGATTAAAACATGCTTGGATTCCCTAATAAATTCATACGGTGGATTAAAACATGCATTTGTGCTTATCAATGACATTAATTATGGCTTTTGTTTCAATTCCATTATCCTAATGAGCATTATTTTTTAGAGCTTGTACAATAGATATTACATCTTCTATTTATAGCTACGTGGTTCCAAATATCACTTAACACACTTCCTTACCTAGATATTCAATCTTAATAATAATAATAATAATAATAATAATAATAATAATAATAATAATATAAAAAAATCATCATCAACAACAACAACAACAATGATGATGATAATAATAATAATAATAATAACAATAACAATAACAATAACAATAATAATAATAATAATAATAATAATAATAATAATAATAATAATAATAATAATAATAATAATAATAGCTCTTTATGATCTCCTCTTAAGAAAATTTTCCCTATAGAATTCCATTCTGATTTCCCTTTTCCCTATGGCCTCTATTAATATGTGACTGATATGGAAGGCTCATATATGTTACCAAAAGAGTCTATCCTCTTTAGCTTAGGCATATTAGGTAACTCCTTGCTAATTATAGCTTCTATGTTGATCTTGGCATACGCAATTCTTCCTAATCCTATAGTGTTCTCATCTATAAACAATGGCTTTCTAATATAGTAGGTCAGGTATCACTACAAGAAATTGTATTTTTAGTGAAAGTAAAAGTTGTCGCTAAAAACAGTAATATTAGTCACTATTATTAATAGTGTCCAATTTTTGAAGTCGTCACCTTCCGTTACAAATACCTCCGTCACTAATGAAAAAGTGACTAATTTAAGATATGGTCACAATTATGCAACATTTTTGTGACACAAATACTGACACTAAAACTTGTCAAATTTGTGACAAAACTATATGGTCACAATAACTTTACATGTTTGTGATAAGTTTATCATCACAAGTAATATAAAGTAGCGACGAATTAAGTCGTAATAATACTTCATTTTATTGTGCCAAAAGTACCGACACTAAAACTTATGGAATGTGTGACAAAATTGTATGGTCACAATAACTTTACATATTTATGACAAATTTGTTGACACAAATAATATAAAGTAGTGACAAATAAAGTCGTAACAACACTTCATTTTATTGTGACAACATTATCGCCACTAACATAATTGAAAATAGTGACAAAATATTTGGCACTCGTGATTTTTTATCAGTGTCCATTACTTCTTGGTCACTAATATTTTAAAGAAAAAGTGTCGACATCATTATCATAAAAATGAAAAATTGTTCTTAGAAAAATATTATCACTAATGTGTTTATTACTGTCACAAATAAAAATATCAATTCAACAATAGAATTGCATTATCAGTAAAAAAAATTTACATCACTGATCATATTGTCTAACATATTTTGTCACAAGTATGAAAGTTATATGTTACAATAATGTTGTCACTAAATAAAGATTATATGTTACAATAAATTTATCACTAATCATGTTTGTCACATCCTTTGGGCAATCTTCCTTCACATCCTCTCCAGCTGTAGGCCTTTTGCATGGATCTCTGAACAAAGTGACTGCATATCCAGAAATATAGGGCAGGACCAATGAGAAAGGAAAATCATACATGAACTTGTACAAAAGAAGGGATAAAATAATACAATACTAAACCCACTGCAAATACTACTGACCGTAATAAGGTTTACTGCATCATTAATTGCAGATGGTATTAAGACATAAAGGGTTACACCAGCAAACTGCAACAGAATAACATCCAAAGTCGTCTTACATCTTATTCATTCAAAATATATAGACTGTAAATACAAAAGCACCTAGAATTCTTAAAATGGCATGCATTTGTTTTTTAGTTTACCGTTCTCTCAACGTTGGAATTTAATTCAGACCCAACTGACAAGGGAAGCAACTCCAAGATCAACTTGTGCTTGTTCATCATGGAAGTATTACTAAAGATGGGCTCATTTCTGAAGGACATTGATTAACTGGATCCAAATGTAGCAGAAAATTCTCTGTCAGCTGATTCTTTTGACACTTGTTTTGGCCTCTACTGATCAGGATGGTTCGTGTGCCTATTGCAGTAACATAAGGTGAAAAAGAACATGACATATAAATGTTAAATGATATAAACTCTAATTCAAAACATTTACACAGCTAAATGCACATAAAGCAAGACAATGCAGAGGAAAAAGCAACACTTTCAATAGAAACCGCCACTAATATTGTGAAATTCGGATATAGAAAAAGCAATCATATAGATCTAAATTATGGAATCCTAACAAAGACAATGATATTGATATAGGATAAGTCAAGAAATCAGAAAGATTTCTTCTTTACAAGAAATAACAAAATGTAACAGAATAATTTGTCAAAAGTAGAGTTCATTTATTCAGACTAAAGTTTGGAAATAAACAAGAAGATATAGACCCCCAGAAAAAGTAACTCCTAATAGGAAGTTGAAACGCTGTACTTAGTAACAGCGAGGAAAAAATAGCAGAAGAAAGCCTAAAAAGGATAGGCACTTCTCACTTAAATGGCAACTTCAGTTTACTAACCTTGAAGAGGGATACAGAAAGGAAGCACAAAACCATCCTTGTGCATAGCAGAGCTGTAGATGTTTATACTGGAAGGAAGGAACATATTCACAGTAGTAATTAGACAAGCCTAAAAAATTTCTTTTGTATATTATATAAATGCTTATAGGGAGAGAAAAAGAGAAAATTGAAATGACTTGTTATTAACTAGATTGCAGTCTATTTATTTATAATGGGATAATGCAAGGCTCCATGGAACTTATCCTTCTCCTAACTGTGATTTAGTTTTGTGCAAACATAAGTGGTTATAGTATGAAATGAGGGAAAGATCAATAATCATCCAATTACACCTTTGGATCACTATACAGTGTGTGATGCATCACATACCTGATTGACTGTTTGTTCAGGATTCAACATCTGAGCATTCATTCCTGTATAAATAGAAAGAAAGTGATTAGTATATTTGTATTTTTGTTCTCTTTTATGGAATTGAGAAATTGTCTCAAAACTATAGTATGACGTGAGTTATACCATACACCATGACAAACAGCGAACCAATGATTGAGGTAAAGACTTGGAATACTATGTCCCAAAGTTCCAGAGAACCTTGGTCACATTGTTCACGATTTATATCTAAAGGGAAACATGCATCTCCTCCCAACTTTAAATTGAAGATCTTCTATGAAAGTTGACACAAGTCATTTCACACAATCAAAAATGTTCTCCAATTACACAAACACTTTTGGGATAGTCAAGAAAAATAAGCTTCAGCAGTATTAACAAAGGCTAGGAGGAATCTTTCAGAAAAAAACAATGGTCTAAGAGGAGGATTTTAACCTCCTCTCTAAACCCAATGGTTCCAAATCCACAAGTAATATTTGAATTGAATAAATTAACAAATACAGGGTTGACAGACTTGTCTGAGAGGAACTCTTACCCACGCTAAAGTTGCTCCAAAATCCACCACAAAAAGTGAGGTAACCCTTATGAGATTATGCTAATTCATGTCCAGAGATATCATATCAGATTTCCAGTTTTCGATAAAATAGATCAAAGGACGAAGAAATAGACTAATTCATGAAAAGGAACTTACCTGAGTACTCATATTCCTCTTCTGACTGTCACCGAAGAGTCAAGCCACGAAGAGTCCCCTACTATCTCTAGAATTGAAGAATTTGCTTAGAGATTCAAAACCCTAATTTCAAAAAGATGACAGAGAGGGAGATTATTACCTGTTGAGTAGAGCTGAGAATTTGAGGTCTCATCTTCCTCTTCCGAATGTCACCGAAGAGTCAAGCCCACGAAGAGTCCCTATTCATCTCCAAAATTGTAGAAATTCTTGGAGATTTAAAAACCCTAATCTCAAAAAGTTGTCAAAGAAGAAGAAGATTATCTATTGAGTATAGTTGAATGGAAGAAGATCGAAAATCCCATGGAGACACCGGAATCTCACAAAGAGTCCTTCGGATAAGAAGCAAACTCTTAGAGAAAGCCCTAATTTCTAAATGAGGACCGAGAGAGAGTAGATTACTTGTCAAGAAGAGTCGATTGGAAGTTGAATGAAGAACTGGAAGCCACCTTGAACACTGCAAACCCAGACTCTGGAGCATTACCTCGTCGCCATCTCGAAGTGTTACTTACCCACCGGTTCGAGTAACATTTCGAAGACTCAAGAATCAAAAGGGGAGCATTCACAATGTAGTGTCTGATGTTTAGTGGTAAGCAGCTTAGTCGCACGTGTCCAAGACTTCTTTGTAATATATCAATTTTAA
>JAOQMR010000005.1:19210524-19235957 GCA_027563865.1 Erythroxylum pelleterianum
TTTGATGTTGTTGAATGAGTTTGGAGTGGTTTTTATGGTGTTAGAAAAGGGTTTAAGGTATGGAAATGTTAGGAGGGGTTTAGGAGCTTGAAAGGGCGGCTTTTAAGGTGAAATTTATGTGAGGGCCGAGAGTCACACGGTCAAACCGTGTGAATTCACACGGACCGTGTGAATTCCAGCCCCTCGCACCATTTCCACCCGAGAGTCACATGGGCAGACCGTGTGATTTCACACAGTCCGTGTGATTTGACCCCCTTAACGTTCGAATTTCAATTTTTGGTCTTCACGAAAGTTGTAGCCCTAGATGTCTTCTTTCCATCCGTCCAAATTTTAGGTCGATCCGACATCTGTAGAGAAAGTTATGACATTTTTGCTAAAGTATGTCAATTAAGAATTCGGTATTGAGCAGGTTAAGATCTTTAGGTCATATCTCCTTCGTCCGACCTCCGATTGAGGCGATTCTTATGGTGTTAGATTTCTAACACATTTTCCTACCTTCCCATAAAATTTCATGGTCATTTGTTTCAAATCCAAGAAGTTTGATTAATTGAAAGTGAGTGGTCGGGTTGGAGAGCTTGGTCGGGTAATGAGTTTAGTTTAGAATTTTAAGCATATCTCGAGCTATAGACCTCCGATTTAGGTGATTCTTGGTTCTACATAAACTAGAAACCGAGGGCTACCATTTTCAAAGGTCAAATTTAGTTTTTGTGATCTTTGTTTTGTGGGCTTACCTTTGGGCTTGAGTTGCTAGTTAGTGAGGGCTTGTCTTTGAGGGTTAAAGAGTTAGGATTTTTCACTTCTATTTATATGTTTCGATTTCGAGTCGATCGTTGGGCTTCGGGAACGGGGCCCAAAAAACCTCGTGATGAACACTCGTCTTGGGAAACCAAGTTCAATGGGTCAAATGAAGTTATATGGTGATAATTATTTGTGGCATAGTACTGAGATATATTGTTGAATAACATCCCTAGCATGATCTTACTGCGTTTGATGAGGTTGGATTGTTTAATCTTTAATGAGTTCCATAACCTAAGTTTGGGTGGTGTGAGCAATACACACTTGATGGACTCATCTATGTGATTATGGGGGCTAGCTACCCTCCTATAAGAGAGTATTTGGGCTATCACTATAGAGTGATCATGATATTAGGGCATTTTGAGACTGTTTGTTTCACTAGTAGGTTCTATCTCTGAAATTGCTTAAACACCAGGTTCAAGACTTAGTTCACCTGATTTTTGGCCTATTTTTCTCCTAAATTGTTACAATTTATTTTTCAATTTTTGGATCAAGTGGGGGATTGTTGGTGTTTTGGTTGTTCCAAAACTTTGATTAATGCATTCGTTTATTGTTTTTTTGTTTAGTTACTAATGTTATGATGTAACATTCATCATCTTATTACCGTAGTTATGACCAATAACACTACTAACGTTCCTTCTTGCTTTAATATGTCTTTACTCTATTGTCAACGTATGAATCCTTTCTGCTATATATATGTACAACTCACAATTTGTTCTTTTGGCTTTGTCCCACTGTCATGATTTTACTCATTTTTTCTATATAAGGCATACATCTTCTTCCATATAAAAAACAACTTTTTATACATATATCTTGTTGTCTTTCCTATTTTGCCTTTGTCTATTTTTATTAATTTTCAGAGACAGTTCCTACTTCGCCCTTTGGAGTGCACCAAAGTTGGTAGAAAAGGAGTTAATCTTAGGGTTAGATCCTATGGTCTTGCTGCACCATAAAGGAGGAATTTTAGACTTAAGACAGTGATTTTCATGACTTCTTGCATTTCAGATAAGTC
The DNA here is from genome assembly GCA_027563865.1 of Erythroxylum pelleterianum. Taxonomy (NCBI): domain Eukaryota; kingdom Viridiplantae; phylum Streptophyta; class Magnoliopsida; order Malpighiales; family Erythroxylaceae; genus Erythroxylum; species Erythroxylum pelleterianum. The sequence continues at coordinate 19,212,332 of JAOQMR010000005.1, forward strand.
GTTCCAATTTTTTAATGCTTTTTCGCTAACAAGAACCTTTCATGTGTTGTGTCTCTTATGTCAGTATTTAGTCTGATAGTAACTTGTTAGAAGAAACACATGGATGAACAAGTCCACCACTAACATTTTGATAGCAACTCCATTCTCTTTTGTCGCCCTCTTTCTCACATGCCAAACTGCCCTTTTTGTGCTACTTCAATGTGAGGATGGTCCCCCAGGATCTCCACCATTAAATAAGTCCACCAACCATTCACATCTATACTTTTTTTTTAATACCTATTTTGATATTCTTATATGATTGTATATGGTGACAAAATCTCTTTTTTTCCTCTGAATATTTGATGCATTTGAACGCTTCCTGTTATGATTGAGTATCCAAAATTGTTAAGCTTATATAGAACCAAACAAACATTTATTATATGTTAAAAGGTGATGAATTCCCTAATCCATGGTGATTTGTTAGCATGGAGATGTGAGGAGCATAGAAACATAAAACACAAATTCAGTGGCTAGTACAATGGAGTTCACTCTTGAAATTTAAGTTTCCATGGCGAATTCATTGGTCAGGTGATTGTTCATGATCGAGGCCCTAACCTGCTATTACATACACTTCCGTTGGTGCGTACACAATCTTCACTCAGCTTTTTTAGACATCTAAATACATGGCGAACTTGGAATAAAGAGAGAACAAGCTCACTTTTAATTCCATTATAAAATAAACTTAGGTGCACAACTTTTTCTTTTATCAGGCATACATATCTTAGGCCTTAGAAAGGGGGAAGACTTCTCACATTACCATGGATGCATATCTGGGGTAAGCATCGTTTGAGCACGTTGGGAGGCTTACTTGATACTCACGACTTGTTCTTTTGATTACTGCAAGTTGCTAAATTCTTAATGATGTTCTTAATTACTTCACTCGCATACATTTTGCACTTGAAAGACATTAGTATCTCAACATGTAGGTGAAGGGATGGTAAACAAAGTCATTTGAGCTTTTTAAAATGTGAAATAACAAGACTTGATATAAAAAAACGGCCTTTTTGCGATTCTCCAGGAATAGGCGCATGTTTGCAACATAATGTAACCTGAATCTAAGATTCCATCCAAATTTAATATGTATGTCTAATTCAAAAATCAACTTAAATGCAGCCCTATGTTTGATCCGAAGAACAATAAGATATTAATCAATTCAACGACATTTGTTCGATGTTCTTTGTTTTGAACTGAAATGCGTTCATTCCGCGAGTTGTTTGATTAATGTGTTATATAAATATAATTTAGTTAAAGTCTCTTTATGTTGTCACTGGTGGTATAACGTGCTTATACTTGGTGAATGTTCGTCTTCGCAATTCCCAAGAACTTCCAATAAAGCAGCATGAAACAAACCTCAATGCCGCCTTTTCATCCACCATCTTGATTATTGGCTATTCCATTGTTATGCATACCGAAGATGATATATCTCTTCTCTTGGCTACATATTCCTTTTATGCATAAAGTAGCAGGAACAAAGCAACCCGATTTCTTATCCTACAATTTGTTTTCATTTGCAAAAAAAATAAACTCAAAATAAGAAGCGAAAACGAAAAATCATAACAGAAAACAAAAGTAAACTAAACGGCTTCTAAAAAATTAATAATGAAAAATATAAATCATTATTTTTAGAAATATCAGAGTGCAAGCAAGTCATTAACATTGAACTTGACCAGGTAAGCTACTCAAAACATCAAATGCACTTAGTATTCAAAGAAGAACCTGTTAAAGTGATATCTAATAGATAGGATTATTTCAAGATGTGAAAACTCTTTGACTACCTTGTCTTTTTTTTATTGCTTACATCTTTGTTTTTCCTGTTGTCCTATTCTCACTGCATTGCCTTATGTTAACCCACCTTGTCATCCTTATTTCCTTTACCTTCTTCTATTGCATACTGTTGTCTTCATCATCTCTTGAGAACCTTTAATCTCCTTGTTCCAGTGCATGGCCATGCAACATCATCCTTTGCTCCTCTCTTCATCACTCATCCCTCCAGCTTCTTCATTTTAGTTGTTTATCTAGTTTGTCATCTTTTTCCACTAGTCATTACCCTCCTTCCATGGCTTTGGAATTTTTTTTGCCTCTAGATTCCACTTCTACGCCCTCACAACTAGATCCATCTTTCCCTAACTATCAAACAACACCTTTATCCAGTTCTCTCTATCATTCTAATCCCATAAAGAATTCCATTAAAAAGTGTTGGGTACAAGCGGCAAATGACTATAGACCTGAGTTTAAGTTAAGCTCCTGACCTCCAAATGAGTCTGTTGATTGTAGAATTGTCTCTCCACCTTTGGATCTCCTTAAAGCAGGTGCTAATAAATGCAGTTATACTATACTTAAAATCTTCTTAGATAAAAGAGTTGCACTTACTGTCATGAAACAATGGACTCTAAATAATTGGAAACAACATGAATTATAGGAAGTGCTAATCAATAATAAAGATGTTTTTCTTTTCAAATTCTCCTATCCAGAAGTTGCTAAAAAGATATTACAGGCTAGTCCATGGCATATTTAGAATAACCCATTTTTGCTTCAGGCCTGGTGCCCTACTTGAAACATGAAACTGATTAAATAGGAGCATATATGAATTTAGACTTGCATACTTGATGTATCAATTGAGTACTGGACAACATATGGCCTTAGTCACTTGGCAAGCATCATTAGCAAGCCAATATATATGGATCAAGCCACTGTAGAAATCAAAAGAATCAACTTTTCAAGAATATATATCTTGATAACCTTGATGGTCAATCTACCTGAGGAAATTCCAATCATCAGGCTTGATGAGAATATGGAACCAGTAGAAGATCAGTTGAAGGTGTCTTATGCTTAAAAGCCCCAAACGAAAAACAAAAAGGTATGGTAACCTACAAGGAAAATCTTTAAAACTGTTGAATATTAGGAACTCAGGGAATTGAATACCATAGATGATGCAATGCAATGTCAGCTTCAATCAACCCTGTTAAATACAATACTCACACTTTAAATGGAAAAGAGAGCAACTCTCCACATGTGAATGATCCAAATGGTGACAAGTAAATAAGCCTACGAAGAAATACAAAGACTCTTGAGGATCATCCATAAACTGAAGGAGTGCGAATAAGGAAAAGATGAGTAATAAAGCTTAGAATGATACCCCAATTAATACTTCAAACAAGGAGATAGAAGAAATAGATAGTAATAACCAAGGTTTTGAACTTGTCACTAAGAGAAACTCAATAGGAAAAAGAAAACTTGCTCAGTGGAGTCAACTTTATGAGGATCTTGACATGGATTATTAAAAGAGCCAATGCTCCTCACAAGAAACTTTTGATTAAAACCATAATTACTTATAATAAAGTTGACATTATTGGAATTTCAGAATGTCGCATGAAGCAAGGAAACTGTAACTTACTCAAGTTGTTACCTGATCATTGGAAGGAGGTCATAAACCATAGCCATCACCCCAATGTTAGAATTTTGTTGTATTACTACTGTTCTTTAATGTATGTTTCCACAAGATGAATAACTCATCAAATTGTTTGGTGTATTATGACTCTTCTTTAATGTATGTTTCCACAAGATGAATAATTCATCACATTGTTCATCTAGAGGTGCTAATTGGGAGCTCAGGTAAACAAGTTAATATTTCCTTTATATATGCTTATATCAAGGAGCTTTCGTATGGAGCAAACTCAAAGGTGTAATTGATAATATCTCCCTTGGCTCTTAGCTGGTGATTTTAATTTTATCATCAAATTTGAAAAAGTTGACAGAAATAGATCTTTAGGAAATCCATGTCCAAATCTGAGAAAATGTCTAGCTAAAGCTTAACTAGTTGATCTCCCCTATGGTGGAAAGTTCATTACCTAGAGCAATAATTAAACTAGGGAAAATTTCATTAAAAGGAAACTAGACCTTAGCTTAGCAAATCAGTAATGGTTTCAAGCCTTTCCATCCAACTATACTATATTTACTAATAGTAGTTTATTGGATCACTCAGCTATCATCACCCACATGTATTTAGTAAGTCCAAAATTACCTTTAAGATTCAATAATTTCTTAATTGACTTAGTAGCTTTGATGAGGCAATATGGAATGGTTTAAACGCGAGATTCAAGAGGTCTAAATGGTTTATCTATGGTAGGAATATCAAATCATTAAGCGTAAGATAGTAAGGAATGATCTTTAGAAAGCCAACAGGAGCTCTATAACAACCCCTCTTCCCTGCACCTACAAGAGATGGAAAAGGTAGATATGCAGAATTTCGTCAAGGCTCTAGCCTATGATTTCTTTCTTATATAGCAAAGGTCTAGCATTTAATAGATGAAAAATCAAGATAGGAACTCTTCTTTCTATCATAGAGTTGTGTTAACCAAGAAAAATAACAATATAATAATCTCTTTAAACAATGATGTTTTAAAATCCTTGAACCTTCACAAGGCTCCTGGCCTTGATGGTTTCGATATGAATTTTTTAATCAAATCATGGCCTTCTCACTAAGCTTAACTAAACTTTCATCAATCTCATTCCCAAAGGTGGTGAGAGAAATATTTCTTCAAATTTTTGATACCTATTGCCTACTGTAACTCCATCTAAAAAATCATTGCAAAAATCATAGCTCACATGTTAAAGAATGTGTTACAGAATCACATTGATCCAACATAAGGTGCCTACATCCCTAAAAGAATCATTGGAGAAAACATCTTATTATCACAGGAATTGGTAAAATCCTATTCTAAAAGAAGAGGCAGTAAGAATTGTATGTCTAAAATTGATCTGAAGAAAGCATGTGATAATTTGGGTTGGGACTTCATCATTAATACCTTTAATGCAATAGAATTTATAGAATCCTTCACCTAGTGGATCAAACAATGCATAACCACTCCTTCTTACAACATTCTGGTTAATGGAAAACCCATTAGATCCTTCAAAAGTTATAAAGGAATTCATTAGGGTGACCCCATATCACCTTATTTATTTTGGTGATGGAAATGTTCAACAAACTTATTAGAAGAGTAATTAAAAGAACTATTCATTTCAAATTCCATTGTAGATATAAGAGAATGAAAATCATAAATATGAGTTTTGCTGATGACCTAATACTTCTTTCTAAAGCTGACTCCAAATCAATTTAAGCTCTTATGACATCTCTAAAAGTGTTCGACAAACCATATAAACTGGAGATCAATTACACTAGAGTGGTATCTACTTGTCTAGGAGTGTCATAAGCTAGAAGCAAAACATAAGGCTATTATTGGATTCAATCTTCATCACTTTCCTATGCTTTGTCTTGGCATTATAGTAGCTACTTTATAATTGACATTGGGAGACTATAATATTCTGATTGATAGGATTAACAACATAATATTTACTTAGGGAGCTAAGATACTACCCATAATTAGTAGAGCTCAACTTATTGCTTCAGTTTTAAACTCCATCAATGTATAATAGGCAGCTCATGTTGCATTCCCTGCTTCTATTATTAAAACTATTAATAGGATATTCAAAAAATTCCTCTAGTTAGGTAGCAAGGAAACTTTAAACAAAGCTAAAATTGAATGGAATGATGTATATGTTCCTAAAGATGAAGGAGGTCTGAGCATAAGTCCTCTTAAGACACTAAACATGGTCATACTCACTGAGAAAATTTGGAGATTGTTGAAGGATAAACAAGCCTTATGGATCAAATGGATTCTTGATATCTACATCAAAGATAAAAGCATATTGAATATTCACCTCAAATTATCTGCTTCATCTCAATGAAAGCTATTTTGAAAATTAGAGACAAGTTCAGGTTAAAAACTATTTACCGAGTTGGAAATGGAAGATTAATAAAATTTTGGCACGATAATTGGCTGTCAGTTGGACCTTTGACTAACTTAAGTTATGTTACAACTCTCAAACCTCTTATTCAATAAGAGGTGACATTAGGTACAACTCTATCTAATAAGGAAATCTTCAGACATACACCTATTCCCAACTTAATTAGCTTGAGATCTTCGAAACTTAAACAAATGATAAAGAAGATATCATAATATAGAAGCATACTAATATTGACAACTTTACCAATCACTCATACAGAAAACCTTTTTAAGGCAACTTGGCTAAAATCCTATGGACCAAGATAGTTTGGTTCAAACATCTACTACCTCGTGCATCCACTACATTAAGGTTGGATATGAAACACAAATTGCCACCAGTTGACAGGTTGACAAAATTCATAGATCTCACCAACTTGTGTATATTATGAAAAAAAAGCAAAAGAAAGCATCAGCCACTTATTCTTTCAATGTGAGTTTGCTTAAGGTACTTAGAGAATGAAGCTACAAAAATGATAAATTTATGATGCCTCAAAGGAATGGAATGAGATAATTAATTTGTGCTCAAACAATAAACATCCAAATGTCATAGTGAAATGATGCCTCTACTTGTCACTTTCCTACCTTGCCACAACCAATTGGGATAAGTGGAACACACAAATTTTCCTTGATACCAATCACAACAAGGAGCGATTCGATAGTAACCATATGTAGAGGATCAGACTCCATATAAATGTCTTCAAGCACAAATTTGAACACCTTGATTACTTTAATAATACATAGAGGCCTCATTTGGTTGGCACGGATTGTTGTCATAGAAAGTAATCTTTTTCCTAAAATTTAAATTATTATGTTTGGTTCGTTTTTTTGGGTAGCTAGGAAAGTAAAAACTTTCCTAATTTAGGGAAAGTAGTGGCACTTTCCTTGGAATCTAAATCCCAATACCCCCTTGGTATTTAGATTACTTTTCTCATGAATTTAATCAAAAAATACACTAGACAATTTAACCCTTCCTTCTCTCTCAACTCTGAGACTTTAAAATATATAAATTTCAAATAAATTTTGATTTAATAATTAAAAATATATAAAATAAATATTAGTTTATAAATAATAATTTTTAAATTATTTATTTTAAAAATAAAATATTTTATTAATACTTTATTAATAAATATTATATAAAATATTAAAATAAATTTAAATAAAAATATCTTTTGTAAGTTTTATTTAATTTATAATTATTATTAGTAATAAAAATATTTATTATTATTTTTTAAAAAAAATTAAAAATTCACAATAATTATAAAAGTCGAAATAAATAAAATAACTAATTAAAAAAATTTTAAAAAGGGGGGAATGAGAGATAAAAGGGAGGGAGGGAAATTTTAAAATTTTTTGAAAAATTTCCCTATTTTTTAAAATTTCCGATATCAGCCGGTATTTGGATTTTGAATATTTTTGTTCAGAAGTTTCAATCGACAATCTTCAGATTTATATTTTTCCTTATTTAACGATTTCAATTTTTATTCGGTTTGTAGGGATATAATAAGAAACACAAGTCAAAATTAAGTTACATTCCATAAAATATTGTTGCATACCAAACACTATAATAAGAATCCACCCAACTTTCCTATTATAATTCTTATAAGTATCCAAACATATGAATATCTTTACTTTCCATAGATTTATTTTCCAGGGAATCATATTCCAAATTCACTTTACTTTCTCGTCAACCAAACGGGGCCAGAGTGTTTACTTATGGAAATGGAATAAAGGCCTTAGTTATATCAAGACCTATTTGTTCATTTGTATTATGTGAGCTCCCTTAATGGAGTCACTTAAATCGTAAGTTGACACTTCCCTTGTATACTTTTTCCCTACTTTTCAATGCTTAATTCATTTCTTATTTTTTTAAAAAATGTAAGATGAGAATTTTGGGGACTATATGAGAATTAGCATAATCTCCATCTGACTATCATATTTGCAAAGATTAAGTTGGTATTAATGTTAGCCAGGATAATGTCACTGATTCATTACAACGTCTTTTAGTTAAAGAGTCTCCTATCTTGATATTTGTTGCTAAAAGTACGTCCATTCCTTTCCACCCACATAACATATATACTAAAGCATAAGGTTATCTTGGTTAGAATGTAGTCCTCATTCAACAAGTTATGCTTTTTATATGCCTATATAATTATACGTTCTCAATCATCGGCATTACAAAAATGATTATTTAGCATTTGAATTTTCATTCAAAACTCCCTAAAGAAGTGACACTTAAAAAATCAATGGTCTATACTATCTAGGTTATTGTTGCATATTTTTTAGATTGTTTGTAGAGGCTGCCAGGCTCAACTGGGATCATATAAGCAGGAGTATTGTTGCCTAAGTTCAAGCATCGATTTCCTATAATTTTTAGAAGCAATGACATTTAGTCAATAGCAAGTAGAGACAAACAGGATTGATTTCTTAATCATGTTCTTGTTCACTAACATCAAACCTCTAATAATGACTAGATAAGTAAGCAGAAAACCAAATAAGAAAGTAGAAAACCAACAAACTCACTTATTTGATATTCTTTTATATTTCCAATGAGTTTATTCTTTGTTTGGTCGAAGCTCTAGTCTCCTAATTACTCACGTTAGTCGACCAATGTTTTGAAGTTGTCGATCAATGTTCCTTTTTTCAAGAAATTCTACTATTCCAATATGCTTATGAGAAGGTTTATTACATGAATGGTAGATCACAAAGCTATAATAGTTAACCACTAGGCCATAATGGTCATTCAATGCCTCTTTCAGGGAACTTTTGGGATCACAACTAAGTTAACTTGAGACATATTTGGTAATTATATAGAGGTCAACCATAACCTTTTGTTGGTACGACTAGTTTCCTTGAGTAGTTGACTAGTACCTATAATTTAATTCCCCTCTCCTTTGCCTTTCTTCTATTTTTTCTTTTTTTTTGTTTAAGGCTCCTCAAAACCCCAGATGACTCACTTGTATCTTGAAAAACACCACACCCTATTACAAATAGCTATCCCTTCAATTTTGTCCTCTTTTTATTAAATGTCTGTATAATTCACATTCTCTTTGGATAAGCATCTAACTTTAGGATTACTTGATAATTGTCATGTCTTTTCCATAAATTAAATTATTCATTTAATTTTTTAAGTGTGATTGCATCATATTTTTCATTCTAGAATTCCAAAATTGGCTTCTTTATTCCATCATTATTTTTGAAATTTAGGACTTTATAAATTACACATTCGTTTGTGGAATTGATTGTTAGATATTGCAATTATGCTTTATTTGTTATAATTCCAGCTCTTAATTTTTTTCAAAAGTCGCACTCAATGCTTTAATTAAATTTTTAACTTAAGAATAATACCAAAATTGAAAATTTTCAAATTAGACAACATTAGGGATGCTACAATCAAAATTGACCCTTTGTTTTGGCTCCTTAAATGTTTAATAACACTTTATAATGAGTAAAATTTATCAATATTAGGCAAACACGTTTTGATTTTTTACCATCTTAGCTTGATGCAAGACACTTTATATTATGTATTTTTAGTTAATAGATTTCTTTTTTATGATTCCAAAAAGGATGGGAGAAAGTTTGGTGATATTAAATTCTAGGAGAATGATAACATTTAGGGGGTTCTTGATATTTAATTATGCTCTTTATATTGAATTATTTGTTATGCATCAATTAAGGAGGAGCTAATCACTATATTAATATTTATTTATGTCCTTAATTTTATTATTTTTGTTTTCTAATACCATAAGTATTTTTTCATCATCAAAAAGAGGGAGATTATTGAACTAAAGGAGGTTCTAATCAGTATTTTGATGATAAAAAATATAATTAATACTGAGGTGTTTATTATTTTGACAAAAAGAAATATTTGAATAAAATAGAGCCAAAAACTTAAGAAGATAGTGTATGAAGTTGATAAAGAAAAGTTGAAGTTTAAAACTGATGAAATGAAGATCAAAACAAGAATAAAAGAAGATCAAGGCTCATCAAGGTCATTTCACATTTAATTCCAAAAAAAAAGGTCATTTCACATTTTATATTATTATTTGTAAGCTTACTTTGTTAATTTGATGATCCAAAAGGCTCACTTTATATAATCATTTCATCTTATTTGTTGAATAAGTCTTTACATTTATCAAGAGACACTGAAGCTTTTATTTTTAATATAAAAGCCTCTTAATCTTTCTAATAATCTTTGGGGAATAGTTTGGGAAATGTTTTAATCATATTTGGATTTTAAAAACTTGGTTTTGATCATTTGAAGTTGTTAAAATCATATTTTTGGAGTAATTGGTCAAATTATATAGGTTAGTAGTCAATCAATATATAAAAGTTGTTAAATTTGATATATCATGAGTTTGTAGCAACATTGGTTGATGTATTGGCCAACCAATAAGTGTACTATTTGACCAATGTTCAAACAATTTGTGAATTTTGAACTTTTAATGCATATTGGTTGTTTTTGGCTCTATTAGTTATTTGGGCCCCAAAACACTATAAATAGTTTTTTCTCATTGGTTTTAGTATAAAGAAGGTTATGGGCGTTGTATACACACATTGTTTTTCATCTGGGTGTTGTATGCACACTTTTTTTTCAATCATTTGAGCATCATTGTGTCATATTTGTGTGATTAAGCCATTTTGGAGTTATCAAATGAATAAACAAGATATTTTGCAGTTGTAATAGTTTTTTTAGATGCTGAATATTGTACTTGGGGGTTATTTAAGTGGTATTGAGGTTTCTCTTCACCTTGGAAGAAGATCATAAGAAGGACTCCACTTTATTGAGAAAGATTTTACAAAGGTGATTCTTCACCTTTAAAGAAGAATTATAGTAAAATTCCAAGAAGAGTCTTGGGAGTGGACATAGGGTCGTTCAGTAAACCACTATAAATCATTTTGCATTCTCTCTTCCTTATCCTCTGTAAATTATTGCTATATTTTTATTAATTTATATTAAAAAATTCATCATCCTTAATTTCCTCATCCTTAGTTATATTAGTTATTGTTAATTGAGTACATTAGTTTGAAAAGCTTGTTGAATTTTATAAACACCAAATTTAATACCCATCCTTCTCTTGGGTGTCGTTAAGGACTAACACAAGGGTCCAAAGTATTATATACTAATTTGAAAATTAATAATAGACTTATTTAGCAAAAAAGCCCAAATTAATAATGGACCTATTTAGCCAAAAAGCCCAAAGTTAAAAAATCATACTCAATTTACACACTTTAGTTAACATAATTCAAGCCTATCATCTCAATTTAAAACAACCCAAAATGTCCTATTTTAAACAAGCTATTTTCACCAAAGTCCTTTGCTCACAAAAGCATTTTCTAGAAACTACATAAGTTATTTCGATCAAGTAGTGCAAAGAAAAAAATTATTTCTTGGAATACTACAAAAAATAATGAGAATAGATGAGCCAATACCTTTCTAAATGGAATCTCGTAACATACATTTTCTAAAGGAAGAATTTCCCAGCAATGGTGAATTAAGAGAGATTTCTTAATAGAGAACCAACTTCATATTATCTTAGAAAAGTTAAAAACAATCGAAGTGATGCTTTACCTAATTAACATGCTCTAAATGGTGAGATCTCACCATTATATATGATCACCATTCATAATTGCATAAAAGAAAATGCAAGGTTATTCCTCCTTGAAATTATGAAATTCAAGGGAAAGGCTTTAAGTATGCCTTAATGGATATTGATGAGCCATCTTTTTATAATGAGGCTACTAATTCACTTACTTTAATGGATTACTACTATTAAGGATGAGAAAACCGATTGCCAAAAATAGTGTATAGGAGTTGTTGATTTTCTAGTTGGGTATAAGACTATTAAAAATAAATGGGTTTTAAAATAAGAAAGGAAAGTGGATGGATCAATTAACATATATAAGTCTCATTTATTGGCAAAAATAAATATTTAAAGATAGGGTGTAGAGTATAATTACAAATTCTTCCCTATAATGAGGTTTGCCTCAATTCACCTTTTTATGGTTATCTATCACACATATGAATTTGAAATTGTTCAAAATGGATGTGAATACCTTATTTCTCAATGAAAATCTAGATCAGCATATCTACATGGATCAAGATATGGGTGGCGAAAGCTTATGTACATAAAGTGTTTTGCTTAGCATTTTCAATATATTTTGATTAGTTTTAGTATGATTGAGAAAGACCAGTATGTATAGGCTTGGCAATTAAGTCTGAGCCTGACCCTGACCCGAAGTTAATGGACTAACCTAGTTTGATCAAGCTTCAAGTCAGACTCTGACCTTTATTTTATTCACTAGATAAAATGATATCATTTTACACTAGGTATTAGCCAGTTTACTTCTTCCTTTGATAATCGACACTGTAGATTAATTACAATTAATTTTACAATGTCACTTAGTCATCCTCTGCCTCCTATACCTCACTTGAGTCACCTCACCTTACCTGAAGTCACCTCATTGTAATTCCACTCTCATACTATTCCATTAATCCACTCCTAGCTATTCGTTGGTCACTTTCTCCAATCATAGCTATTTCACATCTTATTAATCGTCTCCTTTACTCAATCACTCCTCAAGGTTGCTCCTTAAGGTCCCTTTTTTTTTGGCTTTCACCTGCTCTTTGGTTACATTTCCATTATAAAGTTTATTGACAATAAGTTGTCTTCTTTCCTTTATACTGTGTTTAATTTTGGAATATTAGGAATATTAATTGTGATTTTATATGTTATTGGTTATGTTTTTAGATCATATAAAAATTGTATTTAATTAGGCATAATATCTTTTAACATAAAGAAGATGTCAAATCGCATAAGATCATTGTCATTTTCATTTTCTTGGCTATGTATGCTTTTCTTGTAAATTTGAAATCCTTTATTTCTAGCCTTATCAATTTCACTATATAAATTGAGAATGTGAATTTTATATTGGAAAGGCATGGGAAAGTAATGATTGGACGTTATCTGTGTACAATGAAGTATCATGTGGAAGTCCATTTAGTAGAGTTTGTAAAAATGATTTCGTGGTTTGACTGCTAATTGACCTATTTCATGATAGTCAATTTGTAACAAGCCGTAAGTGTACGACATAGTTGTAGCTAGTACCGACAAGTACGAATCGATCCCTGAAGACTATGAATACTAGTAATTACTCTTCCTCTATTATCTAGCCTAAGGATTGATTTTATGTTTTTAATTAAAGGAAAATAAAACTAAACAAGTAAAGAGATAGGAAACAATAATGAACATAAAAGATAGTGGAATTCATTTAGAAAACTATCGTTACCAGAAATTAGTATCTAGGTTCAAATCCCCTTAAACCCTTAACAGATTGATCTTTTATCATGCAATTTTTTTGTTGATTTATTGGACCTTGGAGACTCTTATGGCATGATACTAGCTGACCTTGAAACTACTAACAATTAATCCTAAGGTCTCTAATCGAATTATTTAGGTTAAATCTTATAGGATTATGTTACCGTTTTATGAATCCCTCTATTAGGTTTGACCCTAATCCGAAAGATTTATGTTATCCTATCTCTAGGGTTGTAATCAACTCCTTCTAATTATGGTAGATCTATTCATACTAGGATTTCTTAATCTCTACGTATGAAATCAAATTATCAATAGAACACGTAATTAGATCACAATACTCAATCGAACCAATTGCATTACTGAAGGAATCAAATCATGTCAAAGTATTAACATAAGGTTCGTCTAACCTAAATGCTAACTGGAAATTTAGTTACAAATGATTAAACATGAAATCAAATATAAACTAAAAGAAAAATGAATTGAAAACAATGGGTTCATAATTCTAAATATCCTTGGTTGTCTTCGATCAAATATTCTTGCGATGTAGAGGCTTGATCTTGTATTCCGATAGATCTTTGAATGATTTATTCGTGTTTCCCACTTTCTTGAACCAAAATTTTCCCTTTTGGACATTCTCCATGTCTGGAAATCACATCCCCAAAATCTTCTCCTCTCTTCTGTCCACGAAATGTCACTTTTACACTAAATCTAGGTTTTTGGGTTATGTACAGTCGTGCAAAGGAACGTGCATAATTGGAAATCATCGAATATCGTGAAAGTGCATAAGCGTGCAAAAGTGCGCAGTCATGCACTCCTTCTAGATTGCTAATTTTCTATTTTACTTTGCTTTTTTTTAATTCTTATCCTTTAAGTCCATAAAGGAAATTATCACCTGTAAACATACTTAGAGCATATTAAGTACCAAATATATGATAAAAGTATAAAATTTCAAGCAAAATACATAAAATATGAGCGATAAAATATAGTCAAATATCTATTTATCAAACATCTCCACATTTAATTTTTTGTTTTTCCTTAAGCAAACCATAATCAAAATTATAAATTTAATAACATTAATTCATCATCAGTCTCAGCCTATTCATTTATACTATACATCATCATATCCTATTGAATCAAATGAACATGTAATCAAAATCAATTTCCTAAGTAATATTGATAATAATCACATCAACAATCACATTGAAATCAAAAGCATATTTCTTTACACCCTCATTAAGATTTCACTCAATGTACTCAAGTGTTTAGGGTGAACGGTGTCAAAACTCTCAATCAATGCATAGTAGAATTATTACCTTATGCTTCCAATAAATCACATCTCCTACCACTTATGTACAAATTAGAAACACAAATTCAAAGGTCTTTATAGGGTTGTAATAGGGCTTAGGTACGGTATGATTGGGTTAATAAAAAGGTTAAGTGAAGGAAATTTACTCAAGGAAACATTACAAGACTTGTTTACAAAACATACAGGTCCTTTCAATGCAACTCTAATGGTATTATATACTTATTCTTTTCTCTTTTTCTCTCTCTCATTTTTTATGCTCTTTTGTTCTTTTGTTCTCTATTTTAATGATTTTCTTTTTCTTTCTTTTTTTCACGATATTTCAGTCAGTACTATAATTCAATAAATATTGGACCTTTCTTACATTTCAAGTCTCAATAAATAAATAAATTAAATAACCTTCAAGGTTCAAAATAATAACAAGTTTTCAAAGAAAAGATAAGATGAAGGTTAATATGTGAGTTTAATCAATGAAAAAGGCTAAGGCTCAACTTGGTTATGCCTAAAGGTAAATTTGAGGGTATGGTGATTTTTAAAGAAAAAGGCTTAAATAAGTTAGTAAATCTAAGTGCCTTCATCTTATTAATACTTCTAATTCAACAAATATGGTGTTAACTTATATAATAAAAGCAATATCCTACTATACATGATATCACACACATGAAAGAATAAAAAGAGCTTTAAAAATTTTGAAAATTTACTCTTAGGCTCAAAAGCTCACAAAAAAGATAGGTATATGTGTGTAAATATATGCAATGTCATTCAAATTGAAAATTTCAATGATTACGAACAATATGACATAGAAAACTAATTTCATTATAACCACCATCCTTTTGCATACAAATTCAAATCAATTTTTAACAAGGCAATATAGTATTCATAGATAGATTCAACAAATTCAAGATATCAATTAATCAAACTTATAATTAGGATTATAATCAACTTGAAGAAAATAGTTAAAGATTTATTAAACCCATCCTCACACTTAAAATTGGACGTTGTCCCCAATGTACACAATATAGGCATTTATAAAAAGTGAGAGGGATTAGTGGTAATTTCTTGACTATGACAATTTGCCGATATGGATCCATCCAATGTTACTAGCATCCTTGCAAAATATATAAAAAAAAGGATAAAAAGAAACAAAAGAAATAACATAACAAAAAATAATTCCTATAATAATATGAAAAAGCATAATATAGAAATTGAAATAAAATTAAAACAAACTCACGGGTTTCCTCCTATGCAACCTTTTTTAACGTCGATAGCTCGATGTAACCTACATGTTTAATGCCATCCTAGATCAATAATCAATAACTTGTTTCCACCCTTTTCTCTATAAAGCAGTTTTGCATCTTGTAAGCAAGCCACGTGTTGCAAGATTATTAAAAGGACATAATTGAATAGATTAATTAAACCAATAGACTCTATTAATGCCCTTTTTAATGACAAATTTTTAAAAATGTAAGGAATAACAAAAACTCCATGTACCATTGGCTAGCTTGAATAGTTTGGTTTTGAGGAAATGGGAACCCTTTGTACTTAAGATTACTACCAAAATCTCATTAGTAGTTTCCTTACATAGTTCTTCTGTCAGTTCTTCCTCAGCCATCTCTGTCCACTCTTCTTCTTCTTCTTCTTCTTCTTCTTCTTCTTCTTCTTCTTCCTAGACAGAGGCTTCTGGCTTATCCTATTCAGCTATCTTTTGCCACTTCTCTACTTCCTCTTCTTGGATTAAGGTTTCTTTGTCTTCTTCTTCAAGAAGCTCATCTTCATTAAGGGGTAATTATCTCTCGGTCTATAGTATCAGCTTCAGTAGAATTGGACAAATTCCTTTACATCTCGTCAAATAATATGTCCATCAGTTGATCGACTTGATTCACCATATTCTGTATATGAGCCTCTACTTGTTTGTGCCTCATGTTCGAATCTTGAATATGCTCAATCATCATATCTCTCAGTGTAGCAATTACCTCATCGCCTTCTTCACTCTGAGATGGTTGGAAGCTCAAATTGTACTCATCATATACAAGTAAAGGAAGTCCCTTATTGATTTCACATTGACTAGCTAATCTCTTGATAAGGCATTCTATTAGTCTGTTTGTAACACTTTCTTGTTCCTCTAGAAGCTTTTTTTGAAATGTCCATTCATTTATGAAGCTAATTCTTATCTTTTCTTTGCTCTCAAATTTGTGTCAGTTAGCTTTCGTTTCATCAACGCCTTCCATCAATTTATCTTCCAGATTCGACTCATTATATGGAGATGCTTGGTGCCATAAATATCCAGTTGGAGTGTAATTGTTCCATCTATAAGTATAAGAGTTGCTCCATTTTGAATTGTAGTTGTTCTCGTACACTACACCTTAAGGTTGATAGTACACATTCGGTCTCCCATATATATGTTGTGCTTAATATTCACGATTGTACTACTAACTCCCGCCAATGTTGCTGAATATCAGTTGAGCTTTCAAAAATATGTGTTGACACCTGACTCTCCTATATGGTGATGATATAGATCGTGAAGACATATTTTGGTTCCCATACAAGTCTTGTCTGCTCCATCCATCCATTGTGAGTTGTTACTATGACAATGAATCGTAATTTCTAAAATAAACCACAACTTAAGATCAAATAAAGAAATTCAAAAGATAATTAAATTAATAAGCCATATATACAATAAGATACAATAAAATAAAATAAAATACAATAAATAAAATAAAATAAAAACAAAAATTAAAAATAAAATAAAAACAAAGATAAAACAAACTAAAATGAAATGGCTAGAGTAATGGCATTTAGGCTTTCCTAATATCAAAGTCCCCGAAAACGACACTAAAAACTTGATTGACCTATTTCGTGAGTCAATTTGCAATAAACCAAAAGTGCACAACATAGTTGTAGCTAGTACCACCAAGTACGGGTTAATTCCATGAAGATAATGAATACTAGTAATTACCCTTATTCTATTATCTAGCCTAAGGATTGATTTTAGGTTTTTAATTAAAAGATAATAAAACTAAATAATTAAAGAAACAAGAAAGAATAATGAACACATAGATAATGGAATTTACTTAAAAAAACTATCATTATCATAAATTAATATCTAGGTTCAAATCCCCTTATATCCTTAACAGATTGATCTTTTATCATGCAATTGTTTTGATAATTTATTAGACCGTAGAAACTCCTATCGTATGCTAGCAACTGACCTTGAGAGTACTAATAACTAATCCTAAGGTCTCTAACGACATTACTCAAGTTAAATCGTATTAGATAGTGTTGCCATTTTATGAATCCCTATACCTTAAATTGGAAGATTTATATCATCCTATCTTTAGGGTTGCAATTAAATCCTCTAATTACGATAAATCTATTCACACTAAGATTTCTCAATCTAAGTTTGAAATCAGATTATCAATAAAAACATGTAATCAAATCACAATAATCAATCGAACCAATTACATTAATAAAGGAATCAAATCATGTCAAAGAATTAACAAAAGTTTCATCTAACTTAAATACTAACTGGAAGTTTAGTTACACATGATTGAACATGAAATAAAACATAAACCGAAGAAAAACGAATTGAAAACAATGGGTTCATAATTATAAATCTCCCTGATTTTCTTCGATCAAATGTTCTTGTGATGTAGAGGCTTGATCTTGTATTATGATGGATCTTTCAATAATTTCTTCGTGTTTCCCACTTCCTTAGACCAAAATCGTCCCTTTTGGACATTCTCCACGTCTAAAAATCTCCTCCCTAAAGTCTCCTCCTCTATTCTATCCACAAAACGTCACTTTATATTGAATTCTAGGTTTTTTGGTTATACACGGTCGTGCACAGGAACGTGCATAATTAGAAATTATCAGATATTGCAAACGTGTACAGTCCGTGCACTCCTTCTAAATTGCTAATTTTCTATTTTACGCTATTTTTTAATCTGATTTCTTCTCCTTTAAGTTCATGAAGACAATTATTACCTGTATAAACTTAGAGTAGATTAAGTTCCAAATATAGGATAATAGTATAAAATATCAAGAAAAATACAACAAATATGGTGGTAAAATATAGTTAAATATCCAACTGTCAGTTGCAAAGTATGGTCACAGTAATATAATTCTCTTTTCAGCAACATCTCAGAAAAGGAGGATCCTAATAGACAAACTAAAATGATCTTGAATCTTTATCATTGTTTATTAAAGGAGATATTTTTGTTAATTGATCTTAATAGGAATTGTCATAAAATTACAACTAGTAAATTTGAAGATCTCGATGATATGTTAGACTGCACTCATTAGGATTTATTGCATATTTCTTTAAAGGTAATAAGGAGAGTTTAGGGAATCTAAGAAAATGATGTTGGAAAAAAGAAAAGTATATAATATGGATGGATAAGGGTAAGTTATTCTTCACATGTATTTTGTATTATATAATGTTGGACTTATATATAAATATATGTATATGTACATGTTTATGTGTGTGTATATATATATATGGTTAGGGACCTAATGATTGAAGCTATAGAAATAGGTTAGTAACAACGCACACAATAATTCAAACTATTAGGTGATATGTATTTTATAATGACAATTGAATTATTAATCTTGCTCTACATATTGGTTGTCTTATAATGACCTACAAATGATTGTCTTAAAAATATATGATATTATTTTTCAATTTGTTGAACTTTTTTAAGTATTTAAAAGTTCTATTGTACATATATGCATGGGTATTCCAATTAGATCTTATTATTTTCTTGTAACATTTGCTTATTTCATTACTTTATCTTAATCAGAACATATCTCTTAACATTTTATCCATGAAATTTGTGATTATGTGGTTTCCTTGGAGAGTTTCAACCACTTGGTACAATTGCAGTTTTGACTAGATAACATAAATAAAAGACTTTTTGAAACTTCTATAGGTGATTATGATTAATTATGCTTTTATTATCTTATATACTTTATGTTAAATGTTTATTAAAGTGTATGTATACATGTAAATGTCCATGAGCCACTTATATACTCCTATATGTTGATAGTTTCAAATGGATGAGCATTTGTCTTTAGTGGAGAGTTCTACTCTAGTACCAAAAGTATACTAATAGAGACTTCTAATTCGATACCAAGAAAAAATTCATATTGAAGGAGCAGTTTCATTAAGAAGTGATATTTAGAATCACTTCAATAAGACTAGATCAATGGGCTAAGGTCGAATGTAAATATTGTCATAAGATGTTAGCCAAGGGTTTAAAGGGTGGAATCTCTTAATTGAAGAGAGATATGGAGTCGTGTAATAAAAAAAGGTCGTATCAAAATGTTAACCATTTTTTACTCCTAACTTAATCGAAGGGAAGAATGAAATGACAGTCACAACTTATGAAAACAACAGACCAAAGTTTTTGCTTGCTAATATGATCATTAGTGATGAACAACCACTCTCCATGATTGATGGTCAAAAAATTAGGATGTTTGTCAACTCACTCCAACCAACATTTAAGATTCCAACTCAGAATATCTCGAAGAAAACATTTTCAAGATATACAAAGATCAAAAGAAAAAAAAAATACTAAAGTCATTGTTGAGTATTGACATATGGGTTAACATTACATCAGATATGTCGATAGTTAATAACCAAAAAATGGTTATATGACGATGACATCACACTATATTAACAACAACTAGATTCTACGCAATTGAATAATGGGGTAAATTATATTCTTAAATATTCTAATAATTTATTTATTATTTATTTTATAATTGACATTTGTTCATATTTTTAAATGGTAGGTGTGTTTATATGTCAACACCCCATATGCATGAAAGGATAACAACCATGTTAGTTGATTGTTTAATAAATTAAAATACCGACACCAGATTATCTACCATAACACTAAAATAACTATAACATGAATGATACAATGATCGAAAAGTTAAAGAATAAGTTACAATTAGGAGCTAGTTGGTTGGTGAGAGGCTATTCAATATACGTTGTTTTACATATATTATGATATTTATTGTAAAAGATATAGAGTTCATAAAGGAAGTGATAGAGTCAGTCTAGAATAGCATAGTGTATTAGAGTGGAACAACCAAAAGAGTTATAAATTTTAAAGAAACTACATGACAACTACCCATTCCATACACGAAGAAGTTGGTATTGGATTTTCCTACCTAATGGAATTCAACCTTCAAGATGTTGAAGTTAACAACCCAATATGTTGAGATGCTTAACAAGATAAGACAAAAAGATTATGAGTATACTTGCCTACCTATAGAAGAGCATAAGGCGTTGGCTAATGCACTTTATGCGAAGTTGAAAATATTTTTTAATGCTACTAAGTAGTTCTCAGGAACAAAATATCCAACTTTACACAGTTACTTTAGCCATCCTTAAAATTAATTGAACAAGTAGAGGTTGGAGGGATACATTAACATGGATTAAAAAAGCAAACTTCAAAAGTAAAGGTGATAGGAAGATTTTCATGTGAGCAGTTGGTATGATCAATTAACATATTGGAAAGAAAGAAATTGCATGATTTTAATGTAGTGGATGTTGAATCAAGTCAAAGTAAACTTACGCTAAGGCTAAGCTTAGTAGCTCTCGCAAGGCATCTTACCTTTGAAATTTTAATGGGATTGACATTTAGACTGTCCTTGTGATTAAATCCTCTGTAGTTGAACGTAGAGCTGTTTTGTTTGTAATACTATTAGTTACCTTATTTTTTTTTCTCTTATATGTATAGAACTCCCTTAGTTATAAATTTAATATGTAAGATCAAGAAAGTTATATTTGATTGGATATTTGATTCAAATGAGGTAATCCAGGTTATGGAAAAGCAAATGACAAAGAAGCTCAATTCTTACTAGTATATGGTCGGACATACTATAATAGTCATTTATGTGTTAAACCTAAGATACAAGATAGAGGAGGTTTATTTTTATTATGGCATGTTGTATGGTGATAAGGCTCAATAGCATGTTGATATCACTAAATAATTATGGTAAGATTTTTTTAATAATTATCAACTAAGATTGAACAAAAATCATGATTGTAATAGTTCAGCTATAACTTTCGGTTCAACTTCAGCTTTAGCTTCATGTAAGACTAGTGTTAAACATGTGTTTACAAAATTCATTAAAGAAATAAAGGCTAGGACTTCTTACAGTATGATGGAGTTAGACAACTATTTGGAGGCAGATGTAACAAAAAAAGTTGAAGGTGTGTAGTTCGATGTAATACTATAGTGGAAGAACGATATAAGTGAATTCTCGACCATACAAGCGATTGCACAAGATCTACTATTGCTTTAGAGTCTACTTTAGTATTGGCGATCGAATAGTCCTCATCGTGCTCAAATTTATCCAATTATTTTAAAAGCCCTTTTGTGTGCCCGAAGTTGATTAAATGATGAAGATATTGAGGGTAAACTTTATTATTTATGATATATTAATTTTAATTGTCATAATAATTTAAATAATCATAAATTAATATATCTTATCTTATATTGTCTTGTTATATTAATACATGTACTAGTATAGAGACCAATCATTTAACTAAAAAATTTTTTGAAAATTTTTTTGAGGATGAAGGTATCTTTAATTGGTGATTATCATGTGTTTAATATTCATTTAATCCAGTTATTACATAATCAAGTATAATTTACATAATAATGTTTCTATATGTAGATGAAGTGGTGCGAACTATTAATGATCATGATTATAACGATTAGCTATCCCCTTTCCTCTACTATGAGTTTGTTATCTTTAATCTTTGTTTGTAGATTTCCTTATTTTTCTTATTGCTTTGGTTTTTTTACAATTGAAGATATAATTATTTACTTATGTGTTTTTATGTATGTTTGAAACTATTGTTTCAACCTATTCACTCAACTTTAGTCTCTACTCTCCAGCTATAATTGATAATTTCTTTTTGAATTTTTGCAAATTGTATCATTAAACAATTGGGATGATATTAGCACTATAATATTCTTTTATTTTGATAAAAAATGATTTTTATAATATTAATGTGATGTTTGTTGCGTAAGTAGACTTATAAATTTATAATATTAGCTCTATAAAAATTTTTATTTTGATAATAAAATGACTTTTGTAATATTTTACTATGATATTTGTTCATAAGGAGACTCACAAAATGAACCGAACACCATTTATTGATATATTTAGATAAGAGAATAGTGTTTCGTGAAAAAAAGAGAAAATAATTTAAAGCAACATTAATTTTAAAAAATTACGCCAGGCATTGGACTTAACAAATTTAATAAACATAGATTTTTAGATAACATAATATTTTATAAAATTTTTAAACAATTTTTTAAATTTAAAATTATTTATTTTTATAAAAATAGACCATCCCAAATCAGTTGGGCTTCAAGCCGGATAGGCCCAATAAAACTTGGGCTTGGACTCTATTGGGCTTCGAGTAGCTCGAACCCAATCAGGATAGGCCTAGTCTACCCATCCTAAGGCACGATTAGGTCTCGTTTCAAGCTCGGACCGGGTAGTGCCTAAATGCAACCCAACTTATTGCCATCATTGATTGTGTTTGTCAAGAAGGTTGAAAAGAGTATTTTCAATCCTCTCATTATATATAGATGAAATTTTATTTGTTTCAGTACATTTTATTAATCTTATTATGTATAAAGCTCAAGTGCATAAAGTGTTTTGCTTAAGATTTCCATTATCTTTGATTAGTTTCAGTATGATCGAGAAAGTCCATTGTGTATGTTGAGAGGGTTAAAAAGATTATTTTTAATCCTCTTATTATATATAGATGATATTTAAAGATAAACAATACTACTCAAAAATCGTTACCCTCTATGTATGAGATGAAGAAAATGAGTAAGGTTGACTATGCTGGATCCCGTTACCGGAACCCAACCTCTTAACATACATACCTTCATACCTGAGCGTGGTATCTCGAAATCTCTTCTCTCTCTGATACCGAACATGCTGGGCCCCGCTGCAGTCCAACTCTTGAACCGCAAAACATGTGCATACTATTTCTCATCGCATACCAAAATTAACTAATCCTAGTCCATTCATAATTCACTATTCATACATAAGCATTCTTTACAAGCTGAAATACATTTTCAGTTCAT
>JAOQMR010000005.1:19251741-19274829 GCA_027563865.1 Erythroxylum pelleterianum
GTACTGTTATCAATAGTGAATGAAGAAGTTTCACTCACTGCATTACCAGCAAAAGTTTTCCCCGTGCCTTTCCCTTTCCGATTCTATAACTCCTTGTACCAATCTGGTACACCAATGAGTTTAAAACAATTCTCCTTTAAATGCCCATTCTTCTTACAATACGAGCAAAACATTTCACTCTTATCATTCCCACTAAATTTTTGTTTAAAATGATTCCCTCCTCCATCAGTAACTTTCTTAGTACTACTAGTGTTCATTAACATAGCATTATGTTCAATCCCTTCACTAAATACCATCTGCACTTCCCTTTGTTTTTCTATCCTTAAGAACATAGAATATGCTTTATTAACAGATGGCAAGGGTTCCATAACCAAAATCTAGTTTCGATCATGATCATAACTCTCATTCAAACCCATCAGAAATTGCATTAACTGATTCAGAGATATTAAATCAGCTAAAACCTTAGGTGCTCCACAAGTACACTGTGTAGCTGTCCCACAAGTACGTTATGGGACAGGCATAAGGCACCAAAGCTCATCCCACAATTTCTTAAGACTTGTAAAGTATTTAGTAACAGACATAGTGCCCTGTGAAGCTGCGTTAATCTGTCTTTGTAAATGGTATAATAATGGTCCATTACTCTCTCCAAACCTCTCTACCAAATCGGACCATAATTCATAGGCAGAATGTGTATAGATGAAAGCTTCAACTATTTCTTTCGACATTGAGTTTAGTATCCATGATTGAACCATATAATCTGTCCTAATCCATTTTTCGTAGTCAACAGATCCTGGACTAGGTTTTTAGCATGTGCCATAACCTTAACTTCATCTTAGCTCCGAGAGCTATTTTAATAGATCTACTCCAGCTCAAAAAGTTATTCCCATTCAATACGACAGTAACTAAACTCATACCTGGATAGTCTGAACCTTGAAGATAAACTTGACCTTCGTCGAACATACCTCTCAATCGAGGATCTAGAGTTGATGCTGTGGGAGATTCATGTAATATCCCGTCTATCGTGGCAAATACCTACGATTAACCTTCAGATTTAGTGGGAGAAATAGAGGAAAAATCGAAACCCCAACTCTTGATTTTTGGAGAAACAGTAATATGAAACCCTAACGCTTCACTTCCACAAAGTAGCCACACCCTACACTATAGAAGCATATCGAGCTCACAATAACCATTAACCAACTACCTCGTGCACTCCTATGTACTTCAATCATTGATCGACTACAATGTCGAGACCTTCTTTGATACCATGTATAGAGTCTCCAAGAGAGTCGTAAATAAATGACTTGTTTTTATTCAACAGCTCTACTGTACATCAAGTCAAATTTAAGATATATACAGAACAAGTCAACACTAGGCTAATATGTACAAAACTACAATGTTGTAACATAAAACGACAACAGTGGGTAACTACAACACTTAAACAGAAACGACACCATTGACAAAATAAATACTATACAATATCACTTAACAGATAGGTTGTAGAACGATGACCCTTTGAAACCTCATCAGATTATGGTGTTTTCTTTGTCTAGGTAAAGTTTTTCGCTTTCGTGTTCACAGGTCATGTATGGGTTTATTCTTGTTTCCAAAAATGTCGGAGTTCTTGAGTCCTCGTTTCTACAAAATTTTGCTTTCTTTTAAAAAATTGTTTGATTTAAGTTAATTCATATTTCATTTATCTTTTATGTTTTTGGGTTAAGTTGGGGTCATTCTATAATCTATTGTTGCATTAGGTTGTTTATTTAAGGCCCTATTTTAAAGATTCTCTTTTAATTGATTGGCTAATCAAGATTTTGATCCGAAGTTGGTTGTATTTATTCTCGATTCCCATTTTCAATTCCATCCTAGATAGTCAAGAGCCTGAACCAGAAGATACGTTCATTTTAGGCCTAAGCCTAACATTTTGTATAAAATAAAAATAAAAACTTGAATATTTGTATAAACTTTTCTTTTGGATTTAATTAATTTAGATTACCTATTTTAAAAAAAATTAATTACTAAAATTTTTTAAATTTTACACAATTTTACAATTATAATTTGAATTTAAAAATAACAATAAAATATATAAAATTTTAATTTCTTACAAAATAATTTGACATTGACCTCTTCGATAACAAAATTGATGTGACAAATCATGTTAACTATGTTAAGTTATAATTGAGATGTTAAGTGCCAAGGAAAAGTTTATAAGCTAATTTTCTCCTCTCGTCTGCCTGTATTTCCCCTCCCATCTACCACACTCATTCTTTGCCCATCATCTGAGGTTTGCCTTCTTATCTCTCTTCTCCGCCCACATCATTCTTGTTGTCTACTGCACTTTTTTTTAAACAGTATGCTTTACTGCCCTTTTCTACAAAATGTGTGTTTCAATATATGTGTTTTGTTTGATAAAACATAAAAATGTCCAAACCAACATCACAATTTTGACTTTCGAAGAAGGAACCTGCTTACAAGCATGGTAGGGCAATTAGGGCAAATTTTGAATGCCACATGGCCAAAGATGACACATGTTGCTTCTGTATGGTTCCTTCTTTGGATGTGTATTATCTTTTTTGTTGCAATATTTTGTTAAAGCAAATGCTAAAACCCCCTTCTGTTGGCAGTGTCGGCCCTAGGCAGGGGCAGGCAGGGCATCTGTCCAAAGCCCACCATAAAAAGGACCCCATAAAGTCATGTAAGGCATTAAGTAAGGCATAAATTCTTAGTTCTTAAAATATCCTTGAGCCTCCATTTGTCGCAATCTAATAATTTAAGATATAACCAGGGCCTATCATAAATAAAGATATAACTAGGGCCTACCATAAATAATCTTATTAGGCCCTTTTTATATTTTGTCAGGGCCTATAAAACAATAAGAACGGCCTGTTTATTGGTGATTAATACTATTAGGCACCTCCTTTCTGGTCAAACCTTTTAGTGGTTAATGCTAATACTTAAATTCCATTTTGCAACTGCCCTGTACATGACCTTTCTGTCAGAGGTTTATATCTTGATATTTCTACAAATGTTTCTCACCTGATGTTTTTCTATTTTAAATTATATCATACTTAGTTGCTTCGTGTATACTTTGTTTATATTCATTGATTGGTTAGCGTATGTTTAGCTAACTTTAGTTAAAGTGCTCCTATGCATAAATAATTCGACTCTAATGTTAAAAGGTAAAACTAGTTGTTCACTGGTGGAAAGATCAATACATAGGCAATATGATTATTTAGCATCAAACTACAGATTTTCACTAGTCAAACTTGTTGTGTACATGCAGTTTCTTACATGAGAATGGAGATTCTCTAAATTAAAACCCTTAAATTATGATTAACTAGGCTACTAATTAATGTTCAAAATATAACAGCTTAAAACTTGCATTAAAGGGTAAGGTTCAAAATGGATCAAATACCATTTAACATTTCAAATAACTTTAGTTTAAGATAACTTTAAATACTTCTTATTTAACAAAACATTGTGGAGTTAGTGTTGAATCACATAATTTATGATTAGGATTATCATGATATTAGTGATGTTTTTATATTTTAAATTCTCTTATTCATCCATTAAGTTTTTCTATCTTTTTTTTACTTACACTCTCCACGCATAAGTCATTTGGCTTCTATTACTTAAAATTCACAGCATAGATATCTCTTGATAGAAGTGACCATCTTGAACTTTACTAAATCAAATGCTGAAATCTTACATTAGTTACTTTGTACATACATGTTTATATTATTGGAAGAATCTTTTCTAATTTATGTTGTTTAATTAAAAACTAATGATATAATTATTTGTTTGTAGATGTTGGTAAATTTTAAGTTTCATTATGATAGGGTGTTGGAAAGACATGAAAATAATAAATATATTGGGATAAGATTAAAATGAAGAAGGATGTGATTATTAATTACTTAACATGCTAGTCTTAAAAGGAGTGTCTAAAGATAAAGGAAAGAGAGTAATATCTATGTTTTACAAATTTTCTAATGAGTTAATGGAAGCTTAAAGGAGTTAAGCTTGCAACATGATAAGGATATATTGGCAATGCTCAATCATAAGGAAGAATTGGACTACCATAATATTGAAGTCTACTATAACATGGTTCTGATAATCCCACAATAGATGGTGAAGAATCTAATTATGATATTGGAAATTACTTGAATGTTAATACACAGTAGAAATATGACTATAAATAATGAAGGGTGGTTCCAAGTTTAAGTGCAACAAGATGAGATTTCATTGTTATGGAGATGAGTGAACTTGGAGATGATTCATTTAAAGAGGAGTTATTCATATTAGACGGTGAAGAATATGTTATTAAGAGAATAAATAAGAATAGATGTGCCAAGATTGTACATAGTGAATTTCAATGTGACGATGTTGTAAATAGGGTTAAAAGTAGAGGAAAGGATTGCAATGAAGATGGCGATTATTCCAAAAATACACAAAGATAAGAAGGAATTTCATATGGTTGGTGTAGTGAATATGGGGATAGTGATTTTAAAGTTCAATCATCAGTTAGTAGTAATGATGGATGGTGCAAGGCATCTGTTTCAAAGAAGAAATACATTGTCTTTAATCCAAAGTGGATATGAAGGATTTTAAGTTTGAAATTGTTATGAAGTTTAAGAATGAGAAGTAATTAAGGCCAGCAATAAGAAACTATCCAATTATTAATGGATATGATGTTCCAATTATGAGATCCAGTATGAGAATGGAGGTTATTTGTGAGCTACAATGTCCATTTTGTGTATATGCTAGTTGGATCGGAAATGAAAAAAAACATTTGTTGTTAAGATAGTAGAATACAAGCATAATTGAGGAAAGTGTAAAGAAACAAGCAAGTTACCAGGAAATAGATAATAAATGAATTCTCACACAAGTTTAGGAGGAACTCAAACTGGCCAATTAATAAAATGACAGATGATCATCCAAGAAAATATGCATTACAGGTGACTAAATCCCAATGTTACGACACTAAATGGGAAGTTTTTATTATGCTGCAAGGATCTACAAAAGGTCATAATACCAAGTTATGGTCTTTATGATAAAGGTTATGATGAGCTGATAAAGATGGGTAATTTATTATTCAAACTAAACTTGATGAAAAGTCACGACCAATTTCTAAGAGGTTTTATATTAGAATTAGTACTTTAAAGTATGGTTTTCTTAATGAATGTAGGAATTTTAATTGGTTAGATGGATGCTTCTTAAAGACATTCCTTATAAGTGCTTTATTAGCTATAATTGATCGTGAAAAAAACAATAAAATGTTTCCTATACCTTAGGCCATAGTTTAGGGAGAAAATTATCAATCTTCCATTGGTTTTTGAAATTCTTGATGAAGATCTAAACATAAATGGAAATGTATGGAATTTTGTGAGCGATCAATAAAGATAAACGTTAAATATTCATAAATGTGATGTTCATTTCTTAATATGCTTTGAGTTTTTCAACTTACATTACTTTTTTTATTATAGGATTTCATTAGTGGGTGCATTAAAGAATCTCTTCCTAGAACCTGAACGTAGAAATCTTGCCTAATATCTAAATACAAATTGATCTACTATTCATAAAGGTCATACATATAAGAGTTTATTTTGGCAAGCGGTGACTTACACAATGAAAGTGAAATTTGATAAAGTAATAATGTAGATGAAGAGTATTTTGAAGAAGGCCTATAATGATTTCAAAGTTAGGAAACCAAAGACTTTCATGAAACCATTTGTGAGCATAAAACTGAAGTGTTAAATAGTTTACAATAACATATCAAAGACATTTAATAGATTCATTTATAAAACTCGTAAAAAAAAGGTTGATCAATATGTTAGAAGATATTTGAGTTGCCTTAATGACTTAGATACTTGAAGAAAGGGATATGAATCATTAATGATATATGCCTAAGAGTTAGGAAGAAATTCAAGGTTGCACAAAGGGAATTAAGGCACTGTATCACCAAGACTAATGAGAATTCAAAATTTAAAGTCACACTTTTTACAGACAAGTTTCTTGTTGATTTATAAGTACAAACTTGTTAATGTAGACTTTGGGATTTGAGAGGAATTTTATGTAAGTATGTTGTGGCTTGTCTATCATATCAAAGGGACGATATCAATGCTTATTCTAGGCGATATTATAAATGTGAATATTATTTAAAGAGTCATCAGTATGCCATATAACCCATTCGTGGTCTAAAATTTTAGCCAAAGACTAAAAATTTGTAGCCAATATTATCTTCATTGATTAGGAAGATGCCTAGAAGGCCAAAACAGGCTTGAAAAAGATAAAAGAATGAAATTAAACAAATTAGACAAAATTGGAGTACCTATCAAATATCATCATCATTATGAAGTTGGTCATAATATAAGAGTATGCAAAAATAAAGATTAACCTTCAAGACAAGCTGAAATTGTTAAGCTGATTATTATTATTATTATTATTTCTTCATTTCAAATATGGATTAAATGTTAATTTGTTCATTAAAAGGTGTACATACATATATAATGCAACAATAAAAGAGGAAGGCCACCAAAAAATCAAGTCCTTTCACCTAATATTGGTAATTGTGCAATTCAAAAACCCGTACAATCAGTATCTACAACTTAAAATACTACGTCATGTATCTTAAAAAAATACAAAGAGGGTGGTTAGTGGATATTAATACTTAATCTTAAGGAATTCTTCTATAAATTATTTAACAACATAACTGCTTGTGTTTGTACAAGTAATTAGAGGATATGGAGTAACATTTAGGAAAGTTATTTGGAACACTTATTTTATGGTTTGTTACTTAAATATATCTTCACACTGCTTATATAAAATTATTTATATGTGTTAATATTGTGGTTTTTATTTTTAATGCCTCATATATGGATGGAAGTCAATGTCAAGTTCTTGAACCTACAAAAAATATTGCAATTACATTACAATAAAAGGAGCATTTAGTGATTAAAAAATCATCACACGAATCGTCACAAAATTGCTATAACAAATAGTATCAGTGACGTTTTTACAAAATCATTGTAAAAAAAATTCACTCTGATCTCAAATATGTACCAAAAATGATAGGCAAAGATTAAGTAAATCATCATTAAAAATAATTTTGGACACTTTGTTTTCGTGGCTAAAAGTTATTGGCTACGTTTTTGTGTTTATAGGAAATAATATTTTGGTGCGTTGATTATTTCGTAGCAAAATAGATTTTGTGATGGTTTATTGAATGTAGGTAAAAAGTCATTTGAGATAGTTTCTAGAATGTAGGTGGCGAGTGGATGATGGGAGAGGGAAAAAGATATCGCATAAAATCTTGAGATACTTTCCTATTAAACCATGACTACAAAGGCTTTTTATGTCAACAAAAACAACCATAGATATGATGTGGCATAAAGGGAAATACATTGATGATAAATTATGCATCGTCCAGTAGATTCAATGATATGGAAATACTTTGATGGAAAGTTTCCATGGTTTGCGCAAAAATGTCGTAATGTTAGACTTGGTTTAGTGCCATACAGTTTATCTATATGGAAGTGTATGAAGGAGTCTTTTATGTTATTGTCTTTGCTTATTCTAGGACCTACTGCTCCTTGTAAAGACATCGATGTATACATGTAACCATTAATTAATGACTTAAAAAATCTATGGGAAGTTAGATTAGAAACTTTTGATGTTGGTTAAGGTGAAACATTTATAATGGATTAGAAACATTGAGGAACTTTTATGGACTATAAATAATTTTCTAGCTTATGGGAATTTGTTTAGATGGAGCACTGAAGGGTATAAGGCTTGTCTCGTATATAACCATCAAATTTATTTAATGAGGCTACAAAGTAAAATATATTATACGAGACATCATCATTACTTGAAACATAGACAT
Source organism: Erythroxylum pelleterianum (assembly GCA_027563865.1). Classification (NCBI taxonomy): domain Eukaryota; kingdom Viridiplantae; phylum Streptophyta; class Magnoliopsida; order Malpighiales; family Erythroxylaceae; genus Erythroxylum; species Erythroxylum pelleterianum. The sequence continues at coordinate 19,259,618 of JAOQMR010000005.1, forward strand.
TGAGGCGAAGAAGCAAATTGTTTGATGGTAAAGTAGAATTGGGTAAAGCTCCTTTGTAGTTTTCTAGTGATGATGTAGTTATACAGCTATCACATTTAGGTAAAATTACACCTGACAAACACTCAAGTAATAGAAAGTGAAAGCAAATGTTGTTGAGCTTAACTGGAATGAAAAAAAGCATATTTTCAATTTACTATATTGGAAGGAATTTCTATTGAGTCATAATCTTGATGTGATGACTATTGAAAAAAATTTGTAAGAATATTGTAGGAATTGTAATGGGAATTGATGCAAATTGAAAGACACAATTAAGGCTAGACTAGACTTGAAAGACAAGAATATAAGAAAAGATTTGCATTTGAAAAGAAGAGATAATGGGTCGTACACTATTCCACCTGCTTATTACAACATATCAAAAAAGGAGAAGCAAAATTTTTGTCAATTTCTTAAATCAGTCAAGTTTCCTTATAGGCATGCATCTAATATACCCCATTGTGTGAATGTTAGAAAGGGAAAAGTATCGAGATTGAAAAGCCATGATTGTCATGTACTTCTGCAATGATTACTTCTTGTTGGAATACATGGATGTTTTCCAAAGGATGTGTCCATAACTTTGGGACGATTGGGTGAGTTTTTAAAGCAATTATGTTGCAAGAAACTTAAAGTTAAAAAACTTGACAAAATGAAAAAAAGACATTTCTTTGATTCTATGTCAGCTTGAACTAGTATTCCCCTTATCATTTTTTGAAGTTATGGTGCATTTGGAAACTTACCATATGAAGCAAAACTTTGTGGACGTGTTCAATTTCGATGGATGCTCCCTATTAAAAGGTAATTTATATTAGCTTCTACTTTTGAAAACAGTTATTAGTTAGTAACAATTGTTAATGTTTTATATTTTGTTTAGGTTTTTATGCTCTCTAAAGAGTTATGTATATAATAAAGCTCGACTTAAAGATCTATTGCAAAGGCTTATATAGCAAATGAATGCTTGACATTTTGTTCGATGTACTTAAATGAAGTTGAGATAACATTTAACATACCAGAATGTAACTTTGATTTTGATCAAGATGATGGCTTGTCAATTTTCTCCTAAAAAGTTAGGCCATTTAGTGTTAGAAAATGATAGTTATAGTTTACATTATGTTTTTAGTTGTTGATTAGATTATTTGTGAATTTTTAGTTTTAGAATTTTGTTAATGTGATTATGTGTTTGTGTTTGTGCTTGTGAGTGTTACGTGGTTTAGAGCATATTATTAGACATTATTTTTGTGCATTTGAGGTATTTTGATGTGTTTGTTATTGTTTGAGATCAGATGAAGAAGATCGAGAAAAGTTGGAGAAAGTTTGGAGGAAGATCTAAGGTCACGATTGTGACAGAAGCAACCCATCCATATTCACAATTGTGACATCATTGCCACGATCGTGATAGAACCTCATTTTCAAAGGTTACGATCACAACATACCTACCACGATCATGACAGGCACAAGACAGGCATGGGATATACTTCCATTTCTATTTTTGGAGGATCTGTTTGGACTTTTTGGCATGGGTAAAACCTAATTTTTACCCTAAAAGGCAAAAACACTATAAAAGGAAATAACATGACCCTAATCAAGGAGCCTCCATTTGCCACTTTTGGAAAGAAGCCAAGGAAAAGAAAAGAGGAGAGAAGAAGAAGAGGAGTTGATGTTGCCAACCACTCTAGCCTTCCTTCCAAGGTAACTTTCTCATTTCATATTGTTGTTTACTTCGTTTAATGTATGTAATGAATTTAAGGATGATGAATATTTGTTTAAGGATGTTCTAAACTCTTTTGGGATTTATTCTTGAATCAATGGTGATTTGATTACTTTTGTTGTTAATATTTTTGGGTATTGTGATTGTCTGTCATTTTTGCATACTTCGTTATCAAATCGAGAGAGTGAACCAATAGTAACATGATTAAGTTGGGTAATGAGATTTAACAACCTAATAGATCACATAAACAATAAAATTGGTAATTATACAAAGAGAGATATCGTGTGAGGACTCGATTATCTATAAGAGTACTTAAGAACTAATTGGAATGTAGGCTGTTTTGTTAATTAAGAGATTGCAAAATCAAAATTTTGGATTCAATTAAGGATTATGATTTAGGGTTTAATGATTAGGTCTTGAGAGAGGATAATAAACCTTATGAAATTCTAGGATTGATACCCATTAACTCAAAGGTAATTAAGTTAGCAATTGACAATATGATAAATCCCCTCTTTTCATAATTGGTTAATCTTGCTTGTGTGATTTCTCGATTGTTAAGTGGTTGCGTTCAATTTTGATTTTCTTGCATTGATTTTATAATTTCATTCTCAATTGATCCATATTCAATTGCTTAATTTTCTAATCATTTTTATTTTCATTTTAATTACAAATTTTAGACTTTAGACAAAGTTAGGATTCAATTAGTTTAACTAATTATTTGTAGGATCAACACCTCAATTGCTACACTTATGACCCATACGCTTGTGGAATATTGATGGTTTTATAATTGTAAAACTTGCTCAATAAAAAATATGTCAAGTTAACTAAAGATGAATTTGAAATTGTCCATTGGTATATTTTGAACAATTGTGAGGAAGTTGACATATATATGGAGTATGTATATTACTTTTTAATCAAATTTTCATATTTCATTGTTGTGATTCAATCTATATTTCTTGATATCTATTTACTTTTTTGAATAGAGAGCACAAAGATTCGATTCGAAGCAAAAGACTATTAATGTTGAAGAAAGACATAAGCTCAAGTTCCTATCATGATTTAGGACTCGAATAAATTATATATTGATGGAATATTATGAACATGTGGCAATTTGTATGTCAGATTAAATTGTAATTTCATTTTTTCATACAGATGATACAGTTACATAACCGTAACATGCAAGAGGAGACAACAACATTACATTCTTTGCCATATGGGCCTCATATGTGTGGGGGAAAAAATAAGTTGCATTGTTAATGGGATTAGATTTCACATACAAGATCGAAACAATAGACTTAGAAGTCAAAATTGTTGGGTTGTTATTGAGGGATGTCATGACAATGAGATTATTGACTTCTACAGTGTAATCTCTAAAATAATATAGTTGCATTACATCAAGGGAAGGTTTAAGTTGCAAGTGATTTAATCTTGATGGCATGTGTTGAACCCCAAACTTTTCTTGGAAGCTATAACTGTTAAATGAGAAATTATTGGCAATTATTCATATGTAAAGAAAAGGAGAATTCGTGAATTTGAAATGAAGTAGAAAAGATGGTTTAGGTACAAGATGGGTTATATATGAAAGGTTGGTGGTTAAAAGTTGGAAAATGAAATTGAAGTATGTTTATTGAGTATGCTTCGGTGTTTTAGCCATAACTGTTTCTTTAGTTATCCAAATGAGATGATTCTTGATTGGGATTAAACTAGAGAAATAGACTTACAAATTGTCTACTGAAATTGAGTTTTGATTCAGTCTCTAAGAATTTCAAATTCTAGATGGAAGTCAAGCACAGAATAATGTGTTAGTATAAGAACAGTCCGAAAATGTTTGGTGTATAACTTTCAGATTACCAAGCCAAATTGGAAGATTTTGATGTCAATAGAAAATTAAGACAATTAGGAATGTTGTTTTAGAAGGAAGTGCTATGAAATTCCTTCAATTACATTATTAGAAAAATGTCTTAATTTTTTGGAAGGAGTTAAGCATGATTTAAATAAATGTGAAGTCTTGCAAGATTAATGATTTTATCTAGAGTTAATTATTATGTTGATGTTGTTAGGATTTTAAAATATGGATTAGTTGAATTAAGTAGAAAGAGTGTATATGTATGAGGGCTTTTTGGGAAGATCACTTAAGCCATTTAAGTTGCAAGGCATGTAAGGAAGGGCATATGGGTCTGTGTACACTCATTAATGGCAATATTGTAAATAAGAATTGTGGTCTTTCTTTTAAGGAAGAAGGAAGTACGAAATTGAGAAGAAAAGAACAAAGAAAAGAGAGGAGAGAGGAGAGAGTTCGGTGGAGAGAGGATAGACAGAAGAAAGAAAAGGCTAGGGTTTTGATTTTTCTAAGCTTTCAAGATGGATTTTGAAGTTGATTCAAGAAGGAAAAAGGAAGAGGATGATGAGAGCTTCCATTCAAGCTAAGAAATTCTTCATTTGGTGAAAGATCAAGGTAAGAGTATGCTTGACTTGTTGGATTTTTAGAGAGATTTTGGTTCATATATCTTAAGAAATGTATGGGTTTAAGTTTTCTAAGATCAATTTTGGTGATTATGTCTTATGGGTTTTACAATTTGGAATCACTATAGATTTGGGAATTTTGCCATTGTGAAGAAAATCAAGAGAGAGTCAAGAGGAGCAAGGGGAGTAGAGGCTTATTGAGCAAGTATTAAGCAAGGAAATAAGGTGGGTTTCATGTTTATAATTGGATAGTGAGCCATTATGTTTTCTTTTCAGCCAAGAGAATAAAATTATTTTTCAATTCCTTTATAATTGTGGCATTTGTTGCTTTTGAATGGCTTGCGGAATTGCTATATGTTTTATTGTATGAAATTTTGATGATGAATTGTGAATGTTATTGATGAATTGGAATTGCTAAATGAAAAATGTTTTCAAAAAATTCCATGTTCATGAAAAACAAGTTTCCAAAATTTTACCATTGGGCGATCTGTTTTCAAGTCATGAATTTCATGTTATGTGAGTTTGTAGTAGTTCCTTAAGAACCGTCACATGCACGTTGACCCAAGAATAGGCTTCTTTCGCCTGCTCCCTAGTGGCACGGAACTCCTTCAAGGACTCCCTCCAGTTTACGGCTACACAGGACCATTATATGGGAATGTGTAGTGCGTCATAAATATAGACCTACCCAAACCATTTCTGATGTGTATATGTGTTTATGATTTTGTGAACAAGTTGAAAATGCATAAATTGTGTTATTGTGATTTTGATTACATGACAAGAATTTTGAGTAACGTGAGTTTTATGATTCAATAAGGATTTTTATGACAATGAACTTTTTGAATAATTTTGGTTGTTATTGGTTATAAGCTTGTTACCCACGAGCGTAAAGCTCACCTCCCCCCTTTCATTCCCATTTCTAGGTGATGAGAAAGAGATCAGGTGAAAGAAAGTCAAGACATTCGTTTGATTATGCAAATTTTGTATTTTAAGTTGGATTGATGTAAAATAAGACTTTAGACATATGTTGAGAATTATGGGATTTTGTATCTTCTGTTGTACTTCAGATTTTTGATATTGATGATGTAATGTGGCTTGGAAATGCCATTGAAGTTTGTAACACTCTTAATTTATGATGTAAATGAAATATGGACTTGTGTATGCATTTGAAATGTGAATTTGTGTACGTGAGTTGATGAATCTTGAGCATGAACTATTTTTATATATATAAGTGAGATATTATGGAAAAGAAAGATAGGATTTTTGGTGAACGATGAATGTTATTAAATATGAGGAGTCAAATGAATTGAATTTAAGAGTTTGATGAATTCTAATTGGTAGTTGAATTGTTATAGATGATGTTGTAATAGAAGAAGTGAAGTTGGGGTTAAATTTTAAGCTTTTTATGAGAGTAAAATGTGTTATGACTTCTAAGGAAAAATTGTATCTATTTAGATTGAATTAGACAAAGTTGTCTATATAGAAGTTGTAGCTCGTCTTTATAGCTTTCCAACGATATAAAGTATGCAATTTTGGATATCAGAATGGAAAGATAAGATTGTTACAAGTTATGATGTTGCATAGGATTTTGTGTATGAGACAGCTATGATGAATGATAGAAAATATTAGTTTTGATGAACCAAATGGGTTGAGAATTAAAAATATTGTAAGATAAATTTGGTGTTTGAGTTGTTATGAAGTGATTTGGCACTAGAATAATTGAATTTGGGGAGATATTTAGTGAATATGATGTTAGATTGGATGTAAGAAGCATTAGAGGGGCTTTGTAGGGATTTAGGGAACCCCTTTGTTCGTTAGATGGACATTAGGTCCATTAAATAGACCTTCTCAAGTGAAAAAGAGCCCCCAGCCCAGTGTATGTCCGTTAAACGGACATTAGTGTCTATTAAACGGACCTTCTCGGGTGAAAAATAGCTTTCAAGCTAGTCTATGTCCGTTAAACAGACATTCACGGGATTGCTATAGTAAATTGCAATTTTGATCCTTTCATAGGTAGAATCTCACTTTTTGTTTTTCATGAAAGTTGTAGATCTCGATGTCCTCTTTCAAATAGTCTAAGAACAAAATTAATCTGACATTTTTGGTCAACGTTATGGTAATTGCATCAAAAGAGGTACAATATGATTGAGGACTTAAACATGATTGGATTCTTTTGGTCATAACTTCCTCATCTGACCTCCAAATGAAGTGATTCTTGAAGCAATGGATTCATAAGACATTTTTCTATCTCTCCATGAAAGTGTTGATTTGAAAATTTTTGATGGAAAGAAAATGAGGAATCGGTTGGGAGAGCATGATTAGGGTATGAACACCCTTTAGCTTTTTAAGCATATCTTCGTCTATAGAGCTCCGATTAAGATGATTATTGCTTCAAAACAAACTAGAGATTAGACTATAATTTCTTTGAAGAAGTTAAATTGAAACTCTGGTTTGAAGATTTCCAAATTTTGTTCACAAATAGGAGAAATGAGTTCAAGTATGGTAACTGATTTATATGGGCACACCATTGAGCAAATTGTGAGGCAATTTTTGGGATGTTATGAGAATGAAAATGAACGGATGATGGCTAATGATGGTTCAATGCAATAACCCTTCAGGGTAATATACATGCGTTCATGTTTGGTATCATGTTTTCACAAGAGTTGGGCTTCGGAATCAAGCGGGATCCAATAAATGTATGAGTCCGTAAGAGTTGGGTTCTGGAAACAGTGATGGTATCAGAGCAAGAGTTGGGTTCCAAAAATAAGCGGACCCAACATGAGTGGTATCAGAGCAAGAGTTAGATTCTGGAAGCATGCGGGATCTAACATGTATGGTATCAGAGCAAGGGTTGGGCTCCGGAATCAAGCGGGGTCCAACAACATGAAGGTGAATGGGAATATTACTAGCATTAATGTTAGTAAGACATGGTATGATAATGACCCTTTTCTCTTTGCAAGTCAAGTTAAGTAAGTTTTCTACCTCAACGATACTATAATGGGCAGCAATTGGAAGGTTGTTCACAAGTTTCAGCACCGAAATATCTTCGATTTTGTGTAAAGGTTAATAGTCTAATAAGAGATGAAGTCATGAAGTATATCAAGATATTGAATAAGAGTTGAATAATGAAGTTGTTTAAATAGAAAATGAAGATATATCATCATTTCATAGGAGAGATGATGATCCCAATATAGTACAACTAGATGAAGAACAAGTCAATCTTATCGTTGAAAAAGACGAAGACTATATTGAGGATGAATTATATGACAATAATGATACTTTGGCCAAATATAATGATGATGACTAATCGAATCATAATGTAATTAATGATGATGATTTTCAAGATGTTGATCGTGATAATTGAAGGTGAAATTTTTTTTTGTTTTTATGGGATTGTTGTTTATATTGTTTGAAAACTGACAAGCCACCATTTTAGTTAACTTATGATTAGCCATCATTAAAATGGGATAATATACTTATAATGTTGCATTTCTACAGCCTAATAATTGTTCTCCATCATTCAAGGACAAAAATTTAAATCTAAAGGGAGGTTTTAAAGTAGTTTAAATCTAAAGGGAGGTTTTAAAGTATTGATAACCATTTAGAAAATTAAGTGCTTACAAATATATAAAAGGGGGTTTATGATTAATGTATTTTCTTACAAATTTTGTAAAAGCAATGTATTTCATTATATTTGTAAAAGTAATGTATTTCATTATCCTTAATTTTAATTTCATTATGCTTCATTTTGTACAAGTAACGTATTTTATTATGCTTCATTTTGGTAATGTATTTCATTAAGCTTAATTCATTTATCTGCAAATACTATAATGTATGTATAACTTTGTTCATAAGTTAAGATCATTGAAGCACTTCTTATTACTATGTTGGTTAAAGCAAAAATACCTCCCTTGTATGAAATGTACATCATTAAATAAGTGAATGCTTACTACTTCAACTAATGCTGAGGGATCTTCAGGTATGTCAATCTTTACCACCTCTAATTACACTTATCCTTAAATATATATTTATATATTTAATGCATTTTTCTTTATCATTAATTTTTTGACAGTTTCCAATACTAACATCAAAAAAAGAGTTAGAGGTATCACTAAAGGTTCTGAGTTGCAACACATGAATGTTGCGATGAACAACAAGTTGTCTGTGCATATTGACCACAAGCAAGGTCGTCCTATTGATAAAATCCAATTAGCAAAATTGTCTAGTGAGTTAGGGGTCATAATGAATAAATTGTCTTGCCTTCAGCATGACAAGTAATTAAAGGAAGATAACTTGCTACATAATGATTTAGACAAAGTTTTGGTAATTTTTCATTTTATTTAATTATATGCATTTTTTTTACTTATTTAAAGACAAATTTCACTTTTACTTGTTGTTTACAGATGAAGCTCAATATCATCAATATCAAGAGCCCCGAAGTTTCAAGTTATATGAGTTCATTTTTAAAACAAAGGGCTAAGGATCATCGTTATTGACTATATAAATACTACAAATCTTTTCCTTCGGATGAGGAGGCAATGAGACATGTTCCCAAATGGGTGACTCCAAAAAATTGAAGTCAAATGTGTGATTATTTGGCCTATACCAATGTTGAAGTTTGTCTTATTTCTCTTCACATTTGCTTCAATTAATCTTGTTACATAATTTAATTTAATGACTATTCATTTGTTTTATTTAGGGAAAATGTGAGAAAGCCAAGGTTAATAGAGGACAAATGAAAACTCCTCACAACCAAGGCTCCAAATCCTTTGTTGTTGTACGAAATGAATTTATAGGTTCTTTGTTTAGATGTTATAATTATATAGAGTAATACAATATTATTTATTGTGTTTCAATCTTTTTTCCATAAAATAGGGTCAGAAGGAACTACATGGAGAAGAGTGTGATAGGATCACACTCTACAAACTCATACATTAAATGGAAGGTGAATGTTGGATATCTTACGAAGTGCAAAATAAGTATATAAGTATAAAAATTTGTTTAATTTTTAAGTTTATTTATTTATGTAGTACTAACTAATAATATTTTATTAAATATTTATTTTGTTTTTACAATTTTATAATAAGATGCGGGAATTGTTGCAAAGATTATTGTTTACCGAAAATGACTCATACTTAGATGAGATTTGCAACAACGTCCTTGGTACAAGATCTAGGTACATCAAGAGTCTTAGGTATGACCCTAAGCTAATTGGTTCATCAGCATCACGACCAGCATATGTAACGACACTTCAAAACAAGAATTAGATACTTAAGCCTCAGTTATAATCAATGTTTTAAAAACCGGACCGGACATTGAATTGGTCGAAGGAAAGGTTTAAGGTTTAGAGGTTCAACCGGTAATGAACCACTATAAAACCGATATATAATAAATAAGAAGTAAAATTTGTAAGAATAAGTAAAAAAATATTTTATTGAAATAAAAATACACCGATGTCTATTGTTATTATAACACCCGGTATCTAGATTACCCGGTATACTAACATAAATTTGTTGAATTCTGTTTCCGGAACCCAACCCTCTTGCAGACTCATACCTCTGTTGGACCCCGCTTGATTCTGAAGCCCAACTTCTTGCGAAAATCATGAAACGCGAGCGCGCATAATACCTTGAAAGGTTATTTCATTTAACCCTCATTAGCCATCATTAATTTTTTCCCCTTATTGGACCCTTATTATATATTATTAATACATCTTTAATCTTATAACATCCCAAAATTCACTTATAATATCTTTAATGCTATGCCCAAACTAGCAAACCACTATGCTTGAACTCACTTCTCCTGCTTACGAACAGAATTTGGAAATCTTCAAATCCAAATTTCAATTTGACCTCTTCATATAAATCATAACTCTATGTCTCTAGTTTAATTGGAAGCAAGAATCACCTCAATCAGAGTTCTACAACTCAAGATATGCTTAAAAAGCCTAAGCATGCTCATACCCCAAACATGCCCTCCTAACTGGCCTCTCACTTACATTAATGCAAACTTTCTCAAATCAACTCCAAATGATACAAATTTTTATGGGGAGGAAGATATATGTCTTATAAATCTATTGGTCCAAGAATCACGTCAATTTGAAGTGGAATTAGGGAGTTATGCTCAAAAGAGTAGACTATGTTCACACCTTAAATCAATTTCAACCTCTCTTAGCGCAATTCCCATAACTTTCAAACTAGATGTCAGATTGAGTTCGTTTGTGGACCATTAGCAAGACGACATCTAGAGATATAACTTTCATGAAGATGACAAAACCTGATTCGGCCTTTAACAGTGTCAAAAATCACCATCTTTCCCGTAAATGTCCTTTAAACGGACATAGATCGACCAAACTGCACCATTTCACATGAGAAGGTCTGTTTAACGGACATAGACTGCTCAACGGGTGCTTTTACACCAGAGAAGGTCCGTTTAACGGACTTCCATATCCGATTAATGGACATGGGGGTCCTCAAATGCCCCGCCAATGCTTCCAACAACCTTCCTAACATCATAAACACTTATAATCTTCCCAATTTCACTTATTCTCATGCTAAAACACTTCATAACAACTCAAACACCAAGTTCAACTCACCAATTTCTCAAATCTCAACTCAATTGTTTCATCAAAATACAATTTCCTATCATTTACCATAGCTAACATCAAACACAAATCCTATGTAACATCATAACTTGTAACAATCATATCTCTTAACTCTGATACCCAAAATTTACAAACTTTAGAGTGTTTGAAAGATAAAGAGATCTTCTACAACTTCCAAGAAGACCATTTTTACTAATTCTACCCATATTTTTCCATAATTTCCCTTGAATCAGTTCACAAAATCTTATCCTTATGAAAACTTAAAATTCATCTCAACTTCATTTCCTTAACTAAAGCAACACATTCTTATCCATTCATAATTCCTATCCTTCTTTTTCCATAACATTTCACTCATATTTCTATATCAATTCATATGCAAAGTTCATTAACTCATATGGATTGCTTCTTCAAATGTACTTAATTCCAATTTAACATTTCAACTCCACCCTAATCCATACCCAATTTTGCATTCAACATTGACAATCATCCATACATAATTTCACATTTCATTATCATCATACACAATTCCATATTTCATTAACATCATATATAAGAGTTTTAGAAGCTCCAACGGCACTTCCAAGCCATATTATAATATTTCACAAAATCACAAATTACATCATTCAATTGCTCAAAATACAATTACAACTTTGTATTTAAATCAATTATTCCAAAACCGGACAAACATGCAAATTCTAGAGTAATTCCTTTACTTTCTTTCACTTGGTCCCTTGCTCAATATCTGGAGATGGGGACAGAGAGGGGTGAGCTTGAAAGCTCGTGGGTAACATGCTTACAACAAAAGACAAGCAAAACCTTTAAAAAATTTCATTCTTATAAAAATGCTTCTTGAATCATAAAACTCACTTTTCTCAAAATTCTTGTCAAGTAAAGAAAATCATAAACAACACAACTCATGCAATTTTTTCAACTTGTTCATAAATCATGAATGCATCAAAACTTGTCACAAATCATAACCACATAAACACATCATAATGGTTTGGGTGGATCCAAACCAGAACGTACTACACATTTCCCTTAAGGGTCCTGTGTAGCCGTGAATAGAACGTACTAACGCAATCCGACATAATGGTTTTGCATAGCTGTGAATTTATGGGAGTCCATGAAGGAGCTCCATGCCACTAACGAGCGGGTCAACGTGCACGTGACTTAACTTAGGGGACCACCATAAACCCATATAATCATGCATTTCACAACTTGAAACGGAGTGCCCAATGGCACAATTCAAAAACTTAATTTTCATAAGCATTAAATATTTCAAACACATTGCCATGATCCTTTCACAATTCATCAACAAAACTCACATAGAAATTTCTCAATCAAACAAAAGCAATAAATGCAACAATTATAAAGCAATTGAGAAATCATTTTATTTTCTTGAAAAAAAAAGAAAGCATAATGGCTCATTATCCAATTACAAACATGAAACCCACCTTGAAATTTCTTGCTTGTAACTTGACTCAAATTGCCTCCCTTTGCTCCTCTTGCCTCTCTCTCTCTCTCTCTTGAATTTCTTCACAAAGTCAAAATCTCCAAATCAATAGTGATTCAAATTGGACAACCCTCAATACATAATCTCCAAAATTGATCTTGCATAACTTAAACCCATACATTTCTAAGCTATCTAAACCCAAAACCCTCAACAAAAATCCAACAAATCACAACACTCTTACCTTGATTCCTTCACCAAATGAAGAGTTTGTTGGCTCATAAGGAAGCTCTCATGTTCTTCCACGTTTTTCCCTTCTTGAACAACTTGAAAATCCCTCTTGAAGGCTTGGAAAAGTTGAACCCTAGCTCTCCCTTTCTTCTTTCTCCTTTCTCCACCGACTCTCCCTCTCATTTCTCTCTTTTCTTTGTTTTCTCCCCCCAATTTCATGCATCTCCTTCTTTAAAAAGCCAACCCACATGTCTAATGACCATCTTGCCCTTACAAATAAGCCATTTAACTTAATTGACATAAGTAGTCTTCCAATTTTGCCCTCATGCATAAGTTACCTCCTTATTTCAATTTAATCCATGTCATATGGTCTTACTCAAATTAACATGCTAATTAACTCTCATTAACATGCTAATTAATTCCACAAAAACAGAATAATCTATCAATGCCTCAAAATTCATTTAAATCATGCTTAGCTTCTTACAAAATCAAAACCCTTTTCTAATCATGCAATTGAAGAAATTTGCTTGCACTTCCTTCTAGAGAAATGTTGCTCATTGTCTTAATTTTCTAATGACATCCAAAATCTTTCAATTTAGCTCCATAGTCCTAAAGTTATACACAAATCATTTCGAACTGCTCTTATACTAAAACATTATCCTGCGTTTGACTTCCATCTAAAAATTGATACTCTTAGAGATTGAATTAGAACTTCATTTCATCAAACGATTTGTAGCCCTATTTCTCTAGTTTAATCTAATTCAAAAATCATCTCATTTGGATAACTAGAGATCAAGTTATAGCTAAAACACCGAAGCATGCTCAATGAGCATATTCATTTTCCAGCTTTTAACTTCTAATATTTCACATACAATAGTTCTAACTTCTAAGAAAAATTTGGGGTCCAACAATTCCCCCCCCCCCCCTTAAAGAATTTTGCCCTCGAAATTCATATATTACTGATTTATTGGCAAAAGTTTGCTTCCTCTTGTGCTCCTTTGTTTTTCCATTTTACTCCATCACTCAAATGCTTTCTTTCCATGACCTTAGTTAACGGATTCAATCAATCCCTCTATAACTTGTTCAGATATCACACCATCCTGACCCTCCTTGTTCGATCTTGAGCACACCTTGGCATGGTGGTATTCATAAACGTGTACTCATTCTATCATCTAACTCCGTATACAGTGTTTAACTAAACTCACTAGGACTGTGATTGTCGTACTTAAAGTCAAATAGAACTATACTTGGATCTCACAGTCTTATAAACTTCAAACTATATGCCTTAAGCATATTCTTGATAGTTAAGACCATCAATTCAAACATTCACTTGCTTATTTGACATTCTTAATCACTAGAAGATCTTTTGATGTATTCCTACTAGGATGCATAACTTATTCCACCAATTATACTTTGCTAGCAATCTCTTTAATCATTCATCTTTTTTTATTTCGCATACTTCTTATTCCATTCACCATGTATTATTCTTTCTATTTGACTTCGAAATTCAGATCTGTATCAATTTCTTAATAAGATTCACAATCTTTTACTCCTCAAATTGGGATATACCAAGCCCCACATGCCATGCTTCTTTTTGCTCTAGTTCTAGTAACCTCAAAAACGAATTTCTACTTAAGGTATCTGATATAACACTTAGCTTCACTTGGAATTTCTCACTTGTACAATCATAGACTTTTGGTATTTATATCAATCTTCTGAATCTTATATAAAATGCTCTCAATTCAATTCAATAATTATCTGAAACTTTTATGCTCTGTGCTTGCGTATATACATCCAAGATGTCCCTTTACATATACTATCTCTATACATATGAAATCACTTTGTTATCGTGCATTGGATTTTAGCCAAATGTCTTATACAACATCAGTGCATACTATAAAATCTCCAAATCTATATGATATAGTTTACATCAATATAATCCTTCAAAATTCTCTTTACTTACATTACTCATACCCTTTATACATTTTTCTTCATGTATTCATCGATTCTTCTCAATTCTTCGAATACCTTTAATACATCATCAAATCTTGGATCACTTTAGTCTCTAATACCATAGTGCTATTTTTTTTACGTAAACAATTTTTATCAAATTCCATGTGTCTCCTGATTAGCCCTCGTGATTCCTTACACAACTGATTCCTCAATGAGGTATATTGTCTCACTTTCTTTTCAATTTCTCAATTGACTTCCTTCCTCGAATGATTTTCTTCATTCCTTGACTTTCCTCATATCTCACTTGGACTTATTCTCATATTTACTCATTCATACCAATTTATCCACACATTGCAATTTATTTGCAGACTTAACTTCTTGTGATTTTAATACATTCATCAAGTTAGATTTGTACCTTCCGAACATACTTTCACACAATATACAACATAAACCTATATACTCCTCATATTAGCAATCAACGTCTCTTCAAATTCAGAAATTCACGCATGTGATCCTTTACATCAAACAAAATACATAATTTTTCAATAACATATTCTACCCCTTTGCTTAAATCTCTGTTAGGGAGTGTAGTCAATTTCGAATCATTAGCTAGTCCTTCCTGATCAGTTCTTTCATTGCTCATCCTTAATATAAACTATTTGATCTGCTTAACCTAACTTAATAAAATCCTTGTTTGAAAGAGGGTTTCTTGCTACCATCATCAATACTATTCATGCAAACTTGATCAATCACCTATTATCATCATCACATTA
>JAOQMR010000005.1:19274929-19287971 GCA_027563865.1 Erythroxylum pelleterianum
TTTTAAAAAATTGTTTGATTTAAGTTAATTCATATTTCATTTATCTTTTATGTTTTTGGGTTAAGTTGGGGTCATTCGATAATCTATTGTTGCATTAGGCTATTATTTAAGGCCCTATTTTAACGATTCTCTTTTTTTAATTGATTGGCTGATCAAGATTTGATCCGAAGTTGGATTCAATTCCTTTTTTTTTCTGGTTCCCATTTTCAATTCCAACCTAGATAGTCAAGAGCCTGAACCAAAAGAGATGATAAGCCTATCATTTTGTATAAAATAAAAATGACAACTTTAATATTTGTATAAACTTTTATTTTGGATTTAATTAATTTAGATTACCTATTTTTAAAAAATTAATTATTAAAAATTTCAAAATTTACACAATTTTATAATTATAATTTGAATTTTAAAAAATAACAATAAAATATATAATATTTTAATTTCTTACAAAATAATTTGACATTAATCTTGTTGTTATTAAAATCATGTTACCTATGTTAAGTTATAATTGAGATGTTAAGTGTGAAGGAAATTTTATGTCAGGTTATAATTAAATTAAATTAAATTATATGAAAGAAAACAAAAAGAAAAATATAACTATGTTAACTTTCTCCTCTCGTCTGCCTATATTTCCCATCCCATCTACCACACTCATTCTCTGCCCATCATCTGAGGTTTGCCTTCTTGTCTCTCTTCTCCCCCCACATCATTCTTGTTGTCTACTGCAGTTTTCGTTTACACGGTATGCTTTGCTGCCTTTTTCTACAAAATATGTGTTTCACTATAGCAACGCTACAGCTGATGCTATGGCTCGGATCAGACCCGAGGTGTCTTTGGGTATAGTGGTTTTTCAACAGCCCCCGGATGTTATTCTGCAACCTCTCAATAATGATCGCATGGGTGTTAGTCGCACTCGACACATTAATCCTGTTATTAGCTCTAGCTAGTTGTTAGCTCTTTTATTGACCAAAAAAAAAACATCACAATTTTGACTTTTGAAGAAGGAATCTGCTTACAAGCATGGTAGGGCAATTAGGGACATTTTAAATGCCACATGACCAAAGATGACACATGTTGCTTCTGTATGGTTCCTTCTTTGGATGTGTATTATCTTTTTTGTTGCAATATTTTGTTAAAGCAAATGCTAAAATCCCCTTTTATTAGTGATTAATACTATTAGGCACCTCCTTTTTGGTCCAACCTTTTAGTGGTTAATGCTAACACTTAAATCCCATTTTGCAACTGCCCTGTACACGACCTTTCTATCTGAGGTTTACATCTTGATATTTCTGCAAATGTTTCTCAGCTGATGTTTTTCTATTTTAAATTATATTATTCACCCCTTAAGTTATTCTAGTGCATGCTATATATTTTTTTATTAATTATACTCCCCACATATGGGTCATTTGTCTTCTATTTTTTGAAATTTGTAGCATAGACATCTTTTCATAGAAGTGACCATCTTGAACTTAATTACAACAGATACTGAAATCTTCTATTAGTTGCTTAGTGTATACTTTGTTTATATTCATTGATTGGTTAGCGTATGTTTAGCTAATTATATTTTAGTTCAAGTGCTCCCATGCATAAATAATTTGACTCTAATGTTAAAAGATAAAACTAGATGTTCACTGGTGGAAAGATCAATACATAGACAATATGATTGTTTGGTATCAAACTACAGATTTTCACTAATCAAACTTGCTTTGTACATGCAGTTTTTTACATGAGAATGGCGATTCTCTAAATTAAAACCCTTTAATTATGATTAACTAGGCTATTAATTAATGTTCAAATTATAACAGCTTAAAACTTGCATTAAAGGGTAAGGTTCAAAATGGATCAAATACCATTTTAACATTTCAAATAACTTTAGTTTAAGATAACTTTAAATACTTCTTATTTAACAAAACATTGTGGAGTTAATGTTGAATCACGTAATTTATGATTAGGATTATCGTGATATTAGTTGATGGTTTTATGTTTTAAATTCTCTTATTCATCCATTAAGTTTTTTTATCATTTTTTTACTTACACTATCCATGCATAAGTCATTTGGTTTTTATTACTTCAAATTCGTAGCATAGATATCTCTTGATAGAAGTGACCATCTTGGACTTTACTACATCAAATGCTGAAATCTTACATTAGTTACTTTGTACATACATGTTTATATTGTTGGAAGCATCTTTTCTAATTTATGTTGTTTAATTAAAAACTAATGATATAATTATTTGTTTGTAGATGTTGGTAAATTTTGAATTTCATTACGGTGGGGTGTTGGAAAGACATGAAAATAATAAATATATTGGGATAAGATTAAAATGAAGAAGGATGTGATTGTTGATGAACTTAACATGCTAGTCTTAAAATGAGTGTCTAAAGATAAAGGACATAAAGTAATATCTATGCTTTACAAATTTTCTAATGAGTTAATGGAAGCTTAAAGGAGTTAAGCTTGCACTATGATAAGGACATATTGGCAATGCTCAATCATAAGGAAGAATTGAACTACCATAATGTTGAAGTCTACTATAAGCATGCTTATGAGCATCCTGTAATAGATGGTGAAGAATCTAATTCTGATATTGGAAATTATTTTAATGTTAACACACAGTAGAAATATGAGTATAAATGATGAAGGATGGTTCCAAGTTCAAGTGGAATAAGATGAGATTTCATTGTTATGGAGATGAGTGAACTGGAGATGATTCATTTAAAGACGAGTTATTCACAACAGATGGCGAAGAATATGTTATTATGAGAATAGATGTGCCAAGATTGTACATAGTGGATTTGAATGTGACAATGTTGTAAACAGGGTTAAAAGTAGAGGAAAGGATTGCAATGAAGATAGTGATTATTCAAAAAATACACAAAGAAAAGAAGGAATTTCACATGGTTGGTCTAGTGAATATGAGGATAGTGATGCCAGAGTTCAATCATCAGTTGGTAGTGATGATAGATGGTGCGAGGCATCTGTTTCAAATAAGAAATATATTGTCTTCAATCCAAAAGTGGATATAAAGGATTTTAAGTTTGAAATTGTTATGAAGTTTAAGAATGAGAAGTAATTAAGGCAAGCAATAAGAAACTATCCAATTACTAATGGATATGATGTTTCAATTGCGAGATCCAGTATAAGAATGGAGGTTATTTGTGAGCCACAATGTCCATTTTGTGTATATGCTAGTTGGATTGGAAATGAAAAAAAATATTTGTTTTTAAGATAGTAAAATACAAGCATAATTGTAGGAAAGTGTAAAGAAAACAAGCAAGTTAGTAGGAAATAGATAGCAAATGAATTCTTACACAAGTTTAGGAGGAACTCAAATTGGCCAATTAATAAGATGACAGATGATTTTCAAAGAAAATATGCATTACAGGTGACTAAACCCAATGTTACGACACTAAATGGGAAGTTTCTATTATGTTACGAGGATCTGCAGAAGGTCATAAAACCAAGTTATGGTCTTTATGGATAAAAGTTATGATGAGTTGATAAAGATGGGCAAATTATTATTCAAACTAAACTTGATGAAAAGTCACGGTCAATTTTTAAGAGGTTTTATAATGGAATTAGTACTTTGAAGTATAGTTTTCTTAATGGATGTAGGAAATTTAATTGGGTTAGATGGATATTTCTTAAATACATTCCTTATAGGTGCTTTATTAGCTACAGTTGGTTGTGAAAAAAATAATAAAATGTTTCCTATACCTTAGGCCATAGTTTATGGAGAAAATTATCAATCTTGCATTAGCTTTTGAAATTCTTGATGAAGATCTAAACATAAATGGAAATGTATGGAATTTTGTGAGCGATCAATAAAGATAAACGTTAAATATTCATACATGTGATGTTCATTTCTTAATATGCTTTGAGTTCTTCATCTTACATTACTTTTTTATTATAGGATTTAATTAGTGCGTGCATTAAAGAATCTCTTCCCAGAAGCTGAACATAGAAATCATGCCTGATATCTCTATACAAATTGATCTACTATTCATAAAGGCCATACATATAGGAGTTTATTTTGGCAAGCAGTGACTTACACAACGAAAGTGAAATTTTATGAAGTAATAACGTACTTGAAGAGTATTTTGAAGAAGGCCTATAATGATTTCACAGTTAGGAAACCAAAGACTTTTGTGAAGCCATTTGTGAGCATAAAACTGAAGTGTGAAATAATTTACAATAACATATCAAACACATTTAATAGATTCATTTACGAAGCTCATAAAAAATGGTTGATAAATATGTTAGAAGATATTTGAATTGCCTTAATGACTCAGATACTTGAAGAAGGGGATATAAATCATTAATGATATATACCTAAGAGTTAGGAAGAAATTCAAGGTTACACAAAGGGGATTAAGGCAATGTATCACCAAGACTAATGAGAATTTGAAATTTAAAGTGACACTTTTTACATACAAGTTTCTTGTTGAATTATAAGCACAAACTTGTTAATGTAGACTTTGGGATTTAAGAGGAATTTTATGTAAGGATGTTGTGGCTTGTATATCATATCAAAGGGAGGATATCAATGCTTATGCTAGGATACTATAAACGTGAATATTATTTAAAGAGTTATCAATATTCCATATAACACATTAGTGGTCTAAAATTTTAGCCAAAGACAAAATTTGTAGCCAATATTACCTTCATTGATTAGGAAGATGCCTAGAAGGCCAAAACAGGCTTGAAAAAGAGAAAAGAATGAAATTTAAACAAATTGGACAAGGTTGGAGTATCTATCAGATATCATCATTATTATGAAGTTGGTCATAATATAAAGGTATGCAAAAATAAAGATCAACCTTCGAGACAAGCTGAAATTGTTAAGTTGATTATTATTATTATTATTTTGTCTTCATTTCAAATGTGGATTAAATGTTAATTTTTTCATTAAAAGGTGTACATACATATATAATGCAATAATAAAAGAGGAAGGCCACCAAAAAATCAAGTCTTTTCATCTAATATTGGTAATTGTGAAGTTTGAAAACCTATATAATCAGTATCTACATACTAAAATACTACATTATGTATCTTAAAAAATACAAAGAGGGTGGTTAGTGGATATTAATACTTAATTTTAAGTAATTCTTGTATAAATTATTTAACAACATAACTGCTTATGTTTGTACAGGTAACTAGAGGATATGGAGTAATATTTAGGAAAGTTAGTTGGAACACTTATTTTATGGTATGTCACTTAAATATATCTTTACATTGCTTATATATAATTATTTATACATGCTAATATTGTGGTTTTTATTTTTTATGTTTCATATATGGATGTAAGTCAATGTCAAGTTCTTGAACCTATAAAAAATAATGCAATTACATTACAACAAAAGGGGCTTTTAGCGATTGAAAAAAATCGTCACACGAATCATTGCAAAATTGCGATAACAAATAGTATCGATGATGTTTTTACAAAATCATTGTAAAAAATATTTCACTTCGATCTCAAATACGTCACGAAAAATGATAGGCAAAGATTAAGTAAATCATCGCCAAAGATAATTTGGGACGCTTTGTTTTCATGGCTAAAAGTTATTAGCTACGTTTCTGTGTTTATAGGTAATAACATTTTGCTGCGTTGACTATTTCGTAGCAAAATAGAATTTGCAATGGTTTACTGAATGGAAGTAAAAGTCATTCGTGATGGTTTCTAGAATGTAGGTGGCGAGTGGATGATGGGAGAGGGAAAAAGATACCGCATAAAATCTTGAGATACTTTCCTATTAAACCATGACTACGAAGGCTTTTTATGTCAACAAAAACAACCATAGATATGAGGTGTCATAAAGAGAAACGCATTAATGATAACATTATGCGTCATCCAGTAGATTCAATGATATGGAAAGACTTTGATGAACAGTTTCCATGGTTTGAACAAGAATGTCGTAATGTTTGACTTGGTTTAGTGCCATACAATTTACCTCTATGGAAGTGTATGAAGGAGTCTTTTATGTTATTGTCTTCACTTATTCTAGGAACTACTGCTCCTGGTAAAGACATTGATGTATACATACAACCATTAATTGATGACTTAAACAATCTATGGGAAGTTGGATTAGAAACTTTTGATGTTGTTCAAGGTGAAACATTTATAATGGATTAGAAACATTTAGAAACTTTTGTGGACTATAAATAATTTTTTAGCTTATGGGAATTTGTTTGGATGGAGCACTGAAGGGTATATGGCTTGTCCCGTATATAACCATCAAACTTATTCAATGAGGCTACAAAGTAAAATATGTTATACGAGACATCATCGCGACTTGAAACATGGGCATTGATGGCAAAGAAGCAAATTGTTTAATGGTAAAGTAGAATTGTGTGGAGCTCCTTTGTAGTTTTCTGGTGATGATGTAGTTATGCAGTTATCATATTTGAGTGAAATTACACTTGGCAAACACTCAAGTAATAGAAAGAGAAAGCAAAATGTTGTTGAGCTAAAATGGAATAAAAAAGCATATTTTTCAATTTACTGTATTGGAAGGAATTGCAATTGAGGCATAATCTTGATATAATAAATATTGAAAAAAATATTTGTAAGAATATTTTAGGAATTATGATGGGAATTGATGGCAAATCGAAAGACACAATTAAGGCTAGACTAGACTTGGAAGACATGAATATAAGAAAAGATTTACATTTGAAAAGAAGAGATAATAGGTCGTGCATTATTCCACCTGCTTGTTACAACATTTCAAAAAAAGAGATGCTATCTTTTTGTTAATTTGTTAAATCAGTTAAGTTTCCTTATGGCTATGCATCTAATATACCCCGTTGTATAAATGTTAAAAAAGGAAAAAAGTATCAAGGTTGAAAAGCCATGATTGTCATGTACTTC
This sequence comes from Erythroxylum pelleterianum, assembly GCA_027563865.1. Lineage (NCBI taxonomy): Eukaryota > Viridiplantae > Streptophyta > Magnoliopsida > Malpighiales > Erythroxylaceae > Erythroxylum > Erythroxylum pelleterianum. The sequence continues at coordinate 19,281,796 of JAOQMR010000005.1, forward strand.
TACAACGATTACTTCTTGTTGGAATATATGGATGTTTGCCAAAGGATGTGTCTATAACTTTGGGACGATTGGTGAGTTTTTTAAGCAATTATGTTGCAAGACGCTTAAAGTTAAAAAAGTTGGCAAAATGAAAATTGACATTTCTTTGATTCTATGTAAGCTTGAACTAGTATTCCCCTTGGCTTTTTGATGTTATGGTGCATTTGGCAATTTACCATATGAAGCAAAGCTTTACGGACGTGTTCAATTTCGATGGATGCTCCCTATTGAGAGGTAATTTATATTAACTTCTACTTTTTAAAAAAGTTATTACTTAGTAACAATTGTTATTGCTTTATATTTTGTTTAGGTTTTTATGCTCTCTTAAGCATTATGTACGTAATAAAGCTCGACTTGAAGGTCCACTGCAAAGGCTTATATAGCAAGTGAATGCTTGACATTTTGTTCGATGTACTTAAATGAAGTTGAGATAAGATTTAATAGACCAAAATGTAACTTTCATTTTGAGCAAGATGATGGCTTGTCAATTTTGTGCATTTGAGGTATTTTGATGTGCTTGTTAGTATTTGAGATCAGATGAAGAAGATCGAGAAAAGTTAGAGAAGCTTGGAGGAAGAGCTTGGGTCACGATTATGACAGAAGCAACCCAGCCATCGTGACGATCATGGAAATTGTTTGAGATCAGATGAAGAATATCGAGAAAAGTTGGAGAAAGCTTGGAGGAAAAGCTAGGGTCATGATTGTGATAGAAGCAACCCAGCTATAGTCACGATCGTGACATCATTGCCACGATCATGACAGAACCTCATTTTCAAAGGTTACGATCATAACATAACTGATAGGTTGTCATTAGCCTACAAATTTAATCTGCTACTTAAGTTGATTTGTAGTATAGTGAAGCAAGAGTATTGTCCCACAGAGATCAAAACACAAGGAAGATTTTTTACTTTCAAGCAAAGTATGCGGGAATGTCAAAGGGGAAAATAGAAGTTGAATGCAAGATATAGGACCAGATTTGGGGATATGTTTGCTTACGTTAAAAGTGAACAAGAAAAGAAAGAAGAAGACGTGATTTAAGTTTGGAAAATTAAAACAAAGCTGAAAGTTTTCAAGAGAGAAATTACTAAGAAAATTTCAGTAAAAAGTTCAGATTAATTAAAGACCAATTGCAAAGGTTTTCACTAAATCCTTAGGTTGTTTTTAATCATTGAAAACAAATTATATCTTAGATTGGAAAATTAGGATTTATCAAGCGAAGATAGATGCATTCAAAACAAGCATGACATACAACAACTTCTTGTTACTGCATTAATCCAAAACTAGCATGAACAACACAATAACAAGAGCATTAAGATTAAAATCAAGTCTGTTGAACCTAAGTTAATTTTCAACAAAGCTAGCATGCATAAAATTAACCTATGTCTTAATCCAACTAATTAAAACCTATATACAAGCTTCAATTTTAATTAGTTGTTGCTACTTAACCTAATCAATTTATTGTCTAACAATTAAATTAATAAAAAAGCATACAAATTATTCATCAAAAATTTGAATTCATGACTTCAAATTCACATGCGTAATTCAGCAATCATATCCAGATCAAGACCACAAATTTCCAATCATAGATTTATCAATTGTATAAACATGCTTCTCATAAAAACAACCATGAATTTAGCTAGTAGTGTCAACAATTGGAAAAGAGAATTTAGTTCATAATTCTAAGTAAAACAAAGTTAAAAATGATCATTGAAAACATAGTGCAGAATTCGGGTATAAGAAGAAGAAGTAGAGAAGAAAATAAAACTAGGGTTCTACCCAGAGAGAGAGAAAACGTAGGAGAAAGAAAGAGCAGAAGAGAGATTCATGTCCAAAGAAGAGAGAAAACATGAATGCCCCCTTAAACTAATGCTAAAGGACCCTATTTATATTGGAGGAGCTCTTGTAGGAGATGATTTCTTTTATAAGTAGAAGTAGGTCTTTCTTTCCTTGTAAAATTAGGATCTTTACAAGGATATGATTTCTTTTCCAAGTAGAAATAGGTCTTTCTTTCCTTGTAGAATTAGGATCTTTATAAGGATATGATTTCTTTTCCAAGTAGAAATAGATTTTTTTTTCTTTCCTTGTCAAATTAGGATCTTTACAAGGGTAGGACTTTTTTTCCCTAAAAATTAGGAATCTTCATTTCTCCCAATCTACATGTCCCTAGACCATCTGGATTGTTCCTGGATCCATTTCTTGCAGTGGCGAACAAGAATCTTCTGAAATGTAGAAATCTTAGTTGAAGTAGGGTTCCTAATAGGAATAGGATTTCTGTAACTTTGTTCACTTTAGGGTATTTCGATGTCCTCATTCTGAAAATGATATCCAAAAGTCCTGAATCTCCCTCTCTAGCATGATTTTCTTCACTTGACACTTAAAACACCTGAAATGATAAAATCAATATAAGTCACGCGACTTAGACATCAAATGAGAATAAAAACTAAGTGTAAAAGTGTAAAAAGATAAAAAAAAAATATATGAGTGCATCAATACCTTCCACAATCGTGACAGGCACGAGACAGACGCGGGGATTAGCTTCCATGTCTGTTTTTGGAGGGTCGGTTTGGACTTTTGGGCATGGGTAAAACCTAATTTTTACCCTAAAAGGCAAAAACACTATAAAAGAAAATAACAAGACCCTAATCAACGAGCCTCCATTTGCCACTTTTGGAAAGAAGTCAAAGAAGAGAGAAGAAGAAGAGGAGTTGATGTTGCCAACCACTCCAGCCTTCCTTCCAACATAACTTTCTCATTCCATATTTTTGTTTACTTCATTTAATGTATAAAATGAATATAAGGTTGATGAATATTTGTTTAAGGAAGTTCTAAACTCTTTTGGGATTTATTCTTGAATCAATAGTGATTTGATTACTTTTGTTGTTAATGTGTTTGGGTATTGTGATTGTTTGTCATTTTTGCATACTTCATTAACAAATCGAGAGAGTGAACCGATAGTAACATGATTAGGTTTTGTAATGAGATTTAACAACCTTATATATCATATAAACAATCAAATTGGTAATTATACAAAGAGAGATCTCATGTAAGGACCCGATTGTCTATAAGAGTACTTAAGAACTAAATGGAACGTGAGCTATTTTGTTAATTGAGAGATTGCAAATTCAAAACTTTGGATTCAATTAGGGATTATGATTTAGTATTTAATGATTAGATCTTGAGAGAGGATAATAAACCTTATGAAATTCGAGGACTGATACCTATTAACTCAAAGGTAATTAAGTTAGCAATTGACAATAGGATAAATCCCTTCTTTTCATAATTGGTTAATCTTCCTTGTGTGATTTCTCGATTGTTAAGTGGTTGTGTTCAATTTTGATTTTCTTGCATTGATTTTAGAATTTCATTCTTAATTGACCCATATTAAATTGCTTAATTTCCTAGTCATTTTATTTTCATTTTAACTACAATTTTTAGACCATAGTCAAAGTTAGGATTCAATTAGTTTAACTAATTCCTTGTGGGACCGACAACTCAATTACTACGCTTATGACCCATGCACTTTTCAAATATTGATGGTTTTATAATTGTAAAACTTGCTCAATCAAAAATATGTCGAGTTAACTAAAGACGAATTCGAAATTGTCCATTGGTATATTTTGAACAATTGCAAGGAAGTTGACATATATATGGAGTATGTATATTACTTTTGAATCAAATTTTCATATTTCAATGTTGTGATTCAATCTATATTTCTTGATATCTATTTACTTTTTTGACTAGGGAACCCAAAGAGTCGATTTGAAGCAAAGAGATGGTTAATGTTGAAGAAAGACATAAGTTCAAGTTCTTATCATGATTCAGGACTCGAATAAATTATATATTGATGGAATATTATGAACTTATGACAATTTGTATGTCAGATTAACTTGTAATTTCATTTTGTCGTACAGATGATACAGTTACATAACCGTAACATGCAAGAGGCGATAATAACATTACATTCTTTGCCATGTGGGCCTCATATGTGTGAGGAAAATATATATATAGGTTGCATTGTTAATGGGATTAGATTACTTATACAAGATTAAAACAATAGACTTAGAATTCAAAATTATGGGGTTGTTATTGAGGCATGTCATGATGATGAAATTATTGACTTCTACAGAGTCATCTTTGAAATAATATAGTTGTATTACATCAAGGATAAAAAGGTTTAACTTGCAAATAATTTAATCTTGATGACATGAAGGTGAATGGGAATATTACTAGCATTAATGTTAGTAATACATGGTATGATAATGACCCTTTTGTCCTTGCAAGTCAAGTGAAACAAGTTTTCCACCTCAACGATACTGTAATGGGCAACAATTGGAAGGTTGTTCAAAAGTTTCAACAACGAAATATCTTCGATTTTGTATAATAACTGAGGAAGCTAATGAAGTATATTAAGAGATTAAATCAGAGTTGAATAATGAAGTCGTTTAAATAGAAAATGCACATATATCATCATTTCAATGGAGAGATGATGATCCAAGTATAGTACAACTAGATGAAGCATAAGTCAATCTTATCGTAGAAAGAGATGAAAACTATATTGAGGATGACTTATATGACAATAATGATACTTTGGCCGAATATAATAATGATGTCTAATCGAATCATAATGTAATTAATGATGATGATTTTCAAGATGTTGATTATGATGATTGAAGGTAAAAAATTTGTTTTTTTATGCGATTGTTATTTATATTGTTTGAAAACTGACAAGCCACCATTTTAATTAACTTATGGTTAGCCATCATTAAAATCAGATAATATACTTATGATGTTGCAATTCTACAACCTAATAATTGTTCTCCATCAGTCAAGGACAAAAATTTAAATGTAAAGGGAGGTTTTAAGTATTGATAACCATTTAGAAAATTAAATGCTTACAAATATATAAAAGGGGGAGTTTCTGATTCATGCCTTTTCCTACAAATTTTGTAAAAGCAATGTATTTCATTATATTTTTAAAAGTAATGTATTTCATTATACTTAATTTTATATTTCATTATGCTTCAATTTGTACAAGTAACGTATTTTATTATGATTCATTTTTGGCAACGTTTTTCATTATGATTAATTCATTTATCTGCAAATACTATAATGTATGTATAACTCTGTTCATAAGTTAAGATCATTGAAGCACTTCTTATTACTATATTGATTGAAGCAAAAATGCCTCCCTTGTATGAAATGTACATCATTAAATAAGTGAATGCTTATTACTTCAACTAATGCTGAGGGATCTTCAGGTATGTTAATCTTTGCCACCTATAATTACACTTATCCTCAAATATATATTTACATATTTAATGTAATGTTCCTTTATCATTAATTTTTGACTATTTATTTGTTTTATTTAGGAAAAATGTGAGAAAGCCAAGGTTAATGGAGGAAAAATGAAAACTCCTCACAACCAAGGCTCCAAATCCTTTGTTGTTGTATGAAATGAATTTATAAGTTCTTTGTTTAGATCTTATAATTATATAGAGTAATACAATATTATTTATTGTGTTTCAGTTATTTTTTTCATAAAATAGGGTCAGAAGGAACTACATGGAGAAGAGTGTGATAGGGTCACACTCTACAAACATACACACTACAAGGAAGGTGAATATTGGATATCTAAAGAAGTGCAGAATAATTATATAAGTCTAAAAATTTGTTTAATTTTTAATTGTATTTATTTATGTAGTACTAACAAATAATATTTAGATTAAATATTTATTTTGTTGTTAAAATTTTATAATAAGATGCAGGAATTGTTGCAAAGATTATTGTCTACCGAAAATGGCCTAAACATACATGAGATTTGCAATAACGTCTTTGGTACAAGATCTGGGTACATCAAGAGTCTTAGGTATGACCATAAGCTAATTGGTTCATCAACGTCATGACCAACATATGTAATGACACTTTAAAACAAGAACCGGATACTTAAGGCTCAGTTATAATGTAATGAGAAAAAGTGAGATCGTACTAAATGAAAGTTGACTGTTGGATCCCGTTACCAGAACCCAACTCTTGAACCATAAAGCATCGAAACATGATCACCTTACCTTGAAGGGTTATTCCATTAAACCCTAATTAGCCGTTAAATTTTTTTTTTCATTGGGCCCTCATTAGACATT